>CM010927.2:184388342-184532582 GCA_002915635.3 Ambystoma mexicanum | reverse complement strand
CCTTAATCTAGGTTTGGCGACCCAAGATCTTGTAGCAACTGATCTGGAAAATGCTCTCACAGACCTAGGCCTTACCTTGTACATCCAAGAACCAACCCATATCAAAGGCAGGACCATTGATTGGTTAGCCGGCGCCAACTGTAACATCCAGATCCTCAACAACTCCCATGCTTATGGTCTGCCATCACATCATAATGTTTAACATCGAAGCTACCCCGCGAGCTCCAACGCCAATAGCCCCAGCACTCCCCACCCGCAACAAAAAAAATATAACAAAGGGAAACAACTCCTCCCTCTGTTACTCCCATCCCTTAATGCGCGGCAACTAACTCTTGTGTTCTGATCCCACTCCCTAGCAGATACCTATAACCAAACTATGCTCTTGGCTATTGACACTATAGCACCAATCAAACCTAGGAAGGCCAAACCGCGAGCACATCTTAACTCATGGTTCACTCCTCAGCTAAGAAGCCTCCGCAAAGCTAAACGCTGTGCAGAAAATCGCTGGAAAAAGCTACCCATCTGATGAACACAAAGATTGGCTTCCTCCTCGCCTCCCTTACTTATAAAGATGCATCATCACTGCTAAAAAAAGATCGCTCAACAACCGTATCCTACAAGCTGACTCTAACTCCAAGGAACTTTTTAGAATCCTAAAAGAGCTCGAAACCCCAGTCTCCCTCCTGACACATGCACGAAAGACAGCAACTGCTGTGCTAACATTCAAGCAGCACTACTTAACAAAATCTTTATGCTTCAATCCAAAATCAAAGAAAAGCAAGACAGCCTGAAGCGCGAGAACCGCTCGCCCTCCCTACCAGGCCCACCCCCTCCAACACTGCTATCACCAAACCCTTCACCTTCTCACCGCTTACGGTCACTGAGGTAGAAAACATTATCCTGAGGATTAAAACCGTCTAACTGCCAAGGGGACCCGTGCCTGCTCCTATCATTAAGGATTCTGCCCATGATTTAGCTCCATTCATCACAGCCTTCATCAACTCCTCTTTAAAACAGGTATTGTCCCGGACAACCTTAAGGACGCCTGGGTGATCCCGCTACTAAAAAACCTTCTCTAGACCCAAATATACCCACAACTTCCGACCTATCACTACAGTACCATTTCTGCTTAAGATACTGGACCGCGCAGCTTACCTGCAAATCCAAAAATACCTCGAATCAAACAATCTGTGGGGCCTACGACAATCCGGATTTCGGCCCAGACATGGGACTGAAACGGCTCTACTAGACCTAAAAACTCAGATCGAAAGTACTAAAGGATAATGGGAAACTTGCTATGCTTTTACTCCTCGACCTCTCTGCCGCATTTGATTTGGTTAACCACCAAATCCTTTGCAGCACACCTCCACTCGGCTGCCAACTTCTCAACGTCCGCTGCCGGCCTGGATCAAATCCTTCTTGAGCAACAGATCCATGAGGGTCTTTGCCCCTCTGCAGCGGCGGATCCTTCCCTATTCATTGCGGCGTACCTCAGGGTTCCTGCGTGTCACCGACACTTTACAATATCTTTACGAACCACTCTTTGATGTGCTTGATTATCTGGGTGTCTCCTACACCAATTATGCGGACGACACCCAGTACTCATTCCCATCTCAGGTGATTATCTGGCAGACACCAAGGCCCTCAATGACGTCTACCTGGTTATCAAGCTTGGATGGCCCAGCACCAGCTATGTCTCAACGACGATAAGACGGAGCTCCTTATCTTGGGTACCTCACAACGCCTGAGCAAACTCGAGCCGTCTTATCAGTCGTTCACCATAGACGGCAATACCATACGTGTCTCGAAAGACACCAAAACTTTAGGCTTTTACCTAGACTCGACCCTATCCTATCGAGACAAACAAATGCAGTTAGGTCTACCTCCGCCTACACGTGCAAACTTATTTCTGCCTGCAGACCATTTCTTACTACCCCCAACAGTGTCACACTAGCCAGAACACTTATCATGGCAAAATTGATTACTGCAGTGCTCTTTACTTAGGCACCAGCCAAGAGAACCTTTCAAACTCCAAACTACCCAGAACAATGCCATTCGAGCAGCCCTGAACATCCCTCGCAACCATCACATCTCAGACGCCAGAACCAGCCTAAAGTGGCTACCGGTGAAGCAGAGAATTTCCCTAAAAACACTTGCCCTCACGCACAAATGCTTAGCCAACAAGGCCCCGATCTATCTATGTAGTCGGCTTTCGCGCCACTCTACTACCCGACCTCTAAGAACTGCTCAGACTCACTGCCTAACCATCCCCAGGTTTTAGCTTCAGAAAGCGGGAGGCACCAGCTTCCCTGTCCTAGCCTCTAAACTCTGGAACACCCTCCCTGCTAATATCAGAGCCGAAGATTCCTTCAACACCTTCAAGACTAAAACCAAATCCTGGCTCTTTGACCAGCATTAAGACATGCCCGACACCTCTGTCTTATTTTCCCTGGCCTGCCCCCCTTGACTCCATTTCTGGCCTGCTAATTCTGCTAACGATTTTGCTCACACTAGGATACCTTCTCAGTTAATCCTAGTGCATTGTAAACTATGTAATATATGTAATTAATATGATTGTTATGTACTGGTATTGTTTACATTTTGTGATGTAACCTCCTTGCCTGTATGTTTGTCCTTGCAACTGTTGTACAAATTGCGCCCTGATGCCCCTGGGCTTGATTGGTCTGCCGCCCGTTATTAAATAAACAAATTACAAAATTACCAATACAAAATGTCTACATTCCTTGCAATAGAAATATCATAAAAAATAAAAAAAGTCAATCAGATTGGAAATTAAAATCTTTCATCGCACACAGAGCTTACACACATAACCTTGCAAACAGTGTACGTCATTTAGTCAAGATATACATTTCAAATTTCACCTGATAGAAGGCAAGTGTACTTGATCAGAAATCACTGTGCAAAACATACTGATTGTAATGTTGCCTCAAACATTTTGCAATGTATTCTGCATTAGGGAGGAAGTGTAACGTTAGAACTAAAATCATAAAAGTTTGAAACACTGCACGTTTGTATGAATGTCAATGTCTAATAGCATCCTATGTAGGATTTACTTTCTTTCTTTCAAGGGAACTGTAAGTACGCATATCACATATCTGGACCAGCTGCAAAAGACGATGTCATTGTAGTCCAGCATCCCCCTGTAACACAGTATTTGTTTTAATACGGTGAAAACAGCAAAATGGAACTGACACAATGGTACATATAACGAGAACCATAAATAACACCTAGTGTAAACCACCCACAGGATACATAAACGATTTCATATTATTTGAAATTCCGAGCAGAATACTTCCCATAAATGAAAGGTGAAATAAATTACGTGGTTGGCACTTGAAAAAGTTGTTGACTCCGGAAAATACATGGATGCAGAATCTTGCTCCTTCATTTTCAGTGCATTGTGATAAAGTTGTACAAGGGAAAATTTGATTTTCATTAGATATTGTGGAAGATCCAACTGTCGAGATTATGAACTTCTGCATTTCACCATTGGCATACTGGACATGTCGGTGTTTTCGTCACTTTCGAAGGGTCTGTGCTTTCGTCAGTATGCGTTCCTAAATAAATTGACATGTCAAGCAACCGATTGATTACAAAAACATATATGCTTCTTTTGAAGGGCAGTATGGCATTGTTTTCTATGGTCATAATTACTTGATTTGAGGCTCCATAAACAGGGACAGATGTATAGTAAAATGTGGTATAGTTAAAATGTAATGCAATCTGGTATATATGCAACATTAGTAAGACACATTTACACAAAAAGCACAAATCCGTTCATGAAGTTACCTTTTCAGTACCCCACTGCCTATAGCTAATTCATCATCCGGGACTCACCTGAGGCAGCGTGTGCATCAATAGAGTTGGAATCGCATTTGGAAGCAATTTATGAATATTCTGTGTCAACGCTTTTTGTGTACTTCGATTGGTCATACATATTGTTTGTAAAGTGCAGGCTGCAGATGCGGAATCGATTGCCCTCAGTTCCTTCAAGACATTCTGCCCTCTACTTTCAAGCTCATCCACTGCAAAACCACAATATCAAACCCATCTTATTAAATCATTATCCTTCGGGAATGTATGCAGGACTGTTCCCTGACTTTTGACATGGCCCCTAGAAGGGCAACCCGAAACCATACAAGCAGGCATTCTTGAAAAATCTATAAGATATGTATAAAAGAAGTATAAATAATTACAAAAAAAAGTACTGTCGCATGAGATTGATGGAATTATACCACAGCTTTCTATGCAATGTTTTTTTTGGTAAAAGAAGCAAAACCTGTGTAGCATAGTTAAATATACAGTGGGATAACTTTCATACAGAATTGATTGATATAACGCAAATCGTAACGTGTTACTCGTCCGTTGAATGTACTCTCATGCATCAACAGGAAACATGCTTAGAGACATGGTCCGAGAAAGATGTGATTCTATTACAATGGCAACTGATGAAATGTGCTATATATCGAGATCAAAACACTTGAAACATTAGACGATGGTAAAGTCATTGAGATGAATGAACATTACACTACTGAGTACATTCGGTCGGAATTGATAGAAAATTTGAGATCAGAAATAGATGAATATAGAGAAGTTAATAGGTGACCTGCCCTTACCTTGACTAACAAACAATTAGATTCAGCAAGCAGCGGAGTTAGTAGCAGGAGAACAGGTAGTACGATCAGGGGTTGACTTCCAGTGCTCAGAGATGTTCAGCTAAATATCAAGGGGTTTATAAGGGATTAGAAAAGTGGGTGTGTATGCGAATGTGTGACATGTTTCTGGCGGGGTCTGCTAGAGGGGAGCATGGAGACACTGGGTCTGGGGAGGCCATGTGATCAATGGCCCCTGTGTGGATTATACCTTTGAAGTGTACATGGTGTTTGGCACCTTGACCGTTCCATCCTGCCAGCCCCCTTGGGAGCGCAGGGCCACTGGTGCGAATTGCCGTTGATACTGGAGGGGGATGGATGGCATGAGGTGTGCAGACGAGACCTAGAACACTGCAGAAGGGTACACACTTATGTGGATTGCACGGACGGGGTCTGCGAGAGATGGGAGCCTGGAGACACTGGGTCTGGGAGGCCATGTGAACAATGGCACCTGTGTGGAAGATACCTTTGAAGTGTACATGGTGTTTGGCACCTCGGCCGTTCCCACCCTGCCAGTCCCTTGGGAGCGCACATCCACAGGTGCAAACTGCCATTGATAGTGGAGGGGGGATGTATGGGCATGAGGCATGCAGAAAAGTCCCGGAACACTGCTGAAGGGAAAGACACACTTATGTGGATTGCAGGGGCGCAGTCTGCTAGAGGGGAGCCTGGAGACACTGGGTCTGGGGAGGCCATGCAAACAATGGCCCCTGTGTGGAAGATACCTTTGAAGTGTACATGGTGTTTGGCACCTTGGCCGTTCCCACCCTGCCAGCCCTTGGAGGGCAGGGCCACAGGTGCGAACTGCCATAGATACTGGAAGGGGGATGGATGAGCGTGAGGCATGCAGACGAGGCCCTGAACACTGCTGAAGGAGACACACTTATGTGGATTGCACTGGTGGGAGTCTGCGAGAGAGAGGAGCCTGGAGACACTGGGTCTGGAAGGCGATGTGAACAATGGCCCCTGTGCGAAGATACCTTGTAAGTGTACATGGTGTGTGGCACCTTGGCCGTTCGCACACACCCAGTTCTCTAGTGGGTTATAATGGAGGGGGGATGTATTGTTGTGCAGTAGGTGAGCGTAAAGGGGCACCAACCATTCTTTCATGTCCCTCCATAGACTTGCCATCAGCTGCCCAAACATTTATGTATTGTCTGTTAGTTATTCTTTATCTTATGTATTGTCTTATTTATTTTATTGTTATCCTATGTACTGCACTGGCCCCGCCCCATTTCCCCTGCCCTTTTCCCTCCACCCCTCGCCCCTGCACTTGCCTCGTCGTGCCTTTCAATGTCACCTGGCCTAGTAAAATCATTCTCTCTGTCTTCCCTCTGTTCCCCCACCCTTGCCTTGTCGCGCCTTGAAACTCTTGTGTATAGGCCCATTATAAATGCCATATCATATCATATCATAGACAAGTGAGCGTGTCCTTGATTCACTGAAAATTTGAAACAACTATTCATAAAAGATCATTTGTATTTTATTTTATTGCTGATGTTGATGGCACAAATATACTACAAATTGTATACTTCGGGTTGCAGCCCAGTGTGTGAAAATCCCCTCTACTGTCCGATGTCACTGGACAATATGGCGCGAATGGCTCCAACAACACAGGCGGGTATTACTCGTTGAACAAGGAATCCAAGCCACCTATAAAGCCACCATGTAAATGAACGGTAGGCTACCAGCCTGTACCACCTGTGGAAGAGAAACATACATACTGTATTTAAATGAACCTGATAAGTGTACAAACTTTACTTGAAAATGCACCCTGTATCCTATGGCATAGTTGCCCATACAAAAGTTACTTCATGGATCAATGAACTTGGGCTTTGAAGAGTACACACATTCCAAAAGTGAACACACATGCAATCCATAACGTTTGGGGGCACAGAGAAATATTGTTTCTTAGTTGAGCGTGAAAGAAACATAAGTTGAACACTCTGATTTCACAAAAGCGCGAGAAATGTATTGAATTGGCAGACTACATTCATTAGGTAGTGATAGATCGAAGTTATGACAATATAGGAGAGAAACATTAAATGTTAGTGGTCTCAGTGGTCAAAATGACTTCAAACCTAGAATACACTTAATCGTTACTTGGATTGCGAGGGCTAACTGTTGTGCGAAGTTCGTGCATAAGCACCATCATAACCCTCACAGAGACCTGTAACGCATATCAGTGGTGTGTCTTCTTCACATATGTAGGCCAAGCATCCAGGGTTTTCTTTGCAGCAGCAGTTCTCCTCGGTTGGCATGACTTTGCATCGATTGCAGGTACACCAGGTGGCAACGTCTTCCGTGCGAATAGGCTCAGGATCCAGTGATTCATCTTCCCAACTGTCGTCCGATGCCCCATCGTTTCCGCAACTTTCTCTATCAACTAATTCCGCCTCGGAATACTCTGGCTCGTACTAGTAGGGCTGTATTGTTGCCATTATAATGGGAGTAACGATTGAAATCAATAGTAATGCTAGTATAAATATCTGTTCGCAGGGGCTCCGTGCAACGAAGATAGCTGAACAGAGCAGAAACGAGTCACAGTCGATCCAAAAAAAGGACAGTGAAATGATTGGAAAAGCAACTCTGATTTTGTCTGATGAGAAGCGGTGTGTTTATACTTAGGGGGTAATTCATAGAATTCGGCGCACAAGTGGCGCACGCGGCTGGCGCACAGAGTGCACGTGCGGCAGTCTGCGCCAGCCGCGTGCACTAAAATGCATTTAGGCGCACAGCGTATTCATGGATTAATACATCCATAACCAGTCATGGCGCAGAGTGGCGCAGCGACCCTGCAGCAGCGCCAGTTACACCCCCAACCCCGCCCCGTGCGCCAAAGAAATCGCACAAATCCAGTCCCAGGCGCAAAGGCCAGTGGACCAGCATACAGCCCCCCAACCACGAAAACGTGTGTAAAACTCCCCGCGCACGCCCCAGAATACACGTACCACGCTCGCGCCAGGCCCATCGCGTGTAAAACTCCCCGCGCACCCCTCGGAATACCCGTACCCCGCTCACACCAGGCCCATCGCGTGTAAAACACCCCGTGCACCCCTCGGAATACACGTACCCCACTTGCGCCAGGCCCATCTCGTGTAAAACTCCACGCGCACCCTTCGGAATACACGTACTCCGCTCTCGCCAGTCCCATCACGTGTAAAACTCCCTGCGCACCCCTCAGAATACACGTACCCCGCTCGAGCCAGGCCCATCACCTGTAAAACTCCCCGTGCTCCCCTCGGAATACACGTACCCCGCTCGTGCCAGGCCCCTCGCGTGTAAAACTCCCTGTGCACGCCCCAGAATACACGTACCCGGCTTGCGCCAGGCCCATCGTGTGTAAAACTCCCTGCGCACCCCTCGTAATACACGTACCCCGCTCGCATCAGGCCAATAGCGTGTAAAACGTGGAAAAAGTCCGCCCTGTGGAGTGGGCTGCCGGTGGGGCATGGCCAGGGGTGAAGGGCTGCCTGCGGGGCATGGCCAGGGTAGATGGGCTGCCTGCGGGGCATGGCCAGGGGTGAAGGGCTGTCTGGGGCATGGCCAGGGTGGATGGGCTGCCTGCAGGGCATGCCCAGGGTGTATGGGCTGCCTACGGGGAATGGCCAGGGGTGAAGGGGTGCCTGCGGGGCATGCCCATGGTGGATGGGCTTCCTGCGCATATTCCGGAGGCGCGTGTGAAGTTCTACATGCTATTGGCCTAGCGCGAGTGGGTTACGTGTATGCTGAGGGGTGCGTGTGAAGTTCTACATGCTATTGGCCTAGCGCAAGCTGGGTGCATGAATTTCTGGGGTGCGCGGGGAGTGTAACACTCGATGGGCCTGGCACGAGCGGGGTATGTGTATTTCTGGGGCGTGCATGGGGAGTTTAACACGCAATGGGCCTGGCGCGAGTGGCATATGTGTATTCTGGGGGTGCGTGTGAAGTTCTACATGCTATTGGCCTAGCACGAGCGGGGTACGTGTATTTCGGGGGTGCACAGGGAGCTTAACACGCGATAGGCCTGGTGCGAATGGGGTACATGTATTTCGGGGGTGCGCAGGGAGTTAACACGCGATGGGCCTGGCGCGAGCGAGGTATGTGTTTTTTGGGGGTGCGCAGGGAGTTTAACACGTGATGGGCCTGGCACGAGCGGGCTACGTGTATTCTGGGGTGTGCGGGGGAGTTTTACACGCGATGAGCCTTGCGCGAGCAGGGTACGTGTATTCCTGGGTTGCCCCAACGCGATTTGGCAGTGTGTGTTCTCCCAGGTGTGCCCTCTCCTCTCTCCCCAGGCCCTGCAGGCAGCCCACAACACAGGGGACTACCCTGCACCCCTAGCCATGCCCCACAGGCAGCCCATCCACCCTGGCCATGCCCCCCAGCCAGCCCACATGTCACCATGCACAAGTGAGCACCGACTCATGTTCCTCTGCACCCCCACCCACCCAGCAGTGACAGGCACCTGCCAGCAGGCCCTGACTCATGTCCCCCTACCCACTCACCCACCCAGCAGTAACAGGCACCTGCCAGCCGTCCCTGACTCATGTCCTCCCACCCACTCACCCACCCAGCAGTGACAAGCACCTGCCAGCAGGCTCTGACTCATGTCCCCCCCCAACACGTCATCACGATCCACAATCATGGGCCTTATGGCCACCCAAATCACACCCCACGCCACCCCAGTCCAAACACACAACCAAGTATTACATCCACCCCACACATGATACATCCCAAATGGCAAGTATGCACATCAACACATTTCCGTCACACACACACAATGGGTGCAAGTGATTGAGAAAACACACATTGTTACATGCATGAAACCAAAGAGAGAATACCACACATTGAAGTATGAAATAAAAATGCATTAAACACAAAAGCAAGGGAATGAAATGAAACACACAATAATGGAAATAATAAAGAAAAAGCTGCATGTCCAAAATAAAAATAAAAATGTGTGAAAGCAGAATCCAAATCAATCCAAAAGCACATGGGTCCAAAGTGTCTGTCCGTCAAAACAAATCCAAAGTGAAAAAATAAGACAAAACCATTGATCCATGGAAAAAATAAAATAAAAAGAAGTGAAATCCAGTGTTGAACTATATACACAGTACAAATCCAGGGTCCATGAGCCCAACCATTGAAAGGAAACCTACAAAAAACCCTACCAAATGAACAACTATATACAAAAAGGTGGGGCATTGTCCAAGCGCCCCAAAAGAAATAAAAACAGAAAGGAAACCTAACACTAATTAACTATATACAATGGCGCCGGGCAAGTCCTACGACTCACTCTGTGCTGTCCCTGCCCAGGGCATCATCGAACTCCATGTCGATGTCCTGGAGGCGGGCCTCTCCCCTGATCCTGAGGTCTCGCAGGGATGCAGTCATGGCCTGTTCCAACTCCCTGCGATCCAGGCACTCAGCCTGCCTCAACGCCCTGCGCATGGAAGACTCCGCCCTGACCATAGTGAGCCGTGCCTCTTCGGCCCGCAGCCGCTCCACATCTATCCACTGGCCCAACCGCTGCCACACGGAAGACACTCCCATTCCAGGGTCCTCCTGCCCTCCGGCCGATGCCTGCCCCTCTGATGTTGATGGCCCCCAGCCATCATCGCTCTCACCTTGAGCCTGCTGCTGCTGTCCATGTGCCCTGCCCGATGATGCCGGCACATCCTCCATCTGCTGGTCTCCAGTTGGTGGGGTGTCCACCCCTGTTCGACCTCCGACTCCCGACTGTGGCAGGGATGTGATCTCCACCAAGCTGGCTGTGTTGGTCGGGCCAGGTCCACAGGGGGCCTTGGTGGAATCTGGGCCGGAAGACAGCAGGGAGAACGACTGGCGCATAGTCTCCACAGAGGAGGAGAGGGCTGATAGAGTGCTCGACACATGTAGGAACCCCCTGACCAGGGCCCCTCCCAACTGGGCCACGTTGCCACGCAGCTCTTCGTGATGGCGTGCGTGGTCCCCCCATCCATGTGGTTCACGCATGACTGGTCTCACATGCAGCACCATGATGTCCCTGCACACACACATCCATACATGGCCCATGTCACACATACAGGCAAGTAGATTACCAGCACACTGCTACATGCCCTGTTTCACACAGCAATGCATGGCCACTTACCGCTCGACTCCAGACAGGCCTGCATCCTGAGGATCTGGTGGTGAAGCGCTGGGCGAATGCGCTCCAGGACCCTCATCTGCTGGTTGGTAAGCTGGCCCCGGCGCCCCACTGCATCCTCTGCCTCTAAGAGGCGCCGGGTCTTCTTGAGGGTCCTGGACTTGTAGTCCTCCCAGCGCTTCTTGACGTGTCTCAGGTCTCGGGGTGCTACCCCCTCCGCGTTGATGGCACCCACTATGTCCGTCCAGATCCTCCTCCATCCTTCCTTGTCAGTGCGCAATGGTGTGAAGAGGGCATCATAATGTCCCAGAGCTTGCTCCACCAGGATGCCAACTTCCTTATCACTGAAGCTGGCAGCCCTCTGCCTCTCTGGTGGTGTTTGCCCCGACATGGCGACCCCGGAGGCAGATGTGGGTGGGCAACTGGATCCTGGGGCTGGGCTGTGGAGCGATGGTATACCAGTCGGGACTGGTATTGGGGACTACAGCCACAAATATTGCGCTTTGTCAAAGCACTTTATTCAGACTCTGTGGCTCAAATTGGAATTAATGAAGATCACCCATGCTTACAGCGCAGGGTAGTCTTGATTCTATTAAAGAGACAGGGGCAAGCATTATGCTATACCTTCTTTAATACTGCAACTCACAGTTTTTTGAAATTCTGATTATTTAAACTCAACATTTTCGTTTTAGTCCTTAGACCCATAGAAAAAATGAAAATCCATAGTTTAAAGAGTTCAAGGAAAAAAGTTCCACTTAAACCACTAGTCCCATGAGCCTCTAGTGTTTGGTAGTCGCGAGGCTCTTGTCCTCCACCTATCAGATACTAGGTCCAGTACTTTCTTTTGACAGCAAACTCTGCCCGAACTTGAAACATAACACTCCTTCCTGTATGCGAACTCGGCCGTGTCCTGGCATCTCCAACTCCTCTTTCCAGCCCGCGGTTGTTCTGGCCCAAGGGGACACAACGTGTGTAAAACTCCCCGCGCATGCCCCAGAATACACGTACCACGCTCGCGCCAGGCCCATCGCGTGTAAAACTCCCCGCGCACCCCTCGGAATACACGTACCCCGCTCACACCAGGCCCATCGCGTGTAAAACACCCCGTGCACCCCTCGGAATACACGTACCCCACTTGCGCCAGGCCCATCTCGTGTAAAACTCCACGCGCACCCTTCGGAATACACGTACTCCGCTCTCGCCAGTCCATCACGTGTAAAACTCCCTGCGCACCCTCAGAATACACGTACCCCGCTCGAGCCAGGCCCATCACCTGTAAAACTCCCCGTGCTCCCCTCGGAATACACGTACCCGGCTCGTGCCAGGCCCCTCGCGTGTAAAACTCCCTGTGCACGCCCCAGAATACACGTACCCGGCTTGCGCCAGGCCATCGTGTGTAAAACTCCCTGCGCACCCCTCGTAATACACGTACCCCGCTCGCATCAGGCCAATAGCGTGTAAAACGTGGAAAAAGTCCGCCCTGTGGAGTGGGCTGCCGGTGGGGCATGGCCAGGGGTGAAGGGCTGCCTGCGGGGCATGGCCAGGGTAGATGGGCTGCCTGCGGGGCATGGCCAGGGGTGAAGGGCTGTCTGCGGGGCATGGCCAGGGTGGATGGGCTGCCTGCAGGGCATGCCCAGGGTGTATGGGCTGCCTACGGGGAATGGCCAGGGGTGAAGGGGTGCCTGCGGGGCATGCCCATGGTGGATGGGCTTCCTGCGCATATTCCGGAGGTGCGTGTGAAGTTCTACATGCTATTGGCCTAGCGCGAGTGGGTTACGTGTATGCTGAGGGGTGCGTGTGAAGTTCTACATGCTATTGGCCTAGCGCAAGATGGGTGCATGAATTTCTGGGGTGCGCGGGGAGTGTAACACTCGATGGGCCTGGCACGAGCGGGGTATGTGTATTCTGGGGCGTGCATGGGGAGTTTAACACGCAATGGGCCTGGCGCGAGTGGCATATGTGTATTCTGGGGGTGCGTGTGAAGTTCTACATGCTATTGGCCTAGCACGAGCGGGGTACGTGTATTTCGGGGGTGCACAGGGAGCTTAACACGCGATAGGCCTGGTGCGAATGGGGTACATGTATTTCGGGGGTGCGCAGGGAGTTAACACGCGATGGGCCTGGCGCGAGCGAGGTATGTGTTTTTTGGGGGTGCGCAGGGAGTTTAACACGTGATGGGCCTGGCACGAGCGGGCTACGTGTATTCTGGGTGTGTGCGGGGGAGTTTTACACGCGATGAGCCTTGCGCGAGCAGGGTACGTGTATTCCTGGGTTGCCCCAACGCGATTTGGCAGTGTTGTGTTCTCCCAGGTGTGCCCTCTCCTCTCTCCCAGGCCCTGCAGGCAGCCCACAACACAGGGGACTTACCCTGCACCCTAGCCATGCCCCACAGGCAGCCCATCCACCCTGGCCATGCCCCGCCAGCCCACATGTCACCATGCACAAGTGAGCACCGACTCATGTTCCTCTGCACCCCCACCCACCCAGCAGTGACAGGCACCTGCCAGCAGGCCCTGACTCATGTCCCCCTACCCACTCACCACCCAGCAGTAACAGGCACCTGCCAGCCGTCCCTGACTCATGTCCTCCCACCCACTCACCCACCCAGCAGTGACAAGCACCTGCCAGCAGGCTCTGACTCATGTCCCCCCCCAACACGTCATCACGATCCACAATCATGGGCCTTATGGCCACCCAAATCACACCCCACGCCACCCCAGTCCAAACACACAACCAAGTATTACATCCACCCCACACATGATACATCCCAAATGGCAAGTATGCACATCAACACATTTCCGTCACACACACACAATGGGTGCAAGTGATTGAGAAAACACACATTGTTACATGCATGAAACCAAAGAGAGAATACCACACATTGAAGTATGAAATAAAAATGCATTAAACACAAAAGCAAGGGAATGAAATGAAACACACAATAATGGAAATAATAAAGAAAAAGCTGCATGTCCAAAATAAAAAAAAAATGTGTGAAAGCAGAATCCAAATCAATCCTCCTCCTTATCAGCTGGCAGCCCTCTGCCCACTCTCTGGTGGTGTTTGCCCCGACATGGCGACCCCGGAGGCAGATGTGGGTGGGCAACTGGATCCTGGGGCTGGGCTGTGGAGCGATGGTATACCAGTCGGGACTGGTATTGGGGACTACAGCCACAAATATTGCACTTTGTCAAAGCACTTTATTCAGACTCTGTGGCTCAAATTGGAATTAATGAAGATCACCCATGCTTACAGCGCAGGGTAGTCTTGATTCTATTAAAGAGACAGGGGCAAGCATTATGCTATACCTTCTTTAATACTGCAACTCACAGTTTTTTGAAATTCTGATTATTTAAACTCAACATTTTCGTTTTAGTCCTTAGACCCATAGAAAAAATGAAAATCCATAGTTTAAAGAGTTCAAGGAAAAAAGTTCCACTTAAACCACTAGTCCCATGAGCCTCTAGTGTTTGGTAGTCGCGAGGCTCTTGTCCTCCACCTATCAGATACTAGGTCCAGTACAAGAGGTCCCTGCACTAGGTCCTTTCCTCTTTCTTTTGACAGCAAACTCTGCCCGAACTTGAAACATAACACTCCTTCCTGTATGCGAACTCGGCCGTGTCCTGGCATCTCCAACTCCTCTTTCCAGCCCGCGGTTGTTCTGGCCCAAGGGGACACAACGTGTGTTCCTAGCACCAAGATTTGCTTTCTTCTACTTTACACCTCTCAAGCCATCTGTTCATCACCTATAAGGAATCAAGAGTGAAATCTTAAGGGTGGGAATACGCTAGAGAGTTTATACATCCTGAATACATATGTCAGCATAGAAACTTCTCACCGTATCGGGCGGGATATAATGCTCGCCTCCGTGTCTTTAATGGAATCAAAAGTACCCTGCGCTGTAAGCATGGGCAATCTTCTATCTATGTCATGATAGGAGGCGAGCATTATGTTTGTTCCAAGCTCGCCACCACCCTGTTCGGTATTTGTGACACTGGTTTAAAATAAAAGGTCATAAATGTAGCTTTGGAAGACCAATTGGCTGACTTCATGATGTCTTGTAGTGACACTCCTGCTGAGAAAGCTCTAGACGCCATTGCCCCTTTAGCTGAATGCGCACCAAATCTGGCTATGTCTATGCCTGCCCAATGCATAACCTCTCTAACCCCTCTGGCTATCGTGGGTGTAGCTACGGTGTGGTATGGCTTCCTACGCGCTATAAGCAGTTGGGTTACTCCTACTGGCCTAACGCTGGCTGTTGCCGACTCGTAATCTTTTATGCACTGTGCTAAACTTATCTTTTTGTTTTCTGGAAAGTAGGGGTAAGAAATGATTTTACAGTCACTTTTCGTTCGTTTAGCTATGCTGAGCGCTACACCCTCAGGGTAAAATATCTTCCTGTCTATTTCCAGTGCCTTAACATTCGATACTCTTCTGCATTCCGCCAAGCAGAGCAACATTGGTGGCATCCCCGACAATTGCGATTGTGAGAGATTGCTATTATCGGGCCAGCTGAGAAACAGTTGGAACACTTCTCTGACGTCCCAGAGGACTGTATATTTTGGTTCTGGCGGTTTCCTCAACTACACTCCCTTGAGTAAGTGAACGACTGCGGGGTGCTCCCCTATGGGCTTCCCTTCTATCCTATTGTGTCTCGCCGATACATCCAATCTGTAAACTCTGAGCGTCCTGTAGGCGCATCCGTCGTGAAATCTGTCGGCTAAGAAATTTAGAATGTGAACTAGAGGAGCTGAAACAGGATGAATACTGCACTCTGTGCACCAGTCTGACCAACGGTCCCGCGCTGCACCATAGCTTCGGATTGAGGAGGGCGCGCACGAGTCTCTAATGCAGTAGGCAGCGAGCTGTGAAATACCTGGCAATTCCCATCTTTTCCTGAAACCCTGCAAGCTATTAGGCAGAGACTGTCTGCTTCTATCAAAGGGTGAGGAAGGCCAGTCAGGCAAAGCAGAAGGTCCTGCCGATGAGGAACTATCCTCTGGAATTCCAAAATGGGATTATTACCACTAGCTCTGCCGCTTCCCTGCAGACTTTTGCTAGGGCTCTCGTCAGCATGACAAAAGGCAGAAAGGCATAGTGAACCGCTCCGCTCCACTGATGTAGAAAGGCGTCCGTCCCTAATGCACCCGGGTCTATCCTCCAGCTGATGTACTTTGGCGTCTGAGCGTCAACTTGGACGTGAATAGATTGGTATCTATGGGACCCCAAATCTCCTGTAGTCGTGTGAAGACCTAGGGGTGAAGCTTCCAGTCGTTGGAATCCTCGAGATATCGCGAGTTCCAGTCTGCTACACTGTTCTGTTCCCCTGGCAAATATTCTGCTGATTTTTTAATGTGATGTTGAAGACAGTGATGCCAAAAATTTTTTGCTAGCTCTGCTAGCATTTTGGATATGGTCCCTCCTAGTTTGTTTATATAGCGAACAGCTGAGATGTTGTCCATTTTGAGTAAGACACAACAGTTGGACCTGTCTTTGGTAAAAGCGCACACTGCATAGGACCCTGCTAGAAGCTGGAGGAAATTTAAGTGTAATCGCAGCTCCTCTGTTGACCATTTCCCTCCTGTTTCTATCTCTCTGCATCTGGCTCCCCAACTGGCTCTGCTTGCGTCTGACTCTATAATTATATCTGTGATGTCGCCGAAAATTGCTCGGCCATTCCAGGCTTCCATGTTTTGAAGCCACCAATGGAGCTCCATCAGAGCTTCCAGATCTAAGGTCACTAGTTGATGGTAACCTACTCCTCCCTGCAACTGCCTGATCTTGAGCCTCTGCAGCGCTCTATAATGGAGCGGTCTAGCAAAGATCGCCTGGATCAGAGCTGCCAAAAGCCCCACTATCCTGGCTAGACTGCAAAGCAAAATAGTCCTCTTCGCAATTACTGTCCTAAGCTCTTTTTGGATGGCTTTCACTTTGTGCGTCGGAAGTTCGAGAACTGCTTTACTGGTATCTATAATGAATCCTAGAAACTCTATTTTCTGTACTGGCTACAACTGGGACTTGTCTAAGTTCACGATGAAACCCAGAGAAGATAGGGGAGGGTATAGATCCACTATACATTTTCATGAAGAGCTACCTTGCTTGGAGCCAGAATGAGGATATCATCTAAATAGATGATTATCCTGATGCCGCTCTCTCGTATCGCTGCTGCTACTGGACACTTTATCTTGGTGCCAAGGGGCGGATGCTAGCCCGAAGGGCAGACATGTGAAGTGGCAAGTCTCTCCATTGCACCAAAAACAGAGAAATCTCTGATGCGCTGCCGCTATCAGAATAGTGAGGTAGGCGTCCCTGAGGTCTAGGCGCACTAGCCAGTCTCCTGTGCGCAGGAGGTCTCAGAGGAGATGTATTCCTTCCATCTTGAAATATCTGTAGGTTAGCCACTCGTTTAGACCTTTCAAGTTTATTTCTGGCCTTGTCTTCTCTCCTCTGTGCACTAGAAACTTATTGCTGAAGAAACACAGGCCTCCTTGTGAATCGAGCTCTATCGCGTTCTTGTCTACTAGCTTGTGTAACTCGTCTTGCAGGAGTGCTAACTCCTCTTAAGGTATATGCATTGGCTGGGGTTCTGTTCTTTGTACTGAATCGCCTGCAAACTCTAAGTATAATGCTGCTATCACTTGCAGCACCCAAGCACCAATGGATAAAGCCCACCATTCGCGCAGACAAAGAAGAGTTCTCCACCCAACTCTTTGGGGGGAGAATTCTCATGCTCTGTGTACTCACCGCCTGCTGCACTTTGTTGCCTGTAAGGGCCTCATCCCCTGCGACCTCTGGAGAACCGTGCTCTGGCTGGGAAGAATGTATCCTGCTGTCTCCCTTCCCAATATTGAGCTTGTGGGCCTTGGGGTCTGCGCTGCGTGGTGAAGTGACCGGACGATCAACCCGATGGTGTCCTGTCCCGGAAAACAAGCGCCCTGGAAAGATTTTACGGATGGAGCTTTGAGCTTTCTCTAAAGCTGAGTAGGTCCCTACACATTGCGTCATCTCCTTGGTGAAGGCTTCTCTGAACAGTAACCCTTTTGCTCCTTCTCCCGCCGCATAGCAGGCCAAATCGCTTAGCTTGCTCAATCTTTAAGAGCACACCTCTCCTTCTTCCTGAGGCGAGCGTGCAGTTAGCGTTCCCTAGAAGGTATACTGCGTGCTGTACCCAGTTACCTAGGGCTTGGGCATCTATCGGAGTTCCGGTATCTTTTGCCTTCTCCACTAAATCCATTATTTTGGCCAAAGGCCCTGCAAGGTCCAGCAGCTTTTCCTGGCATCCTCTCCAGGCGCGGTCAACGCCTTTTCTAATGTCCTGGCCGTGTTTGTCACAAATGTTGCCATCCTAGGGTCGAGGTCTGGGGTGTCTACCAGCTTCCCAGGCAGCTCCTGTTGTGGGCATTCCACCCTCATTCCCGAGCACACCGCTCTATCAAGGGGTTTCCTGATATGCTGGGACATGTACAAGGCTACTCTCAGGGATGGCACCCCCTCTGATGATTTTGGGTGCCGGATAGTTTAGGGGTCGAACATGTTGCCCATATTTTCCTCTTCCTCTGGAGTTGGGTCATTATTGCAGGACTCTATGAGGGTCTCCTCTTCCTCTTCATCCCCTTCATCATCGGGCGAGTAACCAGCATCTTATTCCCCCAAATTATTCACCCTGTGGTAGGGGATCGTGGTTGTTGCCCCATCAACTTCTTCAGAAAGGCCTCTTTAGGCTTGCTCATTGGGTCAGACACCTCTTGGGGCACAGTGATTACCCCTTTTTTTTTGGCTCAGGGGATCCAAGAGGAGATCCTCTTTGGAGCTTTTTTACACCCCTCATGGTCAACCCTGGCATGGGGGTGTCTGGCTGATGTCCCTTCGCCAGGGCTGTCTGCCCATCTTTTCCTGAAAGCCTCCTGGTCAGCTCTCTGCTTGGCCAGCATAGCCTCTAGCATATCCAAGCGCTGAGCGATAGATTGCACTCCTTGTGACACTGCTTAGGATAGAGAGTCACCTTGGACTCTTTTGAAACTGAGGGATAGCTCTGTCTCTCCTGTACCCACTCCTCCTCACTCCACTCTGGTGAGGTAGACTGGGAAAATCTTGGTTCTTTATATTGAGCCATGATGTCTAAATTGACTGGCAAGGCCAGCTTCTGGGCAACCAGCCTGTCAAGTGGCTCTGCTTGAAGTCACTGATAACATCCCCTGTATCTTTTTTTTAAAAACTTTTTTTATGTCTTCCCTCTCATTGCGCTCTATAAATCATCCAATTCGCACTGTGGTTGGACTTGGCGGGCGAAAAACATCTTTGTGGGGACCCAGAGGATGATGGGAAGGCTACGCGCCTCCCGCTCCTCTGAGTCCAATTGTCTCTCTTGTTTGCCGGCACTGTTACGCACCGGGAAAAACGAAGATAAAACTACACATACAGAGCAAGGCCGGCAGCCTAATGGGAGCGTGTTCTCTCATGGCTCTGGCCCCGACTCTCTAGGGACTCCGTGGTGGGTAGAACTGTGCTCGAAAGAGCTGAAAGGAACTATGACACACGCAAGCGTGAATACACCATCAGCATTGAGTAACTAAAAGAGGCATAATAGATACACTCGAAACTTCGCTAAGCTAGCGCTGTCTATAAATATAATTTTCTTACTCTTTATATGGAGAAAATAAGTTGGAAAACAAGCGTATAATAAAAAAATGACTTATCTGATGAGCTGCAGCTAAAGGAAAGAGGAAAGAACCTGGTGTAGGGACCTCTTGTACTGAGACCTAGTATCTGATAGGTGGGGCACAAGAGCCTCAGGACTACCAAACACTAGAGGCTCATGGGACTAGTTGTTTCAGTGGAACTGTTTTCCTTGAAATCTTTAAACTATAGGATTTTCATTTTTTCTATGGGTCTAAGGGCTAAAACGAAAATGTTGAGTTTAAATGTTCAGAATCTTGAAAAGCTGTGAGTTGCAGTATTAAAGAAAGTATAGCATAATGCTTGCCTCCTGTCTTGACATAGAATCAGGATGGTTCTGCTAGTTAGTTTTATCCGGTCAACCATGGGCTGAAACAAAGCTGCACTTTAGCCCCTACTTTATTTAATATCTCTATTGCTCAGTTAGATAGTACTTTCAGGAAATGTAGAAACTCTCCACCACGAATAGAACTATGCTTGGCTGTCGTACGCAGAGGATATTGTGACCCTAGATCAAACAGCGATTGGCCTCCAACTCAGCCAGTCAGCCATCACACAATTTTCAGCTGACCATGGTTTGGTGATAAATCTTGGAAAGACTAAGGTAATGACCTTTAAGGTAAACAGGAAGACCGTCAGAAAGTACACATGGGTGATACAAAAAGAAATTCTACAAGAAGTAGCCACCTATATGTATTTAGGTGTCCCTATAACTAGCATGATACATAGGGGTATTCTTTCAAAAATGTTACAAATAAGATTATGACTAAGTTCCATGCAATTCGATCATTTATTCAGAGATCTGGGGGTTATCCTATTGATGGTTTACTGGTTCTGTCAAAATATGTATTGTGCCTAGTATTTTGTATGGCCTAGAAGTTATTGTATCTAAATAAGTTACTTGGTTAAATATTTTGGAAGGCAAACATTGGGGAAGGGCATTGGGTCTTTCCAATTCGGTAACTGTCGAAGCCATCTGCAATGACCTGGGGTTGATTATTCTGGCTACACAGAGAAGGATCACTGCTTGTACTTTTTATGGAAATATTTTAGGTAATTGCAATAAAGGTAAGTCTATTTGCTCACATTTTATGATCCAAATGGATTCTAATACTATTTTACCTGTTTTAACAGTGTGGTCTGATGAGATGCAGACCCTTTCAGGTTATATTGACTGCGCATTCGCTGCGGACGATCTAGCTTTAAAATATAAGGAGATTAAAGAAAAAGCAACAGTTTGGGATATAAATTACAGTATGTCTAAACTTACAGAGAAGTCTACTTTTAAGCAGTATATACATCAAAGTTTTCCTATTGATCCATGTGTATACTGTGAGAAACCCGAGGGTCTCTCACCCGCCATCGCCTTTGATCCAGACCCTGCGGTTGGACCAGTACGGGGGGTCACCTGGGTGAGGGGTCTTCGGGGAGTGGGGGTGAGGCAGCCGATGGTGAGATGTGGTACTTCCTCATTTAGTGTACATCCAACCCCTCATATTTTTTAGGATCTGATGTCCCAACACCCACCCCTTTCTGCGCAAACACTAGGTCGTGGATAACGGTGACTGAGAGTAACAAGACTAACTCTTATACATTGTACTTGATATGTCCCGCAAATCGGGTCAGGCAAAGTCAGGCACTTGACTTCAAGTGCATACACCTGATTCCAATTAGCTCTCCTCACACGAATAAAAGGCGGAACCCAGAGACACACTCTGAGCAATGTGGAACACGAGTACGAGCAGAACTTCCGGTGCAAACCTACTGGAGCAGAGTGACGGACCAAGGGACGAGAGCAGCCGGTCGAAAACCCCAGGAGTTTCCTACAGGAGGTCGTTGCCTCCACAAGGCCACGAAAGACATGTGGAGAAGGCCAGATCCCAATATCGAAGACTGCATTGTGTTTCAAGGACACCAGCGACCCCCCCAGGTGAACGGCAAAGTTGGGGAGGCAAGAGCAAGCTTGTGGTACTAACCTTGACTCGTGATTTGGAAATCTAAAAAGCAAGAAAGAAACGCACACAGCCGGTGAGTTGGCAAGCGACCTGAGAGACAGGTGTGTACTCAGATTGTGGTTTGCAACAATATATCACAAGTGAAGGCTGCACGCGTGTAGATGAAATATGAGGAAAGGCAGACCAGTGAATTACCTTTTACATTTTTTACATTCTTTATTTAAGCCTTAGGCAAGGTGCACATCGTACATATAACATCATATCACCAATAATTCTGTTTTCGGTCACTCGACATCGGCTGAGATTTTCAACTTTTTGTGGAACAAGTTAACGTAACTTAAAAATACTTTTAACCATGTAACCTGTTGTCCCCCCCCACCACTCCCCCAACTGATGAGATGAGATAGCAGTTCATGCTTGGGTCCGTGGCGCTCAGGCAAACAGGAGATGTAGCGGCAGTAGATTGAGAGTAGCGTTTATGTTTATGCGTTGAGGAAGGATGACCATTCCATTTCTCTTGCAGGTGGGAGGTCGTGCAGAGCCCCTGTGATGTTTTCCATCTTGTAAATCTCTTTGGCCTTTTGGGCCCACATTCTTTCCGAGGGGAGTGATGGTGACTTACAACCCCCTGCTGTCCCTGCCTTGGCTACCTTGCTTTCTCCTCCTTCCCCTTCTGCCCCCCCCACCCCTCGGGCTTCTTCTACACCTCTGCAGGGCGTACCTCTGATTTTCACCCCTCCCCGGAAGTCTTTCAAGGGCGGCAACCTTCTCCATATTGCCACTCTAAACTCCTGCTCAGCTGTCAAACACTCTTCTGACATCTGCCGCCTCCTGGAAGAACTTGACCTTGATTTCCTCGGTCTGACCAAGACATGGTTTACGTCCAGCTCTGTCACAAACTTTGACATTCTCCTCCCTGATGGCTACAAGATCCTCTCCGTGCCCAGGTCCAACCGTTCCGGAAGGGGTGCAGCCCTGATCTTCCCTGAGTGGATTCCTGCCTCTGTCATTCTTACGCAGGCCTACTTATCTTTCGAATGCCTCGTCTGCAGGCTCTCTCTCTCTCTCCTAGCCATTCCCTTAGTATGGCTACCATCTATCATCCACCTCTCGTCCTCCCTCCTGGTCTCGACCACTTAACTCCTCCTTCTTGCTTCCTGTCCTTCCTCTTGACTCTTTAGCAACTTCTGCGACTCTCTCGCACTCTTTAACCTCCACTCTGGCCCAACTCACTCTGCAGGGCAAACTCTGGATTTTCTGATCTCCTCAGACCTTCCCCTTTCTATCTCTCTCACCACTCCTCTCTCCTGGAGTGACCACTTTCTCCTTTCCTCCCAGCTCACCTTCTCTACCCCTCAGGCTAAGCCAACTCAAGCACTGCCACCTACCTTCTCGGTTATCCGACCCATGAAGCGTGTGTCAATTGAGGCTTTCGCAGCCACTTTCTTACCTCCCTCCCCTTGGCTAATTCACACCCTGACACAGCACTTTCCATGCTCCACTCAGCTATATCTGATACTCTCGATGCTCTTGCCCCTGTCATGAGGGTCCGCTCGAAGCCTAAAGCCAAGTGCAACTCTTTGTACGACTCAGACCTCATCACTGTTAAACGCAAGTGCAGGGTGGCTGAGAGGAAATGGAGTGCTTCCGGTACATCCTCTGACAGACTGGCCTGCCACCTGCTCCAAAGACAATACAGCTCTCTGTCCACACCAAGAAGAGAGACCACATCCAAGCCTCCATCTCTGCGGCCTCTAACAACTCAGCCAAACTCTTTAAAATCTGCAGGTCTCCAATCCTGCTGCAGTCTCTACCTCTCCTTTCCCCTCCCAGGCCCTCTGCACAGCCCTGGCTTCTCATTTCATCTCTATAACTCAGAAAGTCCTGTCCTCACTCTCTTCCTCTCCCCTCCTCCCTCTACTCCCTGCTCTTCCTCTGGCCCTTCTTCAGCCAACTCTCCTCCCTCCTCTTCATTTCCCCTGTTCTCCCCTGATGAGGTCTCTAGACAAGTCAGATCTATGAAAGTCTCGTCAAAACAGGTTCACCCCTGTTCTTGCAAAACCATCAAGGACCACATTGACACCCTGGCTCCTGCACTGGCTGACTTCTGCAACCACTCCTTCGCCACTGGAGTCTTCCCTTGCCTCTGGAAGCACTCACTTGTGCACCCTCTTCTTAAGAAACCCCCTGCCGACCCATCCTTCAATGCTAACTATCGCCCAATCTCCATCACTCCTTTCCTAGGCAAACTCCTGGAACAGCTGGCCATCTACCAGCATAATCTCCATACTGAAGCTGTTGGTTGTCTCCATGACCATCAGTCTGGCTTCAGAGCTGCCAGAAGCACGGAAACTGCTCTCCTGAACATCCGTGAAGACCTGCTCTCCAACCTTGATTCCAACACCCCCTGTGTCCTCATCTTACTTGATCTCTCTTCTGCCTTTGACATGGTCAACCATGCCATACTGCTCAACTGTCTCTGTGATAACCTGGGTATCATCGATCAGGCCTTGGCTTGGCTGACTTCTTCCCTCTCCGATTGACCCTCCCAGGTCCAACTTGGGCCCTTCCTCTTCTCTACCTCTATCTCTGTTCTCTCATGGCTCCGGCCCGACTCTCTAGGGACTCCGTGGTGGGTAGAACTGTGCTCGAAAGAGCTGAAAGGAACTATGACACACGCAAGCGTGAATACACCTTCAGCATTGAATAACTAAAAGAGGCATAATAGATACACTTGAAACTTCGCTAAGCTAGCGCTGTCTATAAATATACTTTTCTTACTCTTTATATGGAGAAAATAAGTTGAAAAACAAGCGTATAATAAAAAAATGACTTATCTGATGAGCTGCATCTAAAGGAAAGAGGAAAGAACCTGGTGTAGGGACCTCTTGTACTGAGACCTAGTATCTGATAGGTGGGGCACAAGAGCTTCAGGACTACCAAACACTAGAAGCTCATGGGACTAGTTGTTTCAGTGGAACTGTTTTCCTTGAAATCTTTAAACTATAGGATTTTCATTTTTTCTATGGGTCTAAGGGCTAAAACGAAAACGTTGAGTTTAAATGTTCAGAATGTTGAAAAGCTGTGAGTTGCAGTATTAAAGAAAGTATAGCATAATGCTTGCCTCCTGTCTTGACATAGAATCAGGATGGTTCTGCTAGTTAGTTTTATCCGGTCAACCATGGGCTGAAACAAAGCTGCACTTTAGCCCCTACTTTATTTAATATCTCTATTGCTCAGTTAGATAGTACTTTCAGGAAATGTAGAAACTCTCCACCACGAATAGAACTATGCTTGGCTGTCGTACGCAGAGGATATTGTGACCCTAGATCAAACAGCGATTGGCCTTAACTCAGCCAGTCAGCCATCACACAATTTTCAGCTGACCATGGTTTGGTGATAAATCTTGGAAAGACTAAGGTAATGACCTTTAAGGTAAACAGGAAGACCGTCAGAAAGTACACATGGGTGATACAAAAAGAAATTCTACAAGAAGTAACCACCTATATGTATTTAGGTGACCCTATAACTAGCATGATACATAGGGGTATTCTTTCAAAAATGTTACAAATAAGATTATGACTAAGTTCCATGCAATTCGATCATTTATTCAGAGATCTGGGGGTTATCCTATTGATGGTTTACTGGTTCTGTCAAAATTTGTATTGTGCCTAGTATTTTGTATGGCCTAGAAGTTATTGTATCTAGTGTATATCCAACCCCTCCTATTTTTTAGGATCTGATGTCCCAACACCCACCCCTTTCTGCACAAACACTAGGTCGTGGATAAGGGTGACTGAGAGTAACAAGACTAACTCTTATACATTGTACTGGATATGTCCCGCAAATCGGGTCAGGCAAAGTCAGGCACTTGACTTCAAGTGCATACACCTGATTCCAATTAGCTCTCCTCACACAAATAAAAGGCGGAACCCAGAGACACACTCTGAGCAAGGTGGAACACGAGTACGAGCAGAACATCTGGTGCAAACCTACTGGAGCAGAGTGACGGACCAAGGGACGAGAGCAGCAGGTCGAAAACCCCAGGAGTTTCCTACAGGAGGTCGTTGCCTCCACAAGGCCACGAAAGACACGTGGAGAAGGCCAGATCCCAATATCGAAGACTGCATTGTGTTTCAAGGACACCAGCGACCCCCCCCCAGGTGAACAGCAAAGTTGGGGAGGCAAGAGCAAGCTTGTGGTACTAACCTTGACTCGTGATTTGGAAATCTAAAAAGCAAGAAAGAAACGCACACAGCCGGTGAGTTGGTAAGCGACCTGAGAGACAGGTGTGTACTCAGATTGTGGTTTGCAACAATATATCACAAGTGAAGGCTGCACGCGTGTAGATGAAATATGAGGAAAGGCAGACCAGTGAATTACCTTTTACATTTTTTAAATTCTTTATTTAAGGTGCACAAGGTGCACATCGTACATATAACATCATATGATATGATATGATATGATATGATATGGTATTTGTAACGCGCCTATACACAAGTGTTTCAAGGCGCGACGAGGCAGGGAGGGAGGGAAACAAGGGGAAGACAGACAAACGATCCTACTAGGCCAGGTGTCAATCAGATCGCGCAAGTGCAGAGGTAAGGGGAAAAGGAGAAAGTGCAGGGGGAGGAGGTGTGGGGGAAAGTGCAGTACAAGGTAAGTAGCGTAAAAATAATAAATAATAAATAATAAATAAAAAGGGCCAGCTAGTAGCAAGTGCGAGGTAAGTGCAGAGCAAGTGCTGGGAAGGGGGCTGTAGGGATACAGTGACAGTCCCACAGTGCAGGGGGAGCCAGGGAGGCAGTGCAAGTGGAGAGTGGCTGGGCCCTGGACCGAGGTTGCTGAGAGTGGCCCAGATGCAGGTTTAGTGCTGAATTCAGTGGGGAGTTAAGCAGGCTTAGCAGGGGAGAGGGAGAGAGAAGGCAGAAGCGAAGAGGAAGGTTTTGAGGTGCTGCCGGAACCGGAGATGGTTCTCCTCAAGTTTCAGGGAGGCAGGAAGGCTGTTCCAGAGGGAGGCCCCAGCTGCGGAGAGAGATCTACCCCCAGCTCGTTGCTTCGAGAAGCGGCTGACCATGAGGGAGTTGGAGACGGATGAGCGAAGGGCTCGTGAGGGAAGATATTTAGGAAGAGAGAGTTGAAGATATTTAGGCCCCAGGCCCCAGAAGGCCTTGTGGACAATGCAGAGGGTTTTGAACTTAATCCTCGCAGCCACTGGGAGCCAGTGAAGGGATTTCAGTCCTGGAGAGATACGGTCCCTGGGCTTGAGGCCAAGGACAAGTCTCGCAGTTCTGTTCTGGATAAGTTGCAGAGGCGGAGAGTGGAGGCAGGCAGATTAAGATAGAGGCTGTTACAGTAGTCCAGCCTTGAGAGAACCAGGGCTCGGGAGACAGTGAGCTTCTGGGGGAAGGAGAGGAAGGGAAGAATACCTCTGAGGAGGTGCAGCTGGTAGTGTGACTTCTTAGAGACGTCAGATATATGAGGAGAGAAGGAGAGTGTGGAGTCGAAGATGACCCCGAGGTTTTTAGCCTTGCAGGTAGGGGCAGGAAGGGGCCAAGGGAGGCCGCCAGAGAGCTGCAGGGAAGGAGGGAGTGGGTGTGCCGATGAGTAGAATCTCAGTCTTACTGGCGTTGAGGCAGAGGTCATTGGCGGCACACCATTCCTGGATAGCAGACAGACAGTCGGAGATGAGGGAAGGAGAGGAGGAGGCCGAGGGTAGCCTGAAAATGAGCTGGGTATCGTCTGCATAGCACTGGAAGTAGGGGCAGAGAGCGGCGATGCGGTGGGCAAGGAGTGCCAGATACTGGTTGAAAAGCCAGGGAGAGAGGTTGGATCCCTGGGGACACCACAGGTGGAGAAAAAGATGTCAGAGAGGAAGGAGCCCATTTGGACCTGGGAGGGTCGACCGGAAAGGAAAGAGGTCAGCCATGCCAGAGCCTGACCAGTGATACCCAGGTTATCACGGAGACAGTTGAGCAGGATGGCATGGTTGACAGTGTCAAAGGCAGAGGAGAGATCGAGCAGAATGAGAACACAGGGAGTGTTGGAATCGAGGTTCAGGAGCAGGTCCTCACGGATGTTCAGGAGAGCAGTTCCGTGCTTCTGGCCGCTCTGAAGCCGGATTGAGGTCATGAAGATTACCAACAGATTCAGCATGGATGTTAAACTGGGAGATGGCCAGTTTCTCCAGGAGCTTGCCAGGAAGGGAGTAATGGAGATTGGGCGATAGTTGGCCGGGCAGGAGGGGTCGGAAGAGGGTTTCTTGAGGAGGGGTGCACAAGGGAGTGCTTGAGGGGGGATGGGAGACTCCAGAGGCGAATGAGTGGTTGCAAAAGTCAGCCAGGCAGGAGCCAGGGAGTCGATGTGGTCCTTGATGGTTTTGGAGGAACAGGGGTGAACCTGTTTAGACGAGGCTTTCATAGATCGGACTTGTCTGGAAACCTCATCAGCAGAAAAAGGTGGAAAAGCAGAGAAGGAGGGCGGAGGGGCGGCTGCAAGAGAGCAAGAGGAAGAGCCGGGAAGAGAGGGAGGGAGGAGAGAGGAGGAGAGCGAGGACAGGATGTCCTGAGTTTTTGAGATGAAGTGCGAGGCCAGTGCAGTGCAGAGGGCCTGGGAGGGGACAGGAGAGGTAGAGACTGCAGCAGAATCACCAATAATTCTGTTTTCGGTCACTCGACATCGGCTGAGATTTTCAACTTTTTGTGGAAAAAGTTAACGTAACTTAAAAATACTTTTAACCATGTAACCTGTTGTCCCCCCTCACCACTCCCCCAACTGATGAGATGAGATAGCAGTTCATGCTTGGGTCCGTGGCGCTTAGGCAAACAGGAGATGTAGCAGCAGTAGATTGAGAGTAGCGTTTATGTTTATGCGTTGAGGAAGGATGACCATTCCATTTCTCTTGCAGGCGGGAGGTCGTGCAGAGCCCCTGTGATGTTTTCCATCTTGTAAATCTCTTTGGCCTTTTGGGCCCACATTCTTTCTGAGGGGGGTGATGGTGATTTCCAACCCACTGCTGTCCCCGCGTTGGCTACCTTGCCTTCTCCTCCTTCCTCTTCTGCCCCCACCACCCCTCGGGCTTCTTCTACACCTCTGCAGGGCGTACATCTGATTTGTACCCCTCCCTGGAAGTCTTTCAAGGACGGCAACCTTCTCCATATTGCCACTCTAAACTCCTGCTCAGCTGTCAAACACTCTTCTGACATCTGCCGCCTGGAAGAACTTGACCTTGATGTCCTCGGTCTGACCAAGACATGGTTCACGTCCAGCTCTGTCACAAACTTTGACATTCTCCTCCCTGATGGCTACATGATCCTCTCCGTGCCCAGGTCCAACCGTTCCAGAAGGGGTGCAGCCCTGATCTTCCCTGAGTGGATTCCTGCCTCTGTCATTCCTACGCGGGCCCACTTATCTTTCTAATGCCTCGTCTGCAGGCTCTCTCTCTCTCTCTCCTAGCCATTTCCTTAGTATGGCTACCATCTATCATCCACCTCTCATCCTCCCTCCTGGTCTCGACCACTTAACTCCTCCTTCTTGCTTCCTGTCCTTCCTCTGGACTCTTTAGCAGCTTGTGCGACTCTCTCTCACTCTTTATCCTCCACTCTGGCCCAACTTACTCTGCAGGGCAAACTCTGGATGTTCTGATCTCCTCAGACCTTCCCCTTTCTATCTCTCTCACCACTCCTCTCTCCTGGAGTGACCACTTTCTCCTTTCCTCCCAGCTCACCTTCTCTACCCCTCAGGCTAAGCCAACTCAAGCACTGCCACCTACCTTCTCGTTATCCGACTCATGAAGCGTGTGTCAATTGAGGCTTTCGCAGCCACTTTCTTACCCCCCTCCCCTTGGCTAATTCACACCCTGACACAGCACTTTCCATGCTCCACTCTGCTATATCTGATACTCTCGATGCTCTTGCCCCTGTCATGAGGGTCCGCTCGAAGCCTAAAGCCAAGTGCAACTCTTTGTACGACTCAGACCTCATCACTGTTAAACGCAAGTGCAGGGTGGCTGAGAGGAAATGGAGTGCTTCCGGTACATCCTCTGACAGACTGGCCTGCCACCTGCTCCAAAGACAATACCAGCTCTCTGTCCACACCAAGAAGAGAGACCACATCCAAGCCTCCATCTCTGCGGCCTCTAACAACTCAGCCAAACTCTTTAAAATCTGCAAGGTCTCCAATCCTGCTGCAGTCTCTACCTCTCCTTTCCCCTCCCAGGCCCTCTGCACAGCCCTGGCTTCTCATTTCATCTCTATAACTCAGAAAGTCCTGTCCTCACTCTCTTCCTCTCCCCTCCTCCCTCTACTCCCTGCTCTTCCTCTGGCCCTTCTTCAGCCAACTCTCCTCCCTCCTCTTCATTTCCCCTATTCTCCCCTGATGAGGTCTCTAGACAAGTCAGATCTATGAAAGTCTCGTCAAAACAGGTTCACCCCTGTTCTTGCAAAATCATCAAGGACCACATTGACACCCTGGCTCCTGCACTGGCTGACTTCTGCAACCACTCCTTCGCCACTGGAGTCTTCCCTTGCCTCCGGAAGCACTGACTTGTGCACCCTCTTCTTAAGAAACCCCCTGCCGACCCATCCTTCAATGCTAACTATCGCCCAATCTCCATCACTCCTTTCCTAGGCAAACTCCTGGAACAGCTGGCCATCTACCAGCATAATCTCCATACTGAAGCTGTTGGTTGTCCTCCATGACCATCAGTCTGGCTTCAGAGCTGCCAGAAGCACGGAAACTGCTCTCCTGAACATCCGTGAAGACCTGCTCTCCAACCTTGATTCCAACACCCCTGTGTCCTCATCTTACTTGATCTCTCTTCTGCCTTTGACATGGTCAACCATGCCATACTGCTCAACTGTCTCTGTGATAACCTGGGTATCATCGATCAGGCCTTGGCTTGGCTGACTTCTTTTCTCTCCGATTGACCCTCCCAGGTCCAACTTGGGCCCTTCCTCTTCTCTACCTCTATCTCTGTTCTCTCATGGCTCCGGCCCGACTCTCTAGGGACTCCGTGGTGGGTAGAACTGTGCTCGAAAGAGCTGAAAGGAACTATGACACACTCAAGCGTGAATACACCTTCAGCATTGAATAACTAAAAGAGGCATAATAGATACACTTGAAACTTCGCTAAGCTAGCGCTGTCTATAAATATACTTTTCTTACTCTTTATATGGAGAAAATAAGTTGAAAAACAAGCGTATAATAAAAAAATGACTTATCTGATGAGCTGCATCTAAAGGAAAGAGGAAAGAACCTGGTGTAGGGACCTCTTGTACTGAGACCTAGTATCTGATAGGTGGGGCACAAGAGCTTCAGGACTACCAAACACTAGAAGCTCATGGGACTAGTTGTTTCAGTGGAACTGTTTTCCTTGAAATCTTTAAACTATAGGATTTTCATTTTTTCTATGGGTCTAAGGGCTAAAACGAAAATGTTGAGTTTAAATGTTCAGAATGTTGAAAAGCTGTGAGTTGCAGTATTAAAGAAAGTATAGCATAATGCTTGCCTCCTGTCTTGACATAGAATCAGGATGGTTCTGCTAGTTAGTTTTATCCGGTTCAACCATGGGCTGAAACAAAGCTGCACTTTAGCCCCTACTTTATTTAATATCTCTATTGCTCAGTTAGATAGTACTTTCAGGAAATGTAGAAACTCTCCACCACGAATAGAACTATGCTTGGCTGTCGTACGCAGAGGATATTGTGACCCTAGATCAAACAGCGATTGGCCTCTCAACTCAGCCAGTCAGCCATCACACAATTTTCAGCTGACCATGGTTTGGTGATAAATCTTGAAAGACTAAGGTAATGACCTTTAAGGTAAACAGGAAGACCGTCAGAAAGTACACATGGGTGATACAAAAAGAAATTCTACAAGAAGTAACCACCTATATGTATTTAGGTGTCCCTATAACTAGCATGATACATAGGGGTATTCTTTCAAAAATGTTACAAATAAGATTATGACTAAGTTCCATGCAATTCGATCATTTATTCAGAGATCTGGGGGTTATCCTATTGATGGTTTACTGGTTCTGTCAAAAATTGTATTGTGCCTAGTATTTTGTATGGCCTAGAAGTTATTGTATCTAGTGTATATCCAACCCCTCCTATTTTTTAGGATCTGATGTCCCAACACCCACCCCTTTCTGCGCAAACACTAGGTCGTGGATAAGGGTGACTGAGAGTAACAAGACTAACTCTTATACATTGTACTGGATATGTCCCGCAAATCGGGTCAGGCAAAATCAGGCACTTGACTTCAAGTGCATACACCTGATTCCAATTAGCTCTCCTCACACAAATAAAAGGCGGAACCCAGAGACACACTCTGAGCAAGGTGGAACACGAGTACGAGCAGATCTTCCGGTGCAAACCTACTGGAGCAGAGTGACGGACCAAGGGACGAGAGCAGCAGGTCGAAAACCCCAGAGTTTCCTACAGGAGGTCGTTGCCTCCACAAGGCCACGAAAGACACGTGGAGAAGGCCAGATCCCAATATCGAAGACTGCATTGTGTTTCAAGGACACCAGCGACCCCCCAGGTGAACAGCAAAGTTGGGGAGGCAAGAGCAAGCTTGTGGTACTAACCTTGATTTGTGATTTGGAAATCTAAAAAGCAAGAAAGAAACGCACACAGCCGGTAAGTTGGTAAGCGACCTGAGAGACAGGTGTGTACTCAGATTGTGGTTTGCAACAATATATCACAAGTGAAGGCTGCACGCGTGTAGATGAAATATGAGGAAAGGCAGACCAGTGAATTACCTTTTACATTTTTTAAATTCTTTATTTAAGCCTTATGCAAGGTGCACATCGTACATATAACATCATATCACCAATAATTCTGTTTTCGGTCACTCGACATCAGCTGAGATTTTCAACTTTTTGTGGAAAAAGTTAACGTAACTTAAAAATACTTTTAACCATGTAACCTGTTGTCCCCCCTCACCACTCCCCCAACTGATGAGATGAGATAGCAGTTCATGCTTGGGTCCGTGGCGCTCAGGCAAACAGGAGATGTAGCGGCAGTAGATTGAGAGTAGCGTTTATGTTTATGCGTTGAGGAAGGATGACCATTCCATTTCTCTTGCAGGCGGGAGGTCGTGCAGAGCCCCTGTGATGTTTTCCATCTTGTAAATCTCTTTGGCCTTTTGGGCCCACATTCTTTCTGAGGGGGGTGATGGTGATTTCAACCCCCTGCTGTCCCGCGTTGGCTACCTTGCCTTCTCCTCCTTCCTCTTTCTGCCCCCACCACCTCTCGGGCTTCTTCTACACCTCTGCAGGGCGTACTCTGATTTGTACCCCTCCCCGGAAGTCTTTCAAGGACGGCAACCTTCTCCATATTGCCACTCTAAACTCTTGCTCAGCTGTCAAACACTCCTCTGACATCTGCCGCCTCCTGGAAGAACTTGACCTTGATGTCCTCGGTCTCACCGAGACATGGTTCACGTCCAGCTCTGTCACGAGCTTTGACACTCTCCTCCCTGATGGCTACAAGATCCTCTCCGTGCCCAGGTCCAACCGTTCCAGGAGGGGTGTAGCCCTGATCTTCCCTGAGTGGATTCCTGCCTCTGTCATTCCTACGCAGGCCTACTCCTCTTTTGAATGCTTCGTCTGCAGACTCTCTCTCTCTCCTGCCATTCCCTTACTGTGGCTACTATCTATTCGGCCACCTGGTCGATCTCTCCTTCGGCCTGACCTCCTCTTCCCTCCTGTCTCGACCACTCAACTCCTCCTTCTTGCTTCCTGTCCTTCCTCTGGACTCTTTTAGCAGCTTCTGCGACTCTCTCTCACTCTTTATCCTCCACTCTGGCCCAACTCACTCTGCAGGGCACACTCTGGATGTTCTGATCTCTTCAGACCTTCCCCTTTCTATCTCTCTCACCACTCCTCTCTCCTGGAGTGACCACTTTCTCCTTTCCTCCCAGCTCACCTTCTCTACCCCTCAGGCTAAGCCAACTCAAGCACTGCCACCTACCTTCTCTGTTATCCGACTCATGAAGCGTGTGTCAATTGAGGCTTTCGCAGCCACTTTCTTACCCCCCTCCCCTTGGCTAATTCACACCCTGACACAGCACTTTCCATGCTCCACTCTGCTATATCTGATACTCTCGATGCTCTTGCCCCTGTCATGAGGGTCCGCTCGAAGCCTAAAGCCAAGTGCAACTCTTGGTAGACTCAGACCTCATCACCTTAAACGCAAGTGCAGGGTGGCTGAGAGGAAATGGAGTGCTTCCGGTACATCCTCTGACAGAACTGGCCTGCCACCTGCTCCAAAGGCAATACCAGCTCTCTGTCCACACCAAGAAGAGAGACCCACATCCAAGCCTCGCATCTCTGCGGCATCTAACAACTCAGCCGAACTCTTTAAAATCTGCAAGGTCTCCAATCCTGCTGCAGTCTCTACCTCTCCTGTCCCCTCCCAGGCCCTCTGCACAGCCCTGGCTTCTCATTTCATTCTCTAAAACTCAGAAATCCTGTCCTCACTCTCTTCCTCTCCCTCCTCCCTCCTACTCCCTGCTCTTCCTCTGGCCCTTCTTCAGCCAACTCTCCTCCTCCTTCTGCATTTCCCCTGTTCTCCCCTGATGAGGTTTCTAGACAAGTCAGATCTATGAAAGTCTCGTCAAAACAGGTTCACCCCTGTTCTTGCAAAACCATCAAGGACCACATTGACACCCTGGCTCCTGCACTGGCTGACTTCTGCAACCACTCCTTCGCCACTGGAGTCTTCCCTTGCCTCCGGAAGCACTCCTTGTGCACCCTCTTCTTAAGAACCCTCTGCCGACCCATCCTGCCAGGCTAACTATCGCCCAATCTCCATCACTCCTTTCCTAGGGCAAACTCCTGGAACAGCTGGCCATCTACCAGCATAATCTCCATACTGAAGCTGTTGGTTGTCTCCATGACCATCAGTCTGGCTTCAGAGCTGCCAGAAGCATGGAAACTGCTCTCCTGAACATCCGTGAAGACCTGCACTCCAACCTTGATTCCAACACCCCCTGTGTCCTCATCTTACTTGATCTCTCTTCTGCCTTTGACATGGTCAACCATGCCATACTGCTCAACTGTCTCTGTGATAACCTGGGTATCATCGATCAGGCCTTGGCTTGGCTGACTTCTTCCCTCTCCGATTGACCCTCCCAGGTCCAACTTGGGCCCTTCCTCTTCTCTACCTCTATCTCTGTTCTCTCATGGCTCCGGCCCCGACTCTCTAGGGACTCTGTGGTGGGTAGACTGTGCTCGAAAGAGCTGAAAGGAACTATGACACACGCAAGCGTGAATACACCATCAGCATTGAGTAACTAAAAAAGGCATAATAGATACACTTGAAACTTCGCTAAGCTAGCGCTGTCTATAAATATAATTTTCTTACTCTTTATATGGAGAAAATAAGTTGGAAAACAGGAGTATAATAAAAAAATGACTTATCTGATGAGCTGCAGCTAAAGGAAAGAGGAAAGAACCTGGTGTAGGGACCTCTTGTACTGAGACCTAGTATCTGATAGGTGGGGCACAAGAGCCTCAGACTACCAAACACTAGAGGCTCATGGGACTAGTTGTTTCAGTGGAACTGTTTTCCTTGAAATCTTTAAACGGAAATCCTCTTCTCTCGTTTCTATCTCGGTAATCCTGTGGCCCATTTGGGTCTCAAGGCTGCTCAGCGAGGTCTGGTTAGTTTCTACTCCTTCGAGTCTCTCCTCCATTTTGTCCATTCTTTTTGTGATTTTGTCAATCTTTCCCCCAATTTTGGCTCCCATAAATCTCATATTTTTGATTTCCTCCAATAAGGCCACTACATTAGCCTTTGTGGCTGCAGCTTCCGCTCTATGCCCCTAAAACGTTATATAGATCCACGGCATCTGAGGTTGAAAAATGGATACATGACATGACACATAAAATTGGGACTGTAAGGGGAAGGTTGAACTCTGTCATTAACAAACAGAAGCCCCAATTATATCATTCCGAAATTCGGACAGCAAAACAGAATTTAAAGAGAAGCCCACGCTGCATTTCACTTGGCACGGGCTCCCATAAGTCAGTTCTTTAAGAAACTAGAAAGGCCAAGAACGCTTGTCACAATTGGCAGTAGAGACATAAAGCGGCGGGTCTCAATGGGAATTGGCAAAGAATTATTGGAGCTGTCCATAGTAAGAATCTTCAAACTATGTGGCAAGTCTTAACATTGTCAAGGGGCTCAAGAGCACTTCCACGATAAACCCGATAGGTGAACATGAAAGGAGGGAATATATTTTGTCAAAAATGTATACATCTAAGGTATTTCTGCCTGGTAGCATAGTACAATGTCAAGGGCTCAGTAATTGGTCTTTCAAGCTCAACAGGAGGGACCTGTATATGCGTATAGTAAAGCTGAATAGTCCAAGGGCACCTGGCCCTAATTGTCAATCTGGAAAAATGAATACCCTTCATTTGAATGATAGACGTAACTTGATGGCCGTGGGCCAACCGTCTTATGCACCGAATTATAGAAATATAAACTGCTATGCTTGACCAACGAGCGGCCATTTTAAACGTAGCAAGAATCACCATTTTGCTTGTTAACCATTGCTCATTGCTTTCTGTCTGAAAACTTCTTTGCAGCTTGCAATTCTTGTGGATTCTGCTTACTCTGTTCAACTGTTAACATTTTTGTCTGAATATGAAAGGACAAGGTCGCGGGACTGAAGAGTTTGTTCAAACTCCTCATGAGTAGCCCAGAGAGGAATGCCCACGCTCCCTCTCTGTAGGGTTTGGAGAGAGCTGCAGGGCATTTAATCACTTCACAGCTGCCAGCCAGTCTCGTACAATGGTAGAATGTGTTAGAATAAAACAGCTAAAGGCTTGAATTATGCTCTTCTTACGGCCCCCCCTTCGCAAAACCCTTTAGAACGTGTCGGCTCCCAGGACACGAATAGTACCTCATAGATAGCAAAGCTTGGAATGTGGCTCTTCCCCTGTGTGCAGCTTGCTTCCAAGAACAGAACCACCGTGTTCTGTTCAACAACTAAAAGATTCTTCCGCACTTTCTAATTGCACATTGTTACTAGAATAGACATCAAAAATGTCATAATCGTCATACTCGTCGGATATGTTCATCGTCATCCCGAGTTCAAAGGAACTTAATAAAGAGGGGTGTTAAACATGACTTTGCTGATTGTATGATATGCATTTTGTATATATGTAACTGATGTACGTAATTCGCTCTCTTGCATCCCTCGAGGTCTAGGAAACTCACGTCGCGGGGCGTGAGATCAGAATTGGCCAATTGATACTATTTTTGGCTTGCAATAAACCCTAGCATTGGGAATTTGAACCTCGTGTCTGGCGCATCTTTTCGTGTATGGTTATTGCCTTGTTTCCATAGCACAAGGGACCCCTATAGGCGCCTTTCAAGATGGCGCCCGAATAGGGACCCTCCCCCACTTGCCCCATCGTATACGTTGTAACGGAGTAAAGGCGGAAGAACGGCGAGGATGGGACGGTCGAGCCGGGATCAAGAAGCGTACGGGGCGCCCTGTAGAAGTGAGGAGAGATTCCTTCCGCAGATCTGCACACATCTGATCCCTGATCGACGTACCGGGCCAGAGGGCAAAGGAGGCGAGGGTCCCGAGACAAGGCAGAAGCCAGAGGAGCGCAGACACGACGTTGGGAGAGGTTGCGATAGAACAGGCGACTTGTTTTATCAGGTGAGTCATTCCCCGATTCAAAGAGAAACCTGATTTTTGGTAGAGTGTTGATTTTGCAAACTCAAACGTCCAGGTAAAAGTGGCTAACCAAAGGGGAAGGTTAAAGAAACATGCCTGGAGTACTGTCGACTTTAGCTGTGCTTTTGAGCTGCGGTAGACAGTCCTTGGAATATGGCCAAAGTGCACCGCCTGGGGGAACGCCGGCTTATGATATGTATGCAAAATATGGTGTGGGTGCGATAATATGTTGTGAAATTTGGCATAGGCAAACTAGAAAGCAACCCGACCATCAGTGGCCGATTAATGGTAGTTTTGAGATTGGGAGGATAGATAACCTAGAAAGGGTGCTAATTAGGAAGAAAGCGCGACCTGCAGCTTTTGAGACTGTCAAAGATTGCAGGAGGGAAGCAATGCTCCGACTTAGGAGTACAGAGAAGCATGCGCGTAGGCACAAAACAAAGCTTGAGGTAGCAGAAGAGAAGAAAGAGGAGGAGTGGACTGCAAGTCTAAGATGGGAAGGGAGACGTGACCAGATGAACATAGGCAGAATATACCCGCAGCAGGAACTACACACAGCAGACGAATTAATGGAACATTTGTTAACTAACACGGGTCGAGGCCCAAAACCAGAATCGAAACCAAACACGACAGCAGTAACTGCGCAGGCCCAACCAGTAGCTCTCATACTCCCTCCCGTAGCCCAAGCACTTCCCCTCACGCAAGCATTAACCCAAGCCCCGCCCACAGCGCGAGCACTCCCACAAGTGCAGACCGCGGACACACAATTTCCCAGCATCCACGAAGGCCCTTCACAGATGCCACCTGTGTCACTTGTCCCATCCGCACCTCCCACTCCAGAGACAGATTCATCACCATCCGCCCCTCCCGGAGTCGAAATTGTGACCGGGGAGGCGAGAGGCGGGGCTGAAGGGACAGGATTTGGACGGGTAACTCGAAGCGCGATCAGCAAAGAAAGAAAGATTGAATTACAGCAAGAGGCAGAAATGTACATAGAAGGAAACGATGGGACAGCAGCATTGGCCTCATTGTATGGGTACCGAAGAAGTAACGAGAGACAGGTAGTGTTGGAATGCATGGGGACATTTTTGGTGGGAGAATGGAAAAAGTTACTTGACAAATTACCACCACAACGATTGTTAGATTTGAACCAATTAGCATGTTGTAGAATAAAAGATGAAGAAGTGAAGGAACATGTGGATAGACTTTTTGATCTTAAAAATGAGTTGGATGATGAATATGCCGAAATGTTTGCTGCACCTGGGTACAGGGGTTGGGATATTAGAAGAGAGGGGAGAGGGATGGTAGAATCATACATAGAGCGGAGACATTCAACGCCATCTGTACAGAAGGGCGAGAAGTTGAAAGTATGTATACGAGAAGCGGTAAAATGGGTATCAAATCCTAGTATTCCAACAATGGTTATACATGATATATTTGACAAATATTCCATGCCAATTAAAAGAAAAGCACTGCAATCGATGGCTGAACATTTGATGGAGAAGGATATGAAAAATAACAAGGCTAGCCCACCTGAGATACTAGCGGTATACAGGAGAGCATTCGAGCGAAGTACAGGAGAAACGGGCTTATCACTGGACTTAGGAATACTATTGAACCTAAGAGAAGGGGGAGGGATCGTGAGTGGGGCATTTCCAATGAGAGAGGTTCCGCCCACGTTTGTACCAAAAGTAGAGATCCCTGCGACGGGTACAGTAGGAGCCCAGGTAACACCAGCCCATTTCACCGCCCAGTATGTGCATGTCCTTTTTTCCAGGGAAGAGGTGAATACTATAAAACAGACAATTCCTGATATAAGAAAGAATCCAGCAGGTTTCTACAAGGAAGTAGAGTCAACCCTGAGATCAGCAGTGCTTACTATGAGCGATATAGATTTGATTTTCCCAATCATTTTGCCAGCAGATATATGGAAACAGATGAGGACAGTAGATGACGCAGGGGCTTTTGGCGCCACATGGGCGGATTACTATTGGAGGACAAAAATAGAAAGGTAGGGGAAATCCGGGAACCCGCATGGCAGATCTACCAGAACGGATAATGCGGAGATTGAGGGAAATAATTCCAAAAAAAAGGATTCAGTGGGACAAATTAACTACATGCGTACAGGGCAAGGATGAGCCAGTAATGGATTATTTCAATAGATTTGAAGGAGTATTCACAGACTTTCACAGACTTCAGTGGGCAGGATGTGAGCACAGAGTCGGGGAAAAGGCTATTTGTTGATAAATATGTGAGGGGACTAATATCGCCAATTCAAGATATGTTAATGATGTCGGAAAGTTCCTGGGCAGCAAAACCGGTGAGTGAGATATTACACGTAGCCCAATATTATGAGAACAGGGTAAATGTGGCGAAATATAGAGAGGTGAAGGATAGAGTAAATTTAAAAACACAGGTGTTAATGCAGCAGGTCATTGGATACAATAGAGGTAGAGGAAACGCACAAGGCAGGGGACATTTGAATAATATGCTTGGGGTGTCATTGGGATTAAATCAATGTGCGTATTGTAAGGAGGAAGGACACTGGCGAGCGCAATGCCCGCACCTACAGAATAGAGGTGGTTTGGTCAGAGAAGGCCTCATAGAGGACATCAGGGGTCAAACGGCCCAAGCAGAAATAACATGCAGCAGCAGCAGGGATATACCAATGGAGGTACTCAAACCCAATCCTATGGTCAAAACCAAGCACAACAGAACCAGGCATTGAACCAAAGTGTTTCGAACCAAAATCAGGGCAGGCAGGGCCAACAGAGAAATGATCAGAGTGGAGGACACAGAGGGGGAAATGGGAATATTTTTGATACACAACCAAACACGTATTATAGCAGCAGCGGTGACTACACATCGGACGATGTGTTATTTTCCGATAGGACAGCCCACGGCAGGGGTCGGAACCAGTGTCTATTCCCGTGAATCAGAGAGGACCCTACGTAGAAATGAGAGTCGGGAATAAGGAGCACCGTTCCTTGTAGATACAGGGGCACAGAAGTGCTCGATAGACCACCACTTTGGTTCCTGAGATACCACTGTCGGGGCAGAAGAATGTTTCTGTAGGGTTCGCAGGTACACCAGTAATTAACCCCATGTCCGAAGCTGTCCCAATTACAAAAGGACCATTTACGGAACAGTGTCCATTTCTTTTGACAGAAAATTGTGGAGAGAACTTGCTAGGATTAAATTTGTTGAGAAAATTGGGGGCAGTCATACATTGTACGGCAGGCGGGGTGTTCCTCACGATGTAGCCTCACGATGCACCTGTGACAGAATTTATGTCAAAAGAGTTGCCAGAAGAGCTAAGTAGAGTACCAACCTGTCTGTGGGCAATGCATGATAACGATGTAGGATGCTTGAAAATAGAGCCAGCAAAAATAACTTTGAAAGAAGGTGTCACACTACCACAAATTCCCCAGTATAAAATTTCTGTTGAAGGTGAGAAGGAATTGAAAAGCATTGTTACTGACCTGTTGAGATTGGGGGCGGTTGAGGAAATTGCAGGTAGCACGTGCAACAGCAGATTCTTCCAGTTTACAAGAAAGGAGGCAATGAGGTACCCTATCGTTTCATAATTGATCTGCGTGCATTAAACAAAGTGGTAGACCCACAATTCCCTTTGGTCCCAGATGTCACAACAATACTGACAATGATACCGGCCACTGCAGAATACTTTAGTGTAGTCGATTTGAAGAACGCATTCTTTAGCATTTCAGTGGATAAAAGCAGTAGATATCTGTTCGCGTTCACTCTAGGAGGTCGATCATTCACATTCACCCGCATTCTACAAGGATACACAGAAAGCCCGAACATTTACAGCAGAGCGCTAAAAGAGCAGCTAGACATGTTAGAATTACCCGAAGGTTGCGTACTCTTGCAGTACATAGATGACTTGTTACTAGCTGCTGACACGAAAGAGATCTGTAAAGAAAGTACTATATTACTATTGACACACTTAGCGACCCATGGTCATAAGGCAAGTTTGAAGAAATTCCAGTATAATCAGAAGGAGGTGTCTTATTTGGGTTACCTACTTTCAAAAGAAGGAGAAGATTAACACCAGAAACGCATAGAAAGTATTTCTAGTATGCCTATTCCAAAAACTCAAAAAAGGAGTGAGAGCTGTGATAGCATGGCCTCTTATTGTTGGCAGTGGATCAGTAATTTTGCGTTGATTGTGAAGCGATGATAAAGTTGACAAAAAAGGATGCAGAGATGCCTTTACAGTGGGATGAGGAATGTCAGAAAGCATTTGTGCAATTGAATGCTGCATTGTGTGCTGCGCCAGTTTTAGGCACTCCTAACTATGAAAAGATCTTCAGACTATTTGTGAGTGAGAGTGAAGGATGTGCATTGGCGGTTTTGACACAGGAACAAGGTGGAAGAAATAGGCCGTGCGGCTATTTTTCTTGCGCGTTGGACCCTGTAGCGCGCGCACTAACACGATGTTTGCGATCTGTCGCAGCGGCTTCTGCGTTAGTGAAACAAACGGTAGGAATGGTATTGGGGCACACTTTAATTCTGATGGTGCCACATGCTATAGACGTTCTATTAAATAGGACGCAGACGCAACACCTCACCTCAGCTAGACTGACAAGATATGAGCTCATCTTGTTTGCACCCCACATCCAAATCATGAGGTGTAGCGCATTGAATCCTGCAGAATGAATGCCACTGCCCATAGCAGAAATTGGTGACACCGAATCACCACCCCATGATTGTTTAATGATCACTGAAGAAGAAACAAAGGAAAGGATTGATTTGAGCGATACCCCACAGAAGGAGCCAGATGGGGAGTTATTTTGTGATGGCTCCTGTTTTAAATTACCTGATGGCACATCAACGGCCGCATATGCAATTACTACCCTAAAGAGTGTTGAAGAAAGCAGAAGAATCCCCTACAATTCGGCGCAAGCCGCAGAAATAATAGCACTGACCAGAGCCTGTGAACTCTCTGAGAATTTGAACGTGAATATGTATACTGACAGCCAGTACGCCTTTGGCGTGTTTCACAACGTTGGCCGACTTTGGGCTGAGAGGGGTTTCTTGACATCACATGGGGCCAGGATTCAGCATGGCCCTTTGATTGTGCGATTGTTGTCTGCACTCACGTTTCCAAAGCGCTTAGCTATAGTGATGTGCGAGGCGTATAAGAAAGTAACATGTAGAGTGGGAGAGGGAAACGCATTTGCAGACAGGATTGCGAAGCAAACAGCCACAGATTTGGGGAATAAAATGATGACAGTACAGACTGAGGAAGTACCTTGTATGATAGAGAATGGAGTTGCCACAGTCAAAGAAATGCAGGCCACGACCGAAGAGTTTCAGAGGTGGGCTGAGGGCTCTGCTGAGTTATATTTGGAAGGATGTTGGGTGGACAAGGAAACAAAGAACTGGATGTTACCAAATTGTTATGTGACTGCAATGGTTATAATGGTGCATAGCCCTACCCACATTTGCGCGAAGAAGATGGTACAGCATTTATCCACAGTATGGAAGAATGAGCACATAAAAAAGAATGCAGAAAGACTAGTGCAGAATTGTATTACGTGCCTGCAACACAATGTAGGGAAGGGAACCATGACTCCAGCAGGTATTTTCGGCCGCCCTCTATGCCATTTGAGGTGGTCCATTTTGATTTCATAGAAATAGAAAGGTGCCAGAACTACAAATATGTGTTAGTGGTAATTTGTGCATTCAGCAAGTGGCTGGAGGCATATCCTTTAAAAGACTGTACTGCCATGTCCACAGCAAAAGTAATGTTAAAAGAATATTATTCCTGGTTTGGGTTGCCCCGTGTCCTGTGGTCAGACAACGGCCCCCACTTTGTGGGCGCAGTAGTGCTACAGATCTGTGCAGGTCTGCAGATAGAGAAAAGATTCCACAGTTCCAGGCATCCCAGTTCTGCCGGGCTTGTGGAGAGACATAACGGAATCTTAAAGTCAAAGATAGCAAAAATCTGCGCTTGGAGCGAGTTGAGTTGGGTGGATGCATTACCCCTAGCGCTGTTGTGTATGCGCACGTCTGTGCAGGCTAAGACTGGGCTGTCCCCCTATGAGATTATAATGGGGAGACCAGCAAATGTGTGGTGTGCACCGCAGCCCAAAAGATTGTGTGAGGTCGAGCATCCTATGTTAAGCATTTATTGTGGGCTTTTAATACAAAAGTTGCGTTTGATTCATAAGCAGGTGCAGGAGGCGTTACCAGTGCGATATACCGGACCGGGGCACTCGCTGGAGCCTGGGAGCTGGGTCTTGATTAAAAATTTCGAACGAAAGACAGCATTAGCACCCAGGTGGCGCGGCCCCTATCAAGTACTTTTGGCAATGCAGACGGCCATCCGTGTAGATGGACGGAAGGCATGGATCCACGCGACACATGCCAAAAGATTCCCAGGACTGCTGACAACTTCCGACGACCAGAGAAAGGAAACGGTCTCGGAAACGAAAGAAACTGTTGCCAGTCCAGTGCCACAGCATCAGCCTGAGCGAGAAGTGAAAGTTGAAACAAAGCGCAAGCAAGAAGTGAAACTCGAAACAGAGCCTGAGGCGACTGCCAGTAAGGGGAATGGGTGAAAAGTGCACCAACGGTGCGCAACAGAAACAACATCACTGCGGAGCGACACAAACCCTGCATGGCAAACACGAGCAGAAACAACGCGTGTACCCCTTTGGCGCCCACCAGTTCCTGCAAATGCACCAAAGCCAAGGAAAGAAACTGCATTATTGCCACAGCGCTCATCGCTACCCATCACTGTGCCACAGGCTGACTCTGAGCCTAATACTGGAAATACAACAGCACTATTCACAGATCATACAATACCAGGAGTGAATCGGTATAGTTTGCGGCCTCGACAGGCAAAGTGATCCACAGATCTTTGGTGCTTTTCTTTTTGCCTTTGGTTCCACTCACGGACGGAGTAGGAGCCAGGGGCGTAGAGGAGAGAGGTGTGAGAATTGTGCAAATCGGACAATTCAAGACTCACGGCTCCTCGGTGCGCTTATAAAAGTACATGTGTTAGGAGCTAGAGCAGGACAAGCTGGACGCACATGAGTACTAAGGCTGATAGAGTACATGTGTCCTAAGCCAGAGCGGGACAAGCTGGATGCACATAGTACTCTAGCAATAAAGAACTGTTCGGAAATCGTCCGAGCAGTGGGAGAAAGAACAACTAATCTTGCTCGGAGAGGATAAATGATCTAGGCTGTGAAAAGGCTGGCAGAATTGAACTGTGACATTTTTCGTTGAACTTTTCTGGCATCAAGAACTGGAGACATTCGCAACGAACTTTGCCAGCAAGAAGAAGGACGATGAAGAACAAGTCAAGACCGGTTTCAGCTTCCTCCTGCACCCCTGCTGAAAAGATAATAGATTTAGAGACTGTAAATTTAGGGGAAAAGCATGGTAAAAGGAATAAGGTACTGATTTGGACATTGGTTCTGTGTTTCTTAAGTATGATAGTACCAACAATAACAGCTGTTACACTATGGTTCCTGGAGTACGTACACCCATTAGAAACACTTTTGCCAAAAGCAGCTACTGAAAGCCCGGTTCATGTAATCACTGGTACTTTGCCCCCAATGGAAGAGAGACATAGAGAAGGATACTGCAACAATACATTGTTGCTCATCATGAACATGACCCATGCGGTTTTAAAGAAAAAAGATTGCTGGGTTTGCGCCCATTTACCACAGCACGGTGGGAAAGGGATAGGCTGGTATGTACATCCGTTGCCATTGATTTATTCATGTGAGGTAAGATTAAGTACAATGTTCTTTGGGAAATGGAACAAGAGTAATACGGGTCACCTAGATGAGACCAATATGAATGAATTTGAGGAAGTGATCATGAGACCTGTGGGTTGTTCCATATTCCAAAAAGCTTGCGTGTTTGCACTAGAACCCATGAGAAAGAATACACGAAAGCTAACAAGACTAGATAGATTACATAGGCAAAATAGACCAACCCCGCCAGCAGAAAAAACATCAGTAATGACATTTCGAATGAGGGATGAATGGAGCAAAGATGCTGTGCCCCCTGCCTATACAGTGGATCACAGCCCCAAAACTGCTCCCCTATGTCTACAGAAAAAGGGTTCCTATAAAGTAGGAACGTTTAGCAACTGCCTGAACACAGTGGTTTTAAAACACGAAATAGAACCTGTGTACGTAGGAGACCCTGTTTACTTTATATGTGGAGAAAAAGCATATCCATGGTTACCTAGAAACTGGGGAGGTACATGCTACCTACGTCTACTGTTTCCAGGAGTGTTCCTCTTGGAGACAGCAGAAGTAGCCAAATGAACAAAAGGTAGAACTCAAAGGAGTAGCGAAGATGGAATGATAGCAATGGATATAGCCAAATCATTTATACCGTTCTTGTCCCAAATAGAACATTCTTACAATATAAGAAAACTGTCTGGAATATTACAAAAAACAATAGATTCCACAACGGATATTTTATTGAATATGACGTTAGAAGAAAAAGGAATAAGACTAATGGCACTTCAAAACAGGATGGCTCTCGATATAATATTAGTTGATCGTGGGGGAGTTTGCAAACTCGTAAAAACTGCATGCTGTGTGTATATAGATGACTACCCCCCTACGATATTTAAAGCGATCCGGAAATTACATGTCATAAGTTCCACACTCTCTACTGAAGAAGGGGGTTGGGGAATAGGATCCTGGTTTTGGGGATTGTTGCGGTCTTGGGGATGGAAGTTAATTTCGATACTAATGATGGTACTTGGGATATTCATAACATGCTGCTGTTGCATACAATGCTTACCAATAGTGTGCACTGAAATAACTGATGGATGTACTAAGGGATGTATGCACATGGTGTCGAGAGGAAAACAAACGCATGGCCGAAATAACAGAGACACTGAGGAAACAAAAACAGTAAAACAATTCATGGCGATAGACATTAATGATGAAGATGATTCAGACATAGATACCCCAGACTTTTCCTCATTGGAGGAGGATACAATGAATAAATAAGACGTTTGGCATATGGCCAAAAGGAGGGTTTGTCAATCTGGAAAAATTAATACCCTTCATTTGAATGATAGACGTAACTTGATGGCTGTGGGCCAACCGTCTTATGCACCGAATTATAGAAATATAAACTGCTATGCTTGACCAACGAGCGCCCATTTTAAACGTAGCAAGAATCGCCATTTTGCTTGTTAACCATTGCTCATTGCTTTCTGTCTGAAAACTGCTTTGCAGCTTGCAATTCTTGTGGATTCTGCTTACTCTGCTCAACTGTTAACATTGTTGTCTGAATATAAAAGGACAAGGTCGCGGGACTGAAGAGTTTGTTGAAACGCCTCATGAGTAGCCCAAAGAGGAATGCCCAGGCTCCCTCTCTGTAGCCTTGGGAGAGAGCTGCAGGGCATTTAATCACTTCACAGCTGCCAGCCAGTCTCATACAATGGTAGAATCTGTTAGAATAAAACAGCTAAAGGCTTGAATTATGCTCTTCTTACGGCCCCCCCTTCGCAAAACCCTTTAGAACGTGTCGGCTCCCAGGGCACGAATAGTACCTCATAGATAGCAAAGCTTGGAATGTGGCTCTTCCCCCGTGTGCAGCTTGCTTCCAAGAACAGAACCACTGTGTTCTGTTCAACAACTAAAAGATGCCTCCGCACTTTCTAATTGCACATTGTTACTAGAATAGACATCGACAATGTCATAATCGTCAGACTCGTCGGATATGTCCATCGTCATCCCGATTTCAAAGGAACTTAATAAAGAGGGGTGTTGAACATGACTTTGCTGATTGTATGATATGCATTTTGTATATATGTAACTGATGTATGTAATTTGCTCTCTTGCGTCCCTCGAGGTCTAGGAAACTCACGTCGCGGGGCGTGAGATCAGAATTGGCCAATTGATACAATTTTTTGCTTGCAATAAACCCTAGCATTGGGAATTTGAACCTTGTGTCTGGCGCATCTTTTCGTGTATGGTTATTGCCTTGTTTCCATAGCACGAGGGACCCCTAGGGGCCCCTTTCATAATGGTCTAGCATCTGTTGTGTTAAAGAAGGGCTTTAAAAAGGTTTGCACAGAACGCACTGTACCGACCTCATGGACCCATTATTCAAGTCCAGAGACCCATTATTCAAGTCCAGAGATAGGCTGAGGCTGAGGCCTGTGAACTACAGATTGCTCTCCATGCTGGACGCTATAGGTAAGATAGTTGCATCTATCATATTGCAAGAGCTGCAAACCTGGGTTGATACAAATCAAATCGTATGGCCCTCTCAGACAGGTTTCCGTCCAGCATCTAGTACCATCCATAACATAAGATTGTTAGATGTCCTTATCTCGCGGACAGGTCACAGGCATTGTTCCTCTCTTTACATCACATATGTGGACTTCCGCACAGCTTTTGACCAGGTTAACCGCTCCATTCTGCGGGAAAAAGTGAGGGAAATTAAATTCCCAGTGTGACTGTTGTAAATTATTATTGCACTACACAGCAATATCACAGCTCAAATATGGCTGGGAAATGACGGGATACTGTCAGAGCCCATGAAAGTAAACAGGGGAGTCAAGCAGGGATGCGTGCTAGCTCTCCTGTTAACTTATACATAGAAGATCTGCCTAAACAATTGGAGTGACACGCTTATTGCCCTCCGTAAATAGGTCCTGTCCCAGGAACAACAATTCTTTATGCTGATGACATGGTCATGTGTGACCAGACCTTTTCGGGGATGAAAGCTATAATCAACGAATTGGGGATGTACGCCATGACCTGTCTGTGAATCTTGTCAAAGCTAAATTAATGTTGTTTTTCTTAAAGAAAATGAACTGACCTGCCATGGTAACAAGGCTAGGGGAAATTGAATACACAAATACTTATATGTACTTAGGCCTTGAAATTTCTGCTCAAGCAAATTATGCCAGAATCATAGATCTAAAAAAACTAGGAAAGCGAGGCAACTGTCTACTTATCCGTAGGTTTGCAGATCAGCATGCAGGGTATTCGATGGGCGTAATAGTAGCACTGTATAAACAGGGGTTCTGTCCGACCATATTTTATCTCCTGGAGGCACTGGAAATGCGAGACTTGGATTGGCTAAACAAACTTGCAGGGTTTTTCTGGTGGAGTATTCTGGGCTTATCTAGATCACCCCAATCAAATATATATGCCTGGAATTGGGACTAATCTCTCTGCGAGGTTTAGTCTTAAAAAGAAGAGGGACACTATTCATTAAATCAGTGACTACTCGCAGGTGCCCTCTGTTAACATTCATAGGAGACAGATACGATAAAAAACCAGTTGCAAGAAGGTATAATTATTTGTCATTGAACGATGAACTTTTTGGAAACATAAACTGAACCCCTGATTTTACACGCTGCAAGAACTATGAGATTGTAAAGCAAGCCTTCTTTAGAAGATTGGATAAGTGGGACTGGAGCGGTAATTATGATCATTTGGCTAAATTGAGTGGTTACGCTCCAGTCGCCTCGGTTTCTCACATGCATAAGAGGACACAAACTTGCCTCACACAATGTCCACATCCAGCGGTTTGGCAACTACGCCTTCTGATGCGCATTAATCATCTTCCCCTGCGGTCAATTTGGGGCACTATGTGGCAACTCCCACGGAACACCAGATTCTGCCGAATTTGTATGTGTCCTAATAGCTTAGAGACCGTAAGACATGTCTTTACAGAGTGCCCTAAATTAGGACCTCGTTATATGACTACTCTGGGCAATTCGGACCATAAATATGACTCAATCAAAACTAAAGACTTTTGGACCTATTGCCTGAACACTATTTCGGACTCTACGCACTTGGCACTTTACCATGTTTGGTTAAAAATGGAACAGATCTTCTGATGAAATTGTTAGGATTAATTACAAAATGTAGCGCTTATTTGATTTTATATGTGTATGTGCGAGTGTAATATTGAGTGTCCACGTAGTCTTATACTGGTTGTTGTAATGTCTTTTTCACGTTTCCCTTTCTTACCTTTTTTTATTCTTCTTAGGATGAATTTTATGCACAAGATTTTATGTGTATAACATGTGAAAGATTTTTAGCTAAAACACACAATAAATAAATAAATAAAAAATAAAAAAACAATGTCTGTGCAGCTGCTGGAGAGGAGGTTATGAGTAAATCCTTCCCCTGTTGGCCGGTCCCTCTATTAACTACAGTGGGAGAGGCAAATATACCTTATCATATCATATCATAGGTTCAAGTCTGCTTTGTTCCTTTCCCCACCCCCATAATTTTGCTACATTCCACCAAGATGGGAATGTTCACTATCTGGTTGCCCCTTAGAATGCAAGGCCTGGGGCTCATTTTCAGTTGATACACCCGATATGGCCATATTTTCCTCTAACACCGGACGCTTACACTTTCAACATTGAAAAATAGCTAGTTGTTTTGCTTCCACATGAGGATTGTATATTATTGTTTGTAAATGCTACAGAGTGACACTCTACACGTACTGTAGCGGTAGGTTACTGACAGATGGAGTGCTTGCCACTGCAGTATTAAGCAGATCAAGTCTAGTAGTAGTGTCTGGATGGAGTTCACAGAGCAGGCGCTTAAGGAGCAAGGGCATCCACGGGGCAGAGAAGGTTGAACAGTTTTTCTGCATATGTTATAGGTGTATGTTATAGGGCATATTCTGGTACTTATCCAGGGCTAGATACTAGGTTTAGGTTTCAAAGAGTTATGCTTTATTATTACAGAAAAGTCAAAAAGATATCCTTCTTACCTCTGACAATCTTTATCTGCTGTGACAAATCTGGCAATGTCGTCACTGCTTTCCCAGGTAGCATCCATCCTCATGTGGCCAGGGAAAGACAATCTACCTGACTCTGACCCTGGGGGCAGCTATTTCAGGAAGGACCACATGAGGGGAGACCACCCTTATGGGAGTGAGGTGAACTCAACAGGTGAGAAATGGTATCTATTTTGTGTTCCCAGATAGGGAAGGGAGTCCTCCTTCTAGATACAGAACCAAGGAATAGCTCTATTAAACTCTGGGCGAGTAAACATACAGAGACAATGAAGACGCCCCGAGTAGTGAACCAATGTGCTTGGTCTAGTATTTTCCATCGCCTGATTAGTCCAAACCCATTTACAAAGGAAGAGAGAAAACAACATGGGAGATTTCCTCTTGGCAGGGACCAGGAGCTCACTAGCAGGCGTGCAGACTGACAGAGAAACTTCAGGTATAAGGGCTACAGTTTCCAGGCAGCATCAGACTCGGAGCGGGCACGAGCCCCTTCGCCTCGGCTCCCCACCGAATCCTCAGGTGCTGCAGATCATCCGACCCAGTCCCCAACTGGCTCGAGGTGAGCAGATGCAGAGTTGCTGCTGCTGCCACGCTCTGGCTACATATTCGTAGCCCCAATCTTATTTGTATCTTTGAGCTCATCACAATCTCGCTACAAATATCTCTATATACTGTACCTGAGAGCAGCCTGTTCTAAAATGGCTGCCCATCCTAACGTGACCAAAGCGTCCCATTGCTAGGACACCATTTACAATTTTATCTACGTTGCATCCGTCGGCAAGGCAGAAGCCGGCCCTCGAGCGCAAAGCCCAAGAGTCTAAGGCCCTGTTCTGCGTCTGTTACGTGCTGGGGCGCATGGCGAGGCCTAACGCTTTCACCATGAATACCGAGAGAAATGTCTACAGTCTAACCAGCGCACTCGGCAAGTACACAAGTGATTGTGCATAGCCCTTGCCCTCTTGACTATTTGCTTTGTGCCAATTGCCATTTTATTGCGTACTGCCCATGCCCTCTTGACTAATTGCTTTGTGCCAATTGCCATTTTATTGTGTACTGCCCTTGCCCCTCTCACTAGCTCTCAATCACACCATGCAGCCCACAACCATCAGCAAGGTCCTATACAAGTTCCCCAGCCACCACCATTCCACCCTCACCATAGTGCTGGCCCTCACACTCGCTCTCATCATACTGAATCCCACTGAAAAACTCTTCAACTCCACCAACACAGATTCACGACATTACACAACTCACTCATCAAACCACTCTGCCCACCTACACCACCACTCACAAGCTCCCCCTCTTACACGCAACAAGCGCATATCCAATGCCTAGCCTCAATCCTTCTACTAGCAGATGCACCAGATTTAGGGCTAGAACGCTTCCAATAGAACATGCTTGCCTTCCTACATTCACCACCTCTCAAAATCTCTGCCTAGGCTCCCGCTTCACACACAAACTTACCTCGCACCGCCAACACTCTATCACAACCAATCGCACTCCCAGCCCACTCCAATCACACCGTCTCAAAAAGACATCCACCACCTCCTACACAACTAGCTTCCACACCATTACCAAAACTACAACCTTACCACCTCCACACATGAAATGTGCCCTCCTGAACGTCAGGTCGCTCACCGCCCACGCCTTAGAAATACATGATCTCCTAACCAATCATTGACCTATTAGCTATCACTGAAACTTGGCTGCATGAGGCATCTGGCCCTGCCATTGCCCTTGCACTCCCAGCAGGCTACACAATTCTCAGACAAGACAGAACAGCCCGCCTAGGAGGAGGAGTAGCTCTCATCTTTAAAGAAACGCTCTCCATCAGATCCATCAGCCACCCATGACTGAGCAACTCGAACATGCTCTCTGTAAAGTGGACACTGTCACCTAATAACACTCAACATACACATGCTATATCACCCCAGGCCTCCCATCAGACTTCCAGGGACATCTCATCCACCTACTTAGCACTAATATCAAAGACCCTCCTTCTTGGGGACCTAATCCTAGGACTCAACAATCCTAAGGACAAAGCTGCAGCCACCCTCGCCAAAGAGCTTAAAGATCTAGGATTCTCCCAAAAAATCTCCACCTCCACTCACAACAAAGGCCGCACCCATGACTGGGTTGCAGACCATAACTGTCTCACTACTATCACCTCTAACACAGCGCTACCATGGACCGACCATAACTGTATAGAATTCACCCTGCCTATCACCTCCAGTTCTAAAAAGCTCTCATCCTTCAAAAGTGAGACGCTCAAAAAAACTCACTGCAGACAATCTGCGCCCCTACCTCAGCACACCAGCACTAGCCCACCCTTTCTCGAATGATCCAAACACTCTAGCGCACATCTATAAAGATACTCTCTCCAATGCTATCAACGCCATTGCCGCACTAGAAAATAAAAAATAAAAAAAGACCCCAAAAAAAGAGCCAAAGCCAACGCCTTCAACATCCGAATCTCTAACGCAAACTCACAATCCAAGGAAATCTTTACTATATTCAAGGAACCTACCTCCCCCACTAACACCCCAGATAAGATCATCAAAGATGAAGCTTGGTGTACCAGCATTCAAGTGGCCATGCTTGATAAAATTAATCTCCTACAAAAAAAAATTCAGGACCATTACAATGCTCTACCTCATCCTATAAGGGCCAACCAGTCACACCACTCCACCCCATCCACCACTAAACCCCTTTTCTCTTTTAGAGACATCACTGAACTTGAAGTCACCAACATCCTCAAAAACAAAAAACGTTGTATGTGTAAGGGGACATCTGTCCCCACACGCTCAGCAAGGACTGTGCCGACAGTCTTGCTCCACTACTGACAGCCTTCATCAACGCCTCCTTTAGAACCGGCATTATCCCTGCCAGCCTCAAAGAGGCATGGGTACGCCCCCTTCTGAAAAAGCCCACGCTAGACCCTAGCCAACCAAACAACTATCGCCCGATTACGACTGTGCCGTTCCTCCTCAAGATCCTGGATAAAGCTGCCCACTGCCAAATCCAACAATTCCTTGAAACCCATTCCATCCTTGGGACTAGACAATCCGGTTTCCGCAAAGGACATGGCACTGAAACTGCCCTAGTAGACCTAAAAAACCTGATCATTCAAATTATGGCTAAAGGAAAACCAGCCCTCTTGCTACTATTAGACCTCTCAGCTGCGTCCGATCTCTCACCTCACCTCACATCTCACTCAATCAGCTAACTTCTCCAATGAAGAAGCGCTTTGGGTCACCTCCTTTTTGGAGAGTAGGGTCATGAAGGTCTTCTCAAACAAAGCTAACCCAGCCCCCACCACCATCCATTGTGGAGTACCAAAGGGCTCCTGCACAGCCCCCACTCTATACAACCTGTTTACGAAGCCTCTCTTGGACAAGCTCGACGCTTTGGGTATCGCGTATACCAACTACGCTGACGACACCCAGGTACACCTACCACTGTCTGGCGTATACCACAAAGACGCTGAAGCACTCCACACAATCTATACCACCTTCAAGGCTTGGATGGTGGCCAATGGCCTCTGCCTCAATGGGGACAAGACCGAAATCATTACACTAGGTCAAAAAACGACTCTGGCCAAACTTGACAAACTTTACTCCAACGTCACCATACACAAAACCATCATCTTGTGTCCACCTTTATAAAGACTCTAGGAGTTTACATAGATTCCACCTTATCCATGACAAAGCAGGTCAGCGCCATCTCAGCCGCCTCAGCACACACTACCAAACTCATAAATGCTATAAAGCCATACCTCTCCAAACCCAACTGTCTATCTGTAGCCAGGGCTACCATCGGGGCCAAATTGGACTATTGTAATGCCCTCCTAGCAGATACTTCTGCCAAAAACATAAACCGACTCCAAATCACACAGAACAATGCACTTAGAGCTGCACTCCAAAAAAGAGACCACTTTACCCATGCCAGAATGGCAGCTCACTGGCTTCCTGTAAAAGAACGGATCACTTTCAAAATCCTCACTCTCACCCACAAATGCCTCTCTCTTACAGCACCCTCATATCTATCTGAGACCATAACCAAATCCTCCTCTACATGACCAGTCAGGACTCGCTAAGCCAACCGACTATACACTCCTCACATCAACAATGGAAAAGCTGGAGGGCTAGGCTTCCCTTACATAGCCGCCAAGCAATGGAACTCTTTACCCTCAGACATCAGAGGTGAAAATTCCCTCCTTGCCTTCTGAAAAAAACTCAAAACCACTCTATTCACCTAACCCTCTACTTCCCGCTCTCCTCTATACTGGCACTTAAAACTATAATATGCTAATGTCAATGTTTAACTGTAACTAAGAAAATGTCTGTAACCAATGCCACGATGCCTTAAGGGTGCTGTGCGCTCAACAAATGCGAATAAGTAAATAAATAAATACAGCATCCCGAGAGAAGGCAAGATGCCGGAGATTCCAAACATGCTGCTGAGTGATTGGAAACAGAAGCAGAAAGGCCTACTGGAACACAGAACCAGCACACCGAAAGGATATCGCCCTGCTGCTGGAGACTACTGCTGAAGCAACGTGAAGCCGTGGCAGCCGATGAGAGGCCCCGACAAAATAGGGTGATGTTGAGGATGGTGTACAGTACCGGTGAGCCCACTGAGAGAGAGTTGGAAGACCAGAGCACAGTCGGGGAACCTAGAAAGGAAGTTCCCAAATCACTGAAGGGAGGGTGGTCCTCCAGGTGACTTGTGTTGCAATCTTCATAGTCCCAGTACTTGGCTAGAATTGGGAAGCCAAGTAGAGGCTGGGAAACACGAGTCAATACATATGTTGAAATATAAGAGTGTGATACCAAGGGAAGCAAAGCCTGAGAGAGGTCAAGGGGGAGAAGGATAGCCCCTCACCTTTTGAACTTTGGAAAAACAGGTGAATGGATTGCAAGTCTTGGACCTGCGCCCAATTGTGTTGTGATCATGAGGAAAGACCTTGCAGGAGAGTATACCGGGTATTAATGAATGTGAGGATGGGACCTGCAACCAAAAACAAGTGAACACATTGGGCCTCATTACAACCCAGGTGGTGGACCATGGTGCTATTAGCACCATGGTCCATGCCGGAATCCGCCATGGTGAATGGCGGAATTACCGCCCCATTCCAAGGTTGGCGGGGCGGTAATTCCCCATTCACCATGGCCCCTTCCCCATTCCCATTTTTGGCCCATAGGGCTCAATGGGAATGGGGAAGGCGCTAATTACGGCACCGTAAATTACGGTGCCGTAATTAGCTCCTAGGTCCCTTTGCGGGTTGGTTTTTTAACGCCTGCTAAAAGCAGGCATTAAAGTGCAACCCGCAAAGGGACCTCGTAATCAGGCGTTAAGGGTTTAACGGCGCCAACACCTTTTACGGCGCTGTTAACCCCTTAACGCCTGGGTTGTAATGAGGCCCAGTCCTGGGAGGAGAGTATACCAGGCAATGTGATTGTGTACCCACACGCCAATTGCAAATAAAATGTGAGAGTCAAGAAGAGGAAAGACAACCTCTAAGGTTTGTGAATGACAGGGGAAGGGACCCATACTCCCTGGTCTGGAAAGTTGAATACATTGTAAAAGCCAAGCTGAGGAAGAGAACCCCTTGACTGTGTGAAATTCAGGGGAAGGGAGCTATATCCCCTGGACTTGAAAACTTCATATTTTAGGAAAGATGTTATGTTATGTTAACAGAACTTTTAAAGCGCACTGTCACCCAAGGGTATCATGGCGCTAGGATAAGTAGCGTTAAAACAGGAAAGCTCATTTAGAACAGGAGGGTTTTCAAGAGACATCTAAAGTCCAAATTATATCTCTGGTTGTATGCCTTAAAGAGCCTGGGGAACTCAGGAGAAGGGCTCTCACCCCCTCCTGAGGATTGTGGAACTTTGATTATTTGCTTAGTTTTGCACTTTTTGGAACTTGGTGTTGGAACTTTGACAAAAGCTACAGATGGCCTGTTGAAAGACTATATCCCTTTGCACTTTATTTTGAGTTTTGCATGTAAAGGTCCGGTTAGGACTTTGGACACAGGACAGAGAACTCTTTACTTTTGGACATTCTGACACTGACATACTTTAGTTTTGTTGGGGCAGTGAAACTCCTAGAAGCAATAGGGCGAGATAGGTCTTTCTCCAACACTCCTTTTTTCATTAATAAAAGTCTATAGCAACCATCACATGTCCCTTTGCCCGAGTCTTACTCCTGATTCCTTACATTGCCATTTGTTCCTTGTTTCCTTTTCTGAGGTTGGCTGACCATAACCAATGGCCCTGCTTGCCGTATCCTACCGCAGACTGCAGAAGACGGCATGCTCCCTGCGCTTGCTGCTGTGGCAGTGTTTTAGACAGGAGCGTGCTGCCGCTGTATGAGTCCCCCAGGAAACAAGTTCTAGTGAAGTCAGGGTACCGTGAAGAAGACTGCACTCCTGCTGCACTTATTCTGCACTCTGGTAGTATTTTTAGACAGGAGCATGTTGCAGCTGTATGGGTCTTCCTGGAAACAAGCTCAAGTGAAGTTAGGGTACCGTGAAGAAGACTGCACTCTCGCTGCACTTACTGTGCGCTGTAGTCGTGTTTTTAGACAGGAGTGTTTTGCAGCTGTTTGGGTCCTCCATGAACACACAGAGGGGGGTCCCCCAAATGAACCATTTTAAACCAAATTTAATGACCTAGCTCCAATTTAATCCAGGTTGCATTCCATGAGTTGTATGTATCACCTCACAAAATGAAAGAATACACAGAGTAACAAATTTTTCATCTAGTAAAAAAATGTTTTCATAGTTTTATTGCGTAGGCCATAGGTCCTACGTACACCAATCATAAAATGCACCTCACAAAGACATATATCAATGTAAAAAATATATACAATGCATCTATTAGCCAATTCATGTATAATGGTAAAGAACACGGATGACGCCGCCAGATTTTTGTATCACAGAGCTACGTGGGCACATATTCTGACTTCCTGTCCCTATCTGGCTAACCAAGTCACAGATATGCTCTGTATGGCAGTGTCACCCAGTTATAATGCTAAAACTAATTAGACATGGCACATAAAATTTGCATCTGACCAAAACACACACATCCCAGGTCTACGTCCGTTGTGGCGTTGATGGGCCATATCACAAAGCTCAAAAGCCCGGAGCGATGTACTGGTCGTTTCGGCAGGGCATTGATACTGCTGCCTTCATCAGGACCCCAAAGGGAATGGAGTTCTGTGGATGTGATAGATATTAATGTTACTGGCCTGGACAACCTAATAAAAAACATCAACAGCAGTCCAAAAAGAAGGCGGCTTGTAGCTGCTGATACAGTCAATTAATAACAACATTTAAGGAGAAAAGAAATTTTCCACCTAAAGAAAAAGACCACCAAACCCCTGTGTATAGGATGGAGTACACCCTGCAACAGAGTGAAAACATAAATATAGAATCAGCCTCCACCAAATCCAAATTCTTCACTGTGCCCTTCTCTGTAAAAAGCAGGGACAGGGCAGGGAAGAAAAGAACACTCACCAAGAAACGTGAGAACGAGGGAAACATTATACAACCCAATAGTATAGACCCCCTGAGAAGCGAAATGAGATGCTGCTGTGTCAGAATGCGCATATGCCGAGAGTGCCCAAAATCACCCGGCCCAGCGCTAAAAGGTATGCCGTACCCTGCGTTAGGTACAGCAAGGGTTAACAAAGGCTCTACACTTACTAGAAATCGTAGGGTGGAACCCCATAGGGTGATTCAGAAGCCTCAGAAAAATCCAGAGGCCCCGGAAAATGCCTCCCAGTCTGATCGTCTAGAACCGTAAACACAAGATGAAACACAGGTAAGTACACATACCGAAGCCCTCCTGTCAGAGCAAGAAAAAGACTATGGAATTGGAGACTAACCTGTGACTATAAATCGGAGCAGGCAATCAAAGGAGGTCCCTCGCGCAGCCCACTCTGGGTTTCAAGGGTTTCAAGGGTCGGTGGTGCCGCATTAGGGAGGGTTTTTAAATGTCACGTCCCCGCTATGCCAACTACAAACTGAAGAAGGGAGAAGGGGCAGCCCTATACCGTTGGTCCTCCATGAAACAAGCTCCAGTGAAGTTAGAGTACCGTGCAGGAAACTGTACTCTTGCTGCACTTGATGTGGGAGGATCCGTTACTTGAAAGCATATTTTAAAGTATTCAAGTATGTTATATGATCATGATTGCAATTGTTATCTATATGATTGGAATTATTTATAAGCATGTGTATATTGATATTGTAAGGCTAATCCCCCAAAAAGCCTGTTTTACAGGTCAATATAGATAAAGCACTGGAAATGTCCACTAGCTGATGAATTCAACAGATTCTTCCAGAAACAACCTGATGTTTTAAAAAAATCATCAGGAGGTTTTGAAAATAAACAATCAGTCCCAATCTGATAAAAGTTCTTTCTTTCTTTCATGCATAAAAGTCCTTAGCTCTTGACTTTCTGTACCAGCCTAACCCTGTACATGAGAACAGGGAGAAGGCCTGTTCTGGTGAGAGGGACAGGGAAGAAGCCCTCTGGAAGACAAACAAAAACAAAGCAAAGAAGATCTGCCGAAGAGAAGCCTGAAGAACAAAAGAGTTTGGGAAGCAGCAAGAAATGAACTGAAGCCAGACAAAGTAGACTAAATCAGTAACACAGAGCCTGAGTCCCACTGTATCCTGAATTACCCAGATACAGCTAAGTGTCCAGAGCCAAATTCTGAAGCGCAGGAACAGATTCTGCAGGCTGCTGTCCAGAAGCAGCAAAGAATCTGTTTTCTGATAAACAGATGATATATTCCAGAGAACTAACTATCTTTAGCTCGATTGAAGTTTGATGCAAACCATGAAAATCCAGAGGTTCCAGTCACACTGACAGCCTGTATCATGTGGTGGAGTGGCCCGCTCCTGATGAAATCAGTTCATGTGGTTTCATTGTCATTATGAGCAACTCTCATCCAGAGCGTCCGACACCACTGCCAAGTGACTTGTAGATAACAGTAAAGTTAAAATACCGGAAGCCATTTCCTGCTGGATGGTTGTCTGAGGCTAAACTCCAAAGACCTCCTATGTTGACCTTCATCAGGATCTGCTTTCCCATCCCTTCCTCTGCTGTTTTCTTGCACTTGGACATGCAAATTGTGATCCCACACATCGACGTTGCTGCCAACACAAGTGCTCCCATCATCACATTTAGTCCATCTGACAGCCATGATGGCATCCAATACCATATGTATGCTATCCACTCTGATCCATTCCTGTCCGTCTTGCTTCTGCTTCCATTTTGGCATGTATCTGTGCCAGTTTTGCCACCGCATCTGATAGGGTTGGTTATCTTCATTGTTGGCAGGTATGAATGTGCAACAGGAACTCCCTATCTTTGTGCAAGCTCCTGCCTGCTTCCATGGCTGTGAGTAGATCCAGAACATACCTATTCTGGAGCACCATCAAGCTTATTGCTCTGAGCTCTTCCTTTATTGCGTTGAACCCGTTCACTCTAGAACTAATAGTCCCCATCAGCTCCCAGCAGGCAATCTGTAACCACTTTGCATTTGTGTACGTCTGCATAGATGGTATTATGGACGCAAAGAACATTTGGGTCCAGCTGAACAACCTGTATCCCGCTGGAACTTCATCCATCCAGTGCTGTCTCTGATGCTTCTGAGAAGTAGTTTCCTCCTCTCTTCACTTTGCTCAATCCTGCTTACTTCTCTTCCTTCTCTGTTGGTGCTACTGCGATCAACCTCTTTCTTCTTTTGTTATTGTCCATTTTCGGGAAGTCGTCAAGCTTTACATCTTTCCTTGGCAAGACCAACGAAGGCAGGTTGGTGTGTACCAACGAGCAAACTCCTCCCCAGTCGGGTGGCAGCTTCTCGTATGCTTTTGATCCACAAGCCCAGTAATGATCCATCAGTACTGCTGTTCCTGCCTTCATGGCTGCGTGTTGTTCAGTGCTTTTGCACCCAACATTTTCGCCAACTTCAACTTTGCCATTGTTCTGGTAGCACTGTGCTGGTGTCTTCAGGGGTATTATTGGCATTGGACCAGCTTCATTCTCCACCCATGTCAGTAACTTGGCACTTGTGTCCCATTCTTTCAGGTAGCATTCTTTCAGGCAATTGTCATTTCCTTCCTGTACCTTGTTCACTGGGGACTGTGCTAGTGTCAGTGCTTTGCTTCCCACCACTCCATCTTGCCATCCATCCTCAGTGTATACTTGGCCATACACTAGTATCTGCGGTATTTACCAGCAGCCTGGCTCTCCTTCTGTTTCCCTCACTCATGTCCATGGACATGGTATTTCCTTCTGGTGATAGTCTTTGTCTCTCCTTTTTCTGGACCATCAGTTATGTACTGTATAGCTTGGTCTAGTGGCCAATAATTGTTCATCATGTCTAGTGTCTTTATGTAATTATCTTCATACAGGAACGTTGCCTTGGACATCCATCTCAGCGTGGCTGTCTTCCCTTGAAATCTTCCTCGAGTTTGCACCACTGAGAGATATATTAGACATTGTGCTCTTGCTGCTGGTATTTCAGTTGCTATGAACGTTCTGGAGGCACTCATTGAATAGGGGATTATGAAGCAGATATAACAGCTCCCACCGGTGGCTTCCTAACCTACCTTGGTCATGTGTTTGTACCACATGTTATTAGACACTCGAGCAGTGTTAGTGAGATACATGTCAACCTCCTTCATGCTGCGTCAACACTGCGCTTACCTCTCCTTACCTTATCATCAGTGTTCTCCTGTCCACATGACATGGTCGTTCCACCTGCTCTGGTCGTTCCACCTGCTCTGGTTGGGGGAATGTTAGTAGCGGGTACAGCAATAGGTATCAATTATAAAGAGCAAAGTAAGAACCAGATTGTGTGTGCGCTAAAAATGAATATTTCCGCTTAGTTATAAGCGGTTGGTTGTTTCAAAAATTAGACAATGCTTCTCGTGTTGGTTTAAAAAATGTTTTTCTGTTTATTATTTTTTTCAGCTATTATTTATAACTGGTTAGGGCATGGAAAGGGGGCTGTTACCTTTTGTTAGTGCTTTGTTTTTTGTAGCATAGGTATTTGCAGGTACAGGCGTGATAACCGGCGTATTCCCAGCCGAAATGTTTCTGATACTGAAACGGTCTCGTGGCCCCGTGTTTATCCAAATCACATGATCGCGATCCGCCATCTTGGATTGGATCAGTTCGTTAGTTTCAGTATGAAGAATGATTTGCCAAATTTGTTTCAATTGACTAGGTTGTTGCTCGATATATGCCCACATAACTTTCCCAATTACATTCTAGATTTTGAAATTTTTACAGCGGCTGGTGGTCACATCTGTATTTTAATCATGTGAATTCCATTCGGCCATCCTGGAACAGGTTGTCTGCTCTACTCTTTATGACAGTAAGATGATTGAGAATTTCTTACTGAATATAGGGGTGGAGTTTCTGTGTTGATTTAACCGCATTATATCTATAGGTAAAGTAATTGTGGTTACATTTCCGTTATCGAATGGAGAAAATGATAGCGCAGGCTCGTGGTCATGTGTGCATACTAAACATGTGACCTCGGCTCCGCCTCAGGCTAAGTGCTTTATGGGAAAGTGATGCTAACTTGGTTGTTAAATATGTGCCCTAAGTTTCTTAAGTGATGTGGCCACATGGTATCTGTTATGTTGGTTGTTTGCTGAAACGTCAGTTTGTGGCTACCTTTTCTAATATTTAGAATAGCAAGAATGCATAAGTGTTCTGAACCTGGGATCTGAAGGTTAGAAAGAGCCATTAGATTTGCATTACAATGTTACAAAAATGCAAAAATTCTAATTTAGCATATATTCCAAAGGTTACATTAAGTCTTGTATTTTTCGAAAGGTTTGTGGAACCGCTGTGCTCAGGAAATGCATTTCATTCCTTTACAGGAGATTATTCATCTCTCCTTCTGTGTTTAATCCATTGTGGCATGAGTCCAGAAAGCAGGCTTCTCTTGCTCCCAATATTTTCTCGATATTGCCTCCTCTCGGTGGGAGGTTTATTTTTTCTATGCCATAATAGCTTATATCTCTTTTGGTTGTGCCTTGATGTTCGGTTAGGTGATGGTATCACAAGGGGTATCTTTGATCTACCTTTGATATGGCTCTTAAATGTTCTTGATTCTAATTTTTTATTTTCTTGTGGTACTGCCTACATATGTTTTTTTGCAGCTGCATTGAATGGTATATACCACACATTTGGTATTGCAATTTATAAAGTCTCGAAATTTTGTATTTTTTGCCATTCAGTAGAGATATTTCAGTCTTCCCATTTGGCCTGTGAGGACAGCTGATGCATTTGCCACATTTATAGTTTCCTTTTAGTCGGTCTGAGTCCCATAGTTGGGCTAGTCCTCTTCTTTGGGGTATGGTGGAGAAGTGAGAATGATTGAGTATGTCTTGAAGACTTTTGGATTTGCGAAATGTGATGTTAGCTTCCTCATCCAAGTAATCTGCTATATCTTCATCCATTTTGAGGATGTGCCAATTTTGTTTAAGGATGTTCCTAATTGTTTTTGTGTTGGATGAGTAAGCAATGATAAATCTGATCTTATCGAAGGATTTCTTGGTAGTTGTTTTGTCTGTAAGATGTTCTTCTCTTGTGCGTTTGACCGTTTTCAAATATGTTGTGTGAAGATGTTCACTATTGTATCCTCGAGCTTTAAATTTGTCAATTGATATTTGGATGTTCATCTCAAATTCTTGTGTTTCAGTGCAGTTATGTTTGATTCTGAGGATTTCCCCAAAGGGGATGTTTCTGATGATATGTTTTGGGTGATTGCTGTCCACATGTAGGATTGTGTTCCCAGCTGTTGGTTTGACATAGAGTTTGGTAAAAATTATGTCATTTTTAACATACAGTTCGAGGTCTAGAAAGTGAATTTACTTTACACTTTGGTTGATGGTGAAATTCAGATTATAGGTGTTGTTAAGGTAATCAAAGTATTGGTTGAGGCCTTCTATGTCTCCGTTCCATATTATGAGAACATCATCGATATATCTTCCCCAATAGATGATGTTATTAGCTGTGGTAAATGCGTCATGTTGCCAAGCATGTTCTAGCTCAAATAGGCCTACATATAGGTTCGCATACAAGGGTGCGAATTTCGCGCCTATCACAGTCACTTGTTGTTGACGATATATGGTATTGTTAAAAAGAAATATATTATTGCTCAATGTAAAGTTGAGTATTTCCAGCAGCATGTTTTAATGGGAGTATTATAATAGTACTAGCAACAAGCCATATTCGCCAGAATATGAATCACATGAACTCACTTGAAAATAATAGACACAACATAATAATAATGTCACATCTATTATGGAATTTCGGTGCTGGACTGCCGTTGTGGGTGGGACAAAGACTGTTATGCACATGGGTATTCCTCCGTTGTGAAAGGTACAGTGAGCAAAAAGCGATGGCTACAGACTCTCAAAGTGGGAAAAAACCACAGAACAGGCTACCATGCCATGTTATTTCTAGAGAGGGGCGCCTGTTACCGTTTTGGTAATAATAATGTTCTTTATTGTTTTCCTTATATTCACTTACGCTGCTGGATCATTGTAGCTTGAAGATATAGTTGCCCACCTGAAATGCGCAAAGAAATGTGTTTTCATCTGTTAATAGTGTAAATGTACTTAAGCCCCAGACCAGGTAATCACTGATGGCAAACCCCTCTTCCCACAATGTTCTTACTGATGGGTCCATTACCGTGGCAAGGAGTGGGGGATCACTGTGCTCAAGCTGTGGGTATGTTTGGCTAAATACTCTATAAAGGCAAGATAGTATAATCCGAGGGATCGGGCTCGGAACCTACTGGGCTTCCTTACAGCATGGACAAATTGGTTGGAGAAAGTATCTGGGTGACGGGTAGAATGCAACATGGATACAGACAACAGTAACAGTTGTAACAGTTACATCGGCTTTCATGTAGATTGTGTGCAAAAAGGAAAAATAACAAACAGACAGTGTACCCTAATCTATGTCCACAAGTATTTCTGTCTCTACTTCTGCTCAGGAGCTTGTGATCATTGGGTGTCCTTTTTGTGTTGTATAAGCTCAGAACGCGCTTATAGCTCTCCTAGGTGCTGAATGTTGGCCCTGTCGGTCAAGGCGACCTTGTTGCCAGGCGAGGCTGCTGCTTTGTAGGGCTTGAGGTCCGCCAAGTGGTTCCAGACTGTCTTTCCTTCTAGTTTGTCAGCATGGTCAGCCACTTTCTCCACGATATGCGGTCCGATAAACCTTGGCACATTCCAGTGCCTCTTGAGTTCCTGAGGAGGATTATATCCCCCACACACACAGGGTTTTTAAACTCTTGTAGTGCACTGTCGCAGTTGCTCTCTTTGCTGTATTCTGGGCCTCCCCAGTGTCGTCGTATCTGGCAAGAGATAAAAGAAGCGCTAGCCACCAAAAAAGTAACATAATCGTTCATTTCCTGCCCTAACACATCTGTGCTATTCTCATAATCTTTCAGTGCTCTTGTGGGAGGAGCCAGGGAAAGATGCATGCGCCGTCCAGTCACCACCTCCTGGGGCATTAAATGGTGGTTGGACCAAGGCTTACTGCGCAATGCAAACAGGGCAAGAGGAAAACAGTGCAGCCAGTGCTCGGCTTGCGCAGTGAACCATCCTCTGCTACCAACATGTTGGGGGGAACCCCAGGTATGCCAGCGGGACACTGGAAGTTTACCAACCTGGAGGGCCCAGCTCCCTTCCACAGGATACACGGAGGCCTCAGTCAACAGCAAGTTCAATTTGCGGTTTATTACAGGCAAAACCAACATACAATCCATCCATACACATATCGCTCTTCTTCGGCTCGCAGGCCAGTTTTACTACCACATGTCATCAGCATAACATCACAACTTGGGCCCTTTTCCAGAAACCCTATCGGGCCAAATGATTAGGTATTGAGTATTTTACCACTTATAGTGGACATAATAGATGTATTCTACTGGCCCCTGCATGTCAGGTGGCTGGCCTGTTCCATCCCCAAATTACTAACGATAACATTGTTGCAGCATGGTGGACTTACCATTGGTTCTTGCCCGTTGCTACCCACCCCTAGGGTACATAACCGTTCCCAGGCCTGGGATCTGCAAAGGTTCTCAGCTCACTGTGTACCTCTTCAAGGTAACAAGAATGACTATGGGCCTCATTACGACCCTGCCAGTCCGGAAAGAACGGTGGTGATAAACTGCCGCCACTGTTCTTTCCGGACCGGCTGATTAAGAGTTCTGCAGGTGGGAGATGTCACTCCTGCCAAGTCTGACCTGGTGGGAGTAACGCCACCCGCCTGGAGACAGACGTGGAAACACTGGCACCATTACAGCATGGTGCCACTTCCCCGTTCCCATGGAGTCATATTGGATTCCATGGAAATGGGGGCTTACAGAATTCCGCCTCCGGAATTCCCAGGTCACCGGGGTCGTAATGCCCCGGTGATTCCGGGAATCACAGAGGCGTAATGGTAATACGAGTCTGGCGGTAACCTGCCAGTTTTTCCGGCACGGTTACCGCCGGACTCGTAATGAGGCCCTATGTGTCTGCATTGTAACTTGTGTGTATCACCTTAGCTTATGAGACTGCTCTCCTGATCAGCGCAACACTTGTTGCATATTTGTTGCTGTCTGTGTCTGGTGGCCTGGGACCGGCTCTCCTTTCCCACCGCTGATCGCTGTCCATTGTCTGCTTCAGCTGCACCACATGCTCAGAGACCAATGCAGTTCTGAATTATGAGGATTTATTAGCATTTTCCGCAGCTGGTCTCTTTGTTGTCTGGGGATTGGAATGTCATCCGTATCTCTTGGCCTTGGCTGCGGGTCCTTTCTGACATGTCTTGCTCTCTTTCTACCTTGCATCAGCTCAGCTTGTTTGTTTGATTGTTTATTTATATGGCGCACCGGACAAGAAGGTATGAGGGCGCAAGCATTACAGGTATATTCTCAGCTTAGTTGCAGTTCAGTACATTATTTACATTATTATACATTATTATCCAAGGGCACAGTGAGTAAATGCAGTTACAGAGACAGATTAGAATTACGACAGAGTTCCAGGTTGAGACATTTTTGTAGTAGTTACAGGGTGTCGGTTATTGGTCTTTGTTCTTAAGCCACTGGATATAGTTACGCCTAAATTGGTGGTAGGTTTGTGGTGCTCTGACGGAGGGTGGTAGTGTGTTCCAGTGTTGAGCTGCTTTCACCTGGAAGCTATTTCCGCCCATTTTCGTTCGCTTGAATCTGGGAACAGCGAGCAGGTTAGCATTGCTGTTTCTAGTGTGTCTGTTGGGCTTGTATCTAGTTATTCTGTCTGTTAGATAATGGGGAGCTGCGTTGTTAAGGCATTTGTGGGTAAGAGAGGCTACCTTAAGCAGGATTTTGTCCGAGGTAGTGAGCCAGTTGTGAGTTCTTCTAATATTCGAGATGTGTTCTCTTTTAGGGAAGCTAAGCGCTGCTCTGGGGGCATTGTTCTGTAGGATCTGGATTTTATTGGTAATCTGTTTGTTAGCGCCTACATAGAGGGAGTTACAATATTCCAGTTTTGATAGTATGAGAGCTCTGGCTAGAGTAATACAACTTTGGGTGGAGAGGAAGGGTTTGGCTGAGCGTATAAGCTTGCATGTGTAGGCTGTAGTGGATGCCATGGAGCTGACCTGTTTATGGAAGGAGAGGGTGGAATTGAGGTAAATGCCAAGGGTTTTCACTTCCTTAGCTACCTTTATAGGGTTGCCGTCTATGGTGAAGCTGGAGTAGTTGATGTGCAATTTGTTTAAGTTCGTGGCTGATCCCAGGATGATGAGTTCGGTCTTGTCATCATTCAGGCATAGACTATGGGAGGCCATACATGCCTGGATGATGAGGTACACCTTGTTCACCAAGGCCAAATCCGTGTTGTAATCTCCCGTCAACGGGATGAGGATTTGGGTATCATCAGCATATTTAGTGTAGGTGATAACCAAACCGTCGAGATCATCAAACAGGGGCTTAGTGAACACGTTGTACAGTGTGAGGGAGACACATGACCCCTGAGGGACCCCACATGTAATGGGAATGGGGTCAGCGGAGGCCGTGGTGGAGAAGTCGCGCATGGATCTGTTGCTCAGGAATGATGTGATCCAGCCAATAGCTTCTTGGGAAAAGTGGGCAGACGAGTCTAAGTGGCTACATAGGATTTTGTGATCAACAAGATCGAAAGCTGCCGAGAGGTCTAAGAGGAGCAATAAGGCAGTTTTCCCATTATCTCTCAGAGTGTCAATTTGGGCCTTGAGGTTGATGAGTGTGGTTTCTGTGCCATGTTGGGGTCTAAATCCTGATTGCCGGACTCCTAGGAGGTGGTTTTGTTCAAGGAATTTTTGTATTTGTAGGTAGGCTTTCTTGTCGAGGATTTTTAGTAGGAAGGGGACGGTGGTGATGGGTCTGTAGTTGGTGGGTACGGCTGGGTCGAGTGTGGGTTTTTTTAGTAGGGGGAGGACCCAGGATTCTTTGAGGTTGTTGGGGATAGTACCTGAAGAGAAGGAGGCGTTGATGAGTTTGGTAATGAACTGAGATAGGTCTCTGGCTGCGTCTTTGATGATTGAGGTGGGCATAGGTCGCCTGGGCAATTAGAAGGCTTGAGGCCGAATATGATTTTTTCCACTTCTAGCGTGGAAACTTTGGAGAAGCTGAAGCGAGTGAGCGGGTTGGGGGTAGGGTGTTGAGGGATGGTGCGTGGGCGGTGTTGATGGGTTTGGAGTTGGATAATGTCTCTTTCTTGCTGTTAATTTTGATTTGGAGGCCTACAACTTTATTGGATAGGGCATTTTGGATGCTGGTGCACCATTGTTTGTCTTTCTTGCAGGTGTCTGGGGCCGAGATGGGTGTTTCTAGCTCTTTTAATATGGTGAACAATTCTTTAGTGCTGGATTTGGCATGCAGTATTCTCAGGTTGTAAGATTCTTGTTTGGCGAGGAGGATTTCTTTTTTATAGGTAGAAACTATTTTGTTGAGGATCAGCTTGTTGCTTGCTGTCTGTGGGAGCTTGTCTCCAAATTTGTTCCTTTTTGCGGTTCTCTAATCTGAGGGCTTTTAGGTGGGGCGTGAACCAGGTATTCAAGTGTTTTATCGGCTTGGGTTTTCTCAGCTTTAGTGGTGCGATGGCATCTAGGGCTAAGCGCATGCTATTATTGTAGCTTTCAACCAAGAGGTGGGGGTTGGAGTTGGCAGGGAGTTGGTTCAGTGTAGGTAGAATGAGAGGGATGAGTTTTTCCACAGTTATATTTTTCTTGCTTCTAGTCGGGATGGCTGTGGCTAGGGAGATTTTAGCGATTGGGCTGGGCGCTTCAAGTGTGAAGGAGAGGAGGTGGTGTTCTGACCAAGATTGCGGGGTGATGGCAGTGATGGAAATCACGCAGTTGTGGTCTGCTATCCAGTCAAGAGTTCTCCATTTGTTATGAGTGGGGGTTGACACTCTTTGGGTGAAGCCTAGTTCTGACAGTGAGTTATTAATGGCGGACGCTTGGGTGTCTTTAGAATCATTGTAGCCAAGGTTAAAGTCTTCTAAGAGGAGGCATTGGGAGGTATTCTTTAGGTTGTTGGAGAGGATGGAGATAAGGTCTTCCTCGAAGGAGGCTAGGAGTCCTGGGGGTCTGTATAGAAGGTGGATGGTGATGGTTTGGGAGTTAGTAGTGGGGAGTTTGGCTGTGAGCAATTCACAAGATGAGTAGTGATCGGTGGTGTCAGGTTTAAGGTTGAGGTGGGTTTTGGCGATTATAGCCAGGCCACCGCCTCTGGAGTCAGTTCTGTCTGCTCTGTCTCTGGCTCAGAGGCTTGAGGCCTGCTGTAATTTTCCTAAACCGTATAATGCAGTTTCTACAGTGTCCATACTAAGCTACATGTCTAACGCTGTCGTGGTGTCTCTAGCAACGTGGCTTCTTGATATTGATATTGATATTTTATTTCTATCGCGCTCTTACACAAGTGTTTTAGAGCACGACAAGGCAAGGGAGGGGTATAGGGGAGAACAAAACAACGATCTTAATACGCCCAGTGACATTGAGAACGCGCAAGTGCATGGGAGAGGGGAGGGGAAAAGTGCATGGAAGGGGGGAGAAGTGGAAAGTGCTGAGCAAAGGAGAAACAAATAAATAATAAATAAATAAATAAAAAAGGCAACAAACAGCGGTAGTGCAGCCAGCAAGTGGCAAGTGCTGGGTTTAAGGCAGCAGACATGGTAGGTCTGATAAGTGCAGGAAGAAAAAGGGGGAGGACTGTATGGGTACAGATACAGACCCCATTGCAAGGGGTGGCCTGGAGGCAGGGCGGGAGGGTGGCAGGGTGAGCAGGTACCTGGGCCTGGAGAACAGAGGGTGGCCAGGTGCACAGTGCCAAGAGAGAACAGATCAGCAGGGGAGAGTGGGAGCAAAGGCAGAAGCAAAGAGGAAGGTCTTGAGGTGCTTCCGGAACCAGAGATGGGTCTCCTCAAATATCAGAGTGGGAGGGAGGCTGTTCCAGAGGGAGGCTCCAGCCAAAGACAGAGATCTACCCCCAGCTCGTTTCTTTGAAAAATGACTGAACCTGAGGGAGTTAAAGGTAGAGGAGCGAAGAGCTAGAGAGTGGAGGTATTTGCGGAGGGATAGCTGATGGTATTTTGGACCCAGGCCCCAGAAAGCCTTGTGGACAATGCAGAGAGTTTTGAATTGAATCCTTGCATCCACTGGGAGCCAATGGAGAGATTTCAGAGCTGGAGAGATACGATCCCAGGGCTTGAGGCCAAGGACAAGTCTCGCAGTACTGTTCTGGATTAGTTGCACGGGGTGGACAGCAAAGGCAGGTAGATTTAGAAAGAGGCTGTTAAAATAGTCCAACCTAGAGAGAACTATAGCTTGGCAGACCATGAGTTTCTGGGGGAAGGAGAGGAAAGGCAGAGTACCTCTGAGGAGGTGCAGTAGGAAGTTTGACTTTATTGAGACATCAGAGATGTGGGCGGAGAAGGAAAGTGTGGAGTCAAAGATGACCCTGAGGTTCTTAGACTCGCAGGTGGGGGTAGGAGGCCGGCCAGGGAGTGAGGGGAAAGGATGGTGAAGGTGTGCCGATGAGGAGGATCTCCGTCTTGCTGGCATTCAGACAAAGATCATTGGCGGCACACTAATCTTGAATGGCTGTTAGGCAATCAGAGATGAGCGAGGGAGAGGAGGTGGCTGAGGGCAGCCTGAAAATGAGTTGAGTGTCATCAGCGTAGCACTGGAAATTTGAGCAGAAAATGGCAATGCAATGGGTGAGAGGGTGCCAGGTATTGGTTGAAAAGCCAGGGCGAGAGGTTAGACCCCTGGGGAACACTACAGGTAGAGAGGAAGATAGATGATAGAAAGGACCCAAGTTGGACCTAGGAGGGTCGATCAGAGAGGAAAGAGGTCAGCCAGGCCAGAGCCGGATCAGTGATACCCAGGTTATCACGGAGACGGTTGAGCAGGATGGTATGGTTGACCGTGTCGAAGGCAGAAGAGAGATCGAGGAGGATGAGTACAGCGGGAATGTTGGAGTCAAGGTTGGAGAGCAGATCTTCCCGGATGTTCAGGAGAACATTTTCCATGCTTCTGGCAGCTCTGAATCCGGACTGGTGGTCATGGAGACAGCCAACAGAATTGGAATCAAGTTTAAGCTGAGAGATGGGCAGCTTTTTCAGGAGTTTGTCTAGAAAGGGAGTAATGAAAATTGGGCCTATAGTTAGCCGGACAAGAAGGATGAGCTGTGGGTTTCTTGAGAAGAGGATGCACAAGGGAGTGCTTAAGAGGGGAGGGGAAGGATCCTGAGGCAAAGGAGTGGTTGCAAAAATCAGCAAGGGCTGGTGTTTTAGTCCAAGCTATTCATACAGGTGACCTTAATCATGGTCTGTGGCTCTTCCTCCACGAATGGATAGATCTGTATGTCCTGGTATGGTTGGCTGAGGGGATACCTCTCGACACATTTGTCAATCATTGGTCCGCTGGGATTTCGTCCAAAATAGAATGGTTGATTGTCATGAATTTAGTAGGAGGAAGGGCGGGTGATAGGCCTCTCAATCCCTCTTCAGTTTTTCCAGTCTTTCTTCTGTTTTAATGGTGGCTTCCTCGTCTCAGTACCTAAGTGGTGTGTGTGGGAGAAGGTTGTCTAGAAAAATAGGGAAGGGATTGAAAATACCCTACAAAGACCTGGGGAATATTAGGCTCATCAGAAAAGGGAAATGGGTGTACCATGTCTCACCCAAGGTTGCCTCATCCCTACTCCCAACTCTCTTCCACCCAAGTGATTCTCCCTCGCATTTCCACCCACAGGGTCAGGATCTGAAAGTGACAGCCTTTCCCTGGCCACCTTGGAGGAGTATATGTTGGGGAAAGAAGTGGGGATGCCCTCAGGTCCCTCACAGTCTAGTCTTTGGAAACTATGTATTCATGCCAGGAATTTTAAAACCGCTACAGCTGACAGGCAGAGGAGGCGAGATCTGCATGCACTGGGCTGCACAGCGACCCGTGTGGACCAAACTGAGGGAAAGCACGACATGGGAAATGGTGGCGAGTTGAACAGCAGAGAGCGAAACCTGAGTGCAGACGGTTCGCCGCCCAAGAACACAAGGCAGCGGGAACCGCACACTTCATAAAAGGAAATGGTGAAGCGGATAATGGCTTGCACGCCGAGCCAGCAAGTTGAAGGGAACCGAAACAAAAGAACGAAAGAAGCAACCAGTAAGCCGAGGGGAAACTGATAGGTTCCCGGGTTGCCTGCAAGCATGTGCATGTTACACCTTTTCGATGTTGGTTCTGGTTGCAGAGAAGGAAATTATGTGGTTCTATATTTTATTATTCTTCTTCAAAGACGGCAGATTCTGACGATAACAATCTCAGCAGTCTAGCTGTTCCACGCTGCCAACGAACGCCAGTGGTGAGCCACGTGATCACATCACGCGATCAACAGACACCAGCGGCAAGTCACGTGATATCATTTAAGGACCGAAGACTTGCTTCTCATTGTGTCGCTACTGTTGTGCATGACGCTCCGTAAGTTCGAACTCTAGGACGTTCTTTCTCCAAGTATTGAGATTCTTGTCTGTATTCACCCTTTCGCTCTTTGCCCTCTACGCAGTATTCCTTTGCAGTGCTTTCTTCCCGTGACTCTTCCGATCAAGACCTCTCTTCCGGGTTATTCTACTTACCTGATTCAGTGCCCTCATCCTCACGAGCAGCAAATAGTAGGATCCCAGTTCCTCTCGATTCAGTGAGTTTCTCTTTCCGGTAAATTCCCCTTTCCCTTCTCTTGTTCCGCTATTCACTACTTTTGTTACTGCAGGAAACCCTGGAGGATTCAGAGTACCAGTCACCATCCCTCAACGACACTGAGTGTTCGTTAATCTATGCCCGCATCTAACCAGGTTAGGATCTTTCCATAAGAGCTATGTAACACTTGCTTCTGCTGTCCTGACCCTCTGTCTTCCCTGTAACTTATCTGTCTTTTCTTCACTCAGTAGAACCCGACTTACAGACTTCCCGAGAATCTGCGCCTAGGATAATCGTCCACCCGCAAGACCATCTATCTACACATCCAGGGTTTTATTCCCCAGAGGGTTTCCCTGGGGTTCGTGCTCCTCCACCGGTGGGAGTTACTATCCCGGGAGGGGGTTCAGGATCCTCAGGGAGGCTTTTCCTTTCTGCAGTTGCTGTTACCTTCCCGGCATTCTTACCAGGTTAGTGAATACCTCTTTATGTATACTCTTTGAGGTGGTGGCTTGTTTTCATCCTCTTGGCAAGATTGTTACAGTGCCGCTCCATAAGAATACAACGAGAGACGCAAGGTGAAGGGAAACGAAGCAAAGGAACACGAGGAGCAACCGGTATCCCCAGGGAAGACAGTTGGGTTACCGGTTTGGCGTAAAGTGTGCACTGCTCCCTAAGAATTAAGCAAGAGACGCAATGAGAAGTCAATGAAGAAGTTAACACATTTGTGGAGCACACCACAAATGGGTTGTTGAACCCAAATCTGAGGGGAGAACGCAAAGTAAAGGTGAATGCTCTTGGAAAAGTGCAAAGTACCCTTTGTTGAAAGTGAACGCGATTATATAAATGAACTCAATGAAACAAGGGTTGCTATAGCAGCGATGGGCTAAGCTCATTTCATAGATAAAATGTAAAGTAAAATCCTGTCAGGAGAGTATACCAGCTGAAGCTGAATGTATGCAAAATAAAATGTTGGCTGTAGAGTACATAAGATGAAGAAAAGGTTTTGAAAGATTGCATGAAAGACCTGACAGGAGATTACACCAGGCAAACTTAAGTGTGTGTACAGGTCATAATAGAAGGAGAATCTCAAGGAAGATCCATGCCCTTGAAATTGTGAACTATTTTAAATATGCAAGAAGAGCCTATCAGGAGAATTTGGTATTTATTTATTGTTTTGCGGTTATTCGAGTAACCTTTACCAACATTCAATTCCAGAAAAAACAACCTTAAATCTCAGATATTTTCAACCCAAAAAAATAAAAGACAATAAAATATAATTTTACATTAAAACAGCATTAACTAATCACACCATATTTCATTAGAAAATACTCCATAATTTTAAGACTTGGCAGCCATAGACTGCTCGCCTACTATTTCAAATGATTAAATCTAGAGTTTGACTGAACCAGCTCATCATCCAATTGCAACTTTGATACAAATCCCTCGACAGCTACGACTGGAGATGTCATTCTCCCCGCTAAACATTCCTTCCAGAACATGCCTTCCCAGACAGGGTGTTCCCGGTATGTACATTTACTAAAATAACACTGTCGATACCTACCCAGAGCAGGGCAATCAATTACCAGATGGTGTAGTGTTTCAACCAAGTCATCACTTTTACAGAACATGCACCCGCTAGTATTCCTACTATTTAAACCATATCAAGATTTAATTTCATTAGTTGGGAGCAGATTCCACCTGAACCTGAGAAACAGCCTTCTCACTTTTCTGTTCAAATAAATGGTTAAAGAATGTTTCCATGATCTGAATCCAGTCATTGTCAAATAAAGTTTTCTTAACCCCTAGCGGGTTAGAGATAAGACTTTTTTCTGCACCTCTAAGCTATCTATTTCATCATCCACTGTGGCCAAGGAGGAGGGCAGGAGCCTGTCCTTGCTCCCACCACCTTCCCGGCATCAGCCACCCTGCTTCATGACGACGAGTCCTGCACCCAGGGTAAAACCGTATCTGTATGCAGATGCCCCCGCATTGCCAGCCCAACTTTTTCTGCATCGCCCTACGATCTGATGCGTTCTACTGCTACAGCGACGCTTTTCCCAGCTGATCTTGCCGTAGAAAACACATGCGCCGTTGTTAAGATGGCAACCGTAATTTTGTTTCAACTTGTTGCCTAGCAACACAACGCTGTAATCCCAGATTGGTCCCCGCGTCTCATATCAGAGTTCCGTATCGCCGTAAGGCGTGAGCCGGCCTGTCAACCCAAGGCCTGGTACTTATTCAGGGGCCAAGTCCTAAAAATGTAAGTGGGGGGACTCATCAGCAAAAGCAATGGGATGTGACATCACCAGGAATTAGCATATCAAGGTGAAATATGCACATTTCATTAAATTGGCTTTGCATAACCACCCAAATTGAACAGGACAAATGGCATTTGCCTTTCATAAACTCAACACACACACAAAACCATGAGAGGATATTTTCTTCTAATATTGTTTTTGAAAACATTAACATGTGTGCATGTTTTAAACTCCAAGAACAAATACAAATGTTTTCCCTGGGGCTTGCAGTACCGAAATGGGACTTTCACCTTTAGTTGTTTGTTATTTTTGATCAGGTTATACAGTGCAGTGGTGAAGTGTCCGGCAAACAAACCTAACGACTGCAGTTTGATCCCTGAGGTCTGCTTTAATTAATTAATTCCAAGAGGACATCCAAGGTTTCTCTTTTAGCTGGGGGGACTGAGTCCACCCTCTGAATAAAGTGGGGGGACTCCATCCCCCGTGTGTACCCTCGACTTGAGCCCTGCTTGAAGCCGATCGCCTGTCTTTCCCTATTTCATCATCCACCGCGGCCAAGGAGGAGGGCAGGAGCCCATCCTTGCCCCCACCACCTTCCCAGCATCAGCCACCCTCCTTGAAGATGTGACGAAGAGTCCTGCAATTAGGGTACAGCGGTATCTGTATGCAGATGCTCCGGCATTGCTAGCCGACCTGTTTCTGCATCACCCTAAGATCTTATGCGTTGTACTGCTACAGCAATGCTTTTCCCAGCTGATCTTGCCGTAGAAAACACGTTCACCGTTGTTAAGATGGCCGCCGTAATTTTGTTTCGACTCTTTGCCTAGCAACGCAACACTGTGATCCCAGATTTTCCCCTGCGTCTCATATCAGAGTTCCGGTATCGCCAGTAGGCGTGAGCCGGTCAGTCAACCCAAGGCATGGTACTTACGGCTGATCGCCTGTCTTGGCCTATCGTGGCCGCATGGGGCCGAGGGGCCAGCCATGCTGCTCCTACCAGGACCCATCTAACATTAAAGGGTAAGAAGCTTCCTAGACTTGTTCCCAGCTTGTTCATCATCGTGCCTCTGACTCTTTCATGCATCACTGTAATGTGAGCCCCACATAATTTCTGCCATCCTTATTGCTCTTACTTTCTTATCATTTTGCCCAAAAGGGGCTGAGAGATTCGTTTTTCTAATACTCCCTATTGGATGTGCCACGCCAGCCTACATGACTGGGCCTCACCTCTGCTGTGAGCCGACTCAGCAATTACCTGTTGTTCAATCCACATCGCTGTATGCATATCTCTGCTCTAACCCAGTGTGCCCACACGATCATGCACTGAGGCCTGACTCCGGTGGTTCGCCATTGCACCATGCATAGTATGGGCCTCGTATCTATCCTAGAGTGTGCCCACATGATCACGCAGTGAGGCCTGACTCCGGTGGTTTGCCATTGCACCATGCATAGTATGGTCCTCATGTCTATCCTGGAGTGTGCCCTGTCGTGTTGTCACTATACCACTGCCCGGTGAGACGATTTGCCCTTAAGGTTTTACACTCTACCATACGTGCTCCCCAGCATCCATAATCTAACAGCACCTGCTTATCCTCTTCCAAGTCAAGCCTGTCCTTCATGTATTCTGCTGATCCAGTTTAATTTATCGAATATGCCTTTCTCGAATGTACTAGCCTTGTCCAGACTGGCAGGCCTTTCAGCTGTACTTTGCGTACTGCGCGTGTAATTTGCCTACCATTATTGTGACTGCACTGTTAGTGCACTTCCCTAATGCTACTGTGATTGCTATTATTACTGTATCTGCCTACCTCTATAGTTACTGCACTGTTAGTGCTCTTCCCTAATGCTACAGTGATTGTTATTATTACTGTATCTGCTAGGGGTGTTACGGTATTGGTTTTATGGCGGTATGATAACCTTCTTGCCAAATGACGGTATATCATGGTTATTGCGGTATAGCAGGTGGAGTTAACTAATCTTAACAAATATTTTCTTAACGGTCATAAATTGTCAGCATTTTGAAACTTGTCTCTGCACATTTTTAGCTGATCCTCCAGGAATCTAAGGCGGCTGAAGATTTGGTCTTTCATGACGCTCACTCGTTGATCCCCTTGAAAGAAAGAGTGACTAGTGGAAGTGTTAAAATGCACATTTTGAGCAATGAGCTTGCTGCTCAGTCACAGGTCGTTGCTTGAAAATCGGCCACGACCTGCATTATTTTGGAACCACATGGCATGGGCATCATGACCCCTCGCTGCGATCAGTCATAAACGTTTGTTTTGATAACGCTTTATCCCATTAAAGGGAGAAAAGTCACTCATGTGAGCTCTGAAAGCCCACGTCATTGTGTTTCTCATGTCCAAATGGCATAGCCAACACACACTCACTGAAAGGTTGCATATTGATCAAATCACTATAGCTTTTTTACCATCTGCCTGGTGCATTAGAAAGGTCTGATATTGGAGTCACCACTGACCATGCATCCTAACATGGATCAGAAGGGCATCCAGTTCATTCCCCCCTTTGAATTCTGGGATGTGTAGTTCCCCATCTTTCAAATTGGTGGGAAAACTACAAATCGGCTGATCTTTAACCCGACTCTACTGATCACAAAGAAAGAGTGGACACAGCATCAAAGCTGCATTTACTAATGTGACCTCACTTTCCCTATGCTCTTGTCTGCCAAACGCCACATCGCACAGTACAAGATACAGAATGTGCAGCACTTGCTTACTGCAGCATTTCCAAATCAGATTGATGAGCTCACTTAATAGCTGCAGGCCCTAAACCGGTATACCGGTATAAACAACGTAACAGTTATTATAGTGCAATTAAGCTGTTCACGGTATCTATAATGCTATACTGTTACACCCCTAATAGTGACTGCACTTTTAGTGCACTTCCCTAATGTTATTGCCTTCAATACTGCATCTGCCTACTGCTATTGTGATTGCACCGTTAGTGTATCTGCCCACTACAACTGTGCCTGCCACTTCCTTTACATCTGCACGCTGCTAGTGCAGCCGATTGCATTTTGAACAGCCCCGACCATGCTGGCCAAGGCTCTGACATGCCATCTCACATATACGGGCCTCCCACCTCTCCACACAACTGAGCACACGCCTCACCACACTTACCTGGCACCTCACTGTAGACACAGTGACCAACCTCCTCCACATAGCCTCTCCCATACCAATGACTGCTAACCCAACCATCTCCTTCTGCTCACTGCCTCTGCATTATAGCACCACCACCAATTTCTACTCACCACATGCCTCTGCACATATACCACCCCCCTGCCCCCTCCGGCGCCTCCCTGTCACTACAGTGACTGTTTCATCCTCCTTATCTCATCCTGTCTAACCAGCTGCCAGATTTATGAGACTCAGGTCCCGCACCTTACCTCTACAACACATCAGACTTCCCACACTCACAGCCTTCAGGAATTTTAGGTTGGGAACTCGCTCATCCCACACACACCTCTCACCACACTGGCTTCTCCTCACTGGAATCACTACCCCCTTTTCCGTCTGCCACCTCAGCTACCAAATCCACCTTTACCACCACAACACGCACCACCATTCCTACCACAGCCCCGCCTCCTACCCACCTGCGAAGAAAAGTACACCATCACCTCCCTCAAATGTGCACTGCTCAACGTTCGCTCTTTCCCTGCTCATGCCCTGGAAATCAACAATCTCCTAACTAGCCATGACCTTGACCTACTTGCCATCACAGAAACTTGGCTGCACGAGGCATCTGGACCGGCCATTGCACCGGCCATTACCACCTGGATACTCCATCCTCAGACAAGATAGACCACTTCGGTTAGGAGGAGGAGTAGCTCTAATCACCAAGGATGTTCTATCCCTGAGACTGAATAATCGCCCTTGGGATGGCAACGCTGACATCCTATCTGCCAAATTATCCTTGTCCCCTAACTGCACCATTAACATACACACTATATATCAGCCCCCTGGCTTACCATCAGACTTCAAAGGACACCTCATCCACCTACTTAGCGATAATATCAAAAGCCCCACTAAAACTATCCTTCGTGACGACTTGAATATAGGTCTCAACGATCCTAAAGATAAAGCTGCCTCAGCCCTAGCCAAAGAACTCAATGACCAAGGCTCCATACAGAAAGTCACTAGCCCTACCCACGCCAAAGGACACTCCTTGGATTGGATTGCTGACCACAACTGCTCCTCCACCATCATATCTAACCTTGCCTTCCCGTGGACTGACTACAACTGTATCCACTTCACTATCCCCAAAGCCATAGCCACAAAAACCCTCACCTATTCACCTCCAGCACAGGTTAGAAGCTCCAAAAAACTAAATAAGGAAAACCTTTGCCCCTTCCTGGAAGTCCCTGAACTCTCGCCCCCCTTCTCTAATGACCCTAACACTCTGGCGGCTATTTACAAGGACACCCTCTCTAAAGCTATTGACGCCATAGCCCCGATCGAACACAAAAATAGAGAAAAAGTCCTTGCATTCCAGCTCTTGGTTCACAGAGGAATTCCAGGCTCTATGTATAAGCAAACGGGAGGCACTAAACAATTGGCAAGCCAACCCAAGTGACCATACCAAGGAAAGCTTCAAACAGATTTCCTCACAATATAAGGAAGCCATTACTAAAGCTAAATCAAACTCCTTCAACTCACGGATCGCTAAAGCCAACCCCCAAGCCCAGGACATTTTCGCCATTTTTAATGAACTCATCACCCCTCCCACTAGCCCGGATGAGATCATTAAAGATGAAGTCTGGTGTTTAAGTATACCCTGCCTAATAACTACCATCCCATAACCACTGTCGCTTCCTCCTAAAAACCTTGGATAAAGTGGCCACAACCAGATTTAACAGTTTCTTCAATCGAATTCTATCCTAGGGAAAAGACAATCTGGATTCCGCAAAGGTCATGGCACAGAAACCGCCCTGGTAGACCTAAAAAACCAAATCACACAAATCATGGACAAAGGCAAGCCAGCACTTCTCTTACTCTTGTGTCTCTCGGCTGCCTTCCATCTTGTGGATTACAAGATTCTCACATCACACCTCACCCATGCCGCAAATTTCTCCAAACAAGCCGCCTCATGGATTACATTGTTCTTGGAAGGCAGAACTATGAAGGTTTTCTCTAACCAGGCTAGTACAGCTCCCACCACCATCCACTGTGGAGTCCCACAGGGTTCTTGCACAGCTCCCATGCTCTACAACCTGTTCACGAAACCTCTCTCCGACAAACTGGATGCACTTGGTATAGCCTACACAAAGTATGCTGACGATACACAAGTACTCCTACCACTCGCCGGCTCCTATGACCAAGACGCTGATGCCCTGCTTCTAATATACGCCACCATCGAAGCTTGGATGGCGGCGAATGGCCTTTGTCTTAATGGAGACAAGACCAAGATCGTTATTATCAGACCAAACGCCACGCTAGCCAGACTTGGCAACCAATACTGTAACTTAATCTTAGATAACAATATCATTCTTGTATCCTCCTCAGTAAAGACCTTAGGGGTCTACATAGACTCCACCTTATCTATGACTAGGCAGGTCAGGGCCTCCGCTCACACCCACAGACTTATGAATGCGGTAAAACCCTACCTTTCCAAACCAAACTGTCTGTCAATAGCGAGAGCTACCATTGGGACTAAATTAGACTATTGCAATGCCCTCCTAGCTGGCACCCGGCTAAAAATATAAACAGGCTGCAAATCACACAAAATAATGCTCTAAGAGCAGCACTGAGCAATCCCAAAAGAGACCACATTACACAAGCTAGGCAGTGTTAAGGATTTCAATCAGGCGACACACACCTTGGTCTCGGCCTAGTATGCAGCGCACGACTGAAATACTTATCTTTTTCTGTTATATAGATTCAATATTGAGATGGTACACCACTCATATCAAACCCCCCCTTCAAATACTCCGGGTCGCAATGGACCATGAACCAGGCTGGTTGGTAATATACAATATTTATTTATTTACATACACTTTTTAATATGGGGCAGCAATCACCAATGGGGTCATAATTACAATGAGAATGTGAGCAATGCACTGGGATTAACCTGCTAATGGAACATAGACATAGCACAGCGGAATAGGAGCACTTTTTGGGTTAGGAAAGATACCACCCAAGTTAGAATTTTCCCTTGCAATGTTCCCTCAACCCAAGAATAATCAGTTCTGAGTGGAAAAACAAGCAGCAGGTAATCATGAATAAGAAACAGGATACAGAATCCAAATCTGACCTTTCCTCCCCAAATAAGAGAGAAAAAGGATTTTAAACCCCTTGCAATGTTATGAAATGACACTCGGAAATGGACAAATAAATAATGAATGTGTGTTAAAAACCTTGAAGCAAATATAATTCCTCACTAAAGCGACAATGTAAAGACACTAACAATCACAAAGAATGGATTACCAAAAGCATACAGCTCGAAAATGAGTGGAAAGTTTAAAACAGATTGCAGCAAAATGACACGCTGGAAACTTTGCAATTTTTCGATTCCCGCCGGAAATTACCCAAACGGGTGAAATACACTGATTTGGAATGCGGTTTTGGTTGGGTGTAGAGGTATATCACAGTAACAATATGGAAGTGCAATTAAGTCTCTAGCTGGTAAATTGGGTGAGTTATGCAAGATATAAAAAGGTGCGCTTTGAGTAAAATGGAGCTGTGAAATAGGAAAGGAAATCGGTTCTGACAAGAACAGTTTTACTTTACACTAGAGTATTCAGGCTAGGCCACCAAAGATGGACACAATAAGAGCCTGGGTTGATTCGTGACTTCAACCCCGTCACCCCTGCTCCCAACCCTGGTGGAAACCAGTCCGATCACTCGAAATAGGACTAATGGTTTAGGATTACACAAGACAAAAATGGAAAAGAGATGGCGCTAGCACTAGAAATCAAGGGTAAGGTTACAGGGATAATTCTGACAGTTTTAACAAGTTATCAGGATAAGGATAGGATGACTTAGAGAATGGGATAAGGACAAAGACAAGATATGCTATGGGTTTCTATGGGGTGGCGATTATACTCACAGTCCACCTTTTAGTTTGGGGATTTTTGGACCGTCAACGGTTCTGGTCACTACACGGCAGCGCGCCTGTCAAACAGCTGGGCAGTTCTGGTCACAGGATGGCACTGAACTGGAATGGCAATTCTGGTCACTGGATACTAAAGGTCTGCTGGATGGAAGGATTGCAGCAAGCATGCAGTTAGGGAGCAGCAAGCCAGGCTGGTTCAGGATGCTTCCCAAAAGAATACCACAGCTTTCCCCTTTATAATGGGAGATTAGTGGGTTTTCAGAATTGAGGCCTTGCTGGGAATAGGATCAGCACTGCTTGGGTTTTGCAGTGGGCCCTGGAGTAGGGTCAGCAATGCTTTGGCCTTGTAGTTGGGATCTGGAATCTGGATGGATGGAACAGGAATGCAGCGCAGGAACGTCAGGTAGAGTGTCTGTCCAGAGCGAGTGCTTGTTCTTCTTCTTGCTGATAGATTTTTATCCATTGGCGGTGAGTTTTGGATACAGAGGCTTGAGCCTCATTACTCCATCTTCTCGGGTTGAGTATGTAGTCGTGGGTTTGTATTCTTCTTGGTTGTGTGGTCTTGTCACAGTAGGGATGGTTTCACAGGGTCTTCGCAGTGATGGGTGTCTGTCCAGAGTCTTGTCAGGGACTCTTTATATAGAGCATGGTGACATCATAGACTATATTGCTGGGCCGGCATAGCTAATCACGCCTCTAAGCAACTGGATTAGACAATTAATGTTGGTTACCTCCCCTGGGATGTGACTCAGTTCAGGAGGATGCATTTTATAATGCAAAAAGACTTCCCACAAACCTTTTTGCCAAAAATCTGTCATACCAAAATTATACTTCAACTATAACATTTTCACATTTTACAAATTCTTGCTGCAGAGATAAAAGGTCTTTAAAGTTTATTTATAAAATAATGTTTGGAAGCAAATGGCAGTCCTTTGTCTTGCACTGGATCATTTTTTACTTTCTTCAGCTGCTACCAACTGTCACTTCAGCCCTGTGTGAGGTGGGGGTTCCCAGTTTGATTGAAGGTTTTATGGCCCCCTTCACTTCACAGGTTAGTGTCCCAGGACTTCTATTGTCCAAGAGCGTGTGAACTTTCTTTGTCTGGTCCATTCAAAGTTTTTCAAGCCAGCAATTATCACTTTCGTGTCCTGGAAGTTTATGGTGTGGCTCCCTTCCTAGGGGGAAGCTTTAACTCTGCCAACCGGAATAACCTGTTTTTGACAGCTTGCAAATCCAGCCAAGGCAGTTTAAAACCTTTATTTGCTGATATTTGGGCCTGAATTAAAACAAACCTGTGGAATAAAATAGCACATGTATATATTTTCACCAGCCATAAACCCCTTCAAATGCTAGGTAATGCCAGGCTTTCCTCCTTCAAACTGGCATTTCTCTCCTTTCATTTTGTAAAAGCCCATTTTTACACATGTGTTGAAAACTGCTTGTATTTCCTTTCAAATTCGATTTTGCCATCTGACTTCCCAATATTTCCACGCAGCCATAGTTATTTTCTTCAAGGCAGTAGTTTATTTGAAGCACAGATGCATTGAAACTGACAGGGCTCAGATAGCTGGAGTCTCTTTTGAACTACTGAGCTTTGATAGATTTGTAAAGAAATGAACACGTTTTCCCGTGTGAGTAAGAGTGCAGTTCCTTGTTTATTTTTTCTCAGAGTTGGTTTGACAGGGCCTGTCATTCAGAAATCATGCCCGGTTTTGCTGAGGCACAATGAGATACTGGGCATGGCAGGGCCTTATTAATCACAGTGATTTAAGGAAGAACAGATGGAAATAGCGTCAGCAGCATTATTTTAAAGGTGAAAAGTTTCCTTTATAATGGAAATCTTGGGCTTTCAGCAAAGCAGTGCTGCCTTTTTACTTCATTTCTTTTGCACAGGTAAGAACACACTGGCACACTCCCTTAGTGTGTCCCCTTGTTCCATCCTGCGCCTGTGTGGTTGGCAAGAAGGTGCAGCCATCTTTTTGTTGCTGCAAAAACACAGTTTTGAGGCCATAACGCTCACAGGAGCCAGCAGTGCCATTTTGCTGTTTCTGCGCACATGCAGCCTGGTGATGTGGGGAAATACTGTTGAGTGGGCCAATATATCCCAAAGCAGGTAGCACACTGGTATCCCATAAGAGATCGTATAACCTTCAAAATCCTCACACTCACACACAATTGCTTAACCTTCACAGCCCCGTCGTACCTATCAGAGACCTCTAAACCCCCACACAAACCTGCTACTCTAACCAACTACACATCCCCCACATTAATAGGTCCAAAACAGGTGGGGTTATATTCCCATACATATCCTCTAAACTCTGGAACGGCCTACCTATTGCTCAGAGAGCGGAGACCTCCCTCCAAGTTTTCCGGAAAATGCTAAAAACCACACTCTTTAACTGAATACATTTCCCCCCACCGCTCCACCTTTCCATTTCCCCTTCCCTACTCTCTTCCTTTCATTTTGTTTTTCTAAGTATAATTATGCATTGAACTATGTAACAAAGCATACTGTCTGTAACAGCGCCACAATGCCTCTGGGCTGCTGCGCGCTCTATAAATGTGAATAAATAAATAAATAAATCTAACAGGGATGTGCAGAATACTTAAAATTCTCAGAAAAATGGTACCTTCTCCGAAAGTAATAGTATCTGTAGGTCCCTATACATGTATTTGTCAGGGGGGGTAGATGATATTTTGAAACAATGACAAAACTCTCCACTTGGCTCTTACAACAAGAGAGTTAAACTCTAACTCGTACTGGACTGCAGCTAGAGGGATAGAGGACTGAATACCCAAAATCTTGCGCCTTAGTATGTCCTCTTGCACTGGTAACATGTCTAATGCCTACAAGGGAAGGATCTCATAACAATACAGCAGCTTTGCCACATTCTTCCCTTCAGAAAATCTCTGTAAAGGGAGGATTGAGAACTTCCTGTAACCACTCCTGTACCTGTGACCTGTTGGTGTAGCCAGAACGGGGAATGCCAAATAAGTTATGTTCATAACCCTCGCCACTGGTTCGGAAGAAACTTGCCACTTAAAATTGGATGATCTCTTTTTTCAATGTACATTGCAGCACTTGAGGTTTTTGGGGATTTACGGCCAGGAGGTTTTCCGAGAGGAATCTCGTAAATGTATTAATTAGGCACTGCAGCCCTATTTCAGTGTAATCAAATTTAAGGAAGGCGTCAGAAAGGCCATTTAATTTCAGGGGGACATATGCCACCGGGTCAAGGTAATTGTCACTCTACTACAGGGCGGAATACTTCTGGCCAGACCCTCACTGTGATTCAGTCTCACTCGAACTCCAGAGTCTTGAGGGACACCAACAATGAGCCTTAGTAGTCCATGAGGGATAACCCACTGCTGCAACTTTGACCACTAAAGATTTCTGTTAACAAGAATAAAGGCAGCTCTTAGAGCGATACTAGCAATAACAATAGGCTCATTTTATTTACATGCGAGGGACTGCACACAATTTTGGATGAAGCCATTCAGTGAAGTGGACATATTCCTCCTGAACACAGTTTGCCAATTTTCAGGGTTCCAAAATCATTGGACTAAGATTCAAGATGCTGTAGTAGATAGGAGCCAAAAACGTTGCTGTCAGGGCCTACTATTGCTATAGGTCTATCATTTTTGGGTTCCAATCTGTCCCCTTTTTTATAAATGGGAATCAGGTGAGCCACCCACCAGGAGGCCGGGAAAGTGTTTGGGCCTCATTACAACTAAGGCGTTAAGGGTTAACGCCGTCATTAACCCTTAACGCCCGATTCCGATTTTAACGGCTGCTTTTAGCAGCCGTTAAAATCCATGGCGCTAAACCGCCTTGGTGCTAATTACGCCACCGTAATTTACGGTGGCGTAATTAGCGCCTTCCCCACTCCCATTATGCCCTATGGGGCAAAAATGGGAATGGGGAAGGGTAAAATGGGAAATGGGGATTTACCGCCCCACTCACCTTGGAATGGGGCGGTAAATCCGCCATCCACCATGGTGTAAACATAGTTTACACCATGGTGGTAAAGTTGGCGTACTTACCGCCTGGGTCGTAATGACCCCCTTTGTCTTTAAAACATGACTCAGAAAGAAGGTTTAAGTCAAAACAGTGTTGTTGATGGAGGTGGAGGGTCTGTCCTGGATTTTAGGACAGTGATCCTAGGTGATGATTCAGGGTTGGCTGATGTCAGCTCTGCACTTAAAAAGTGGTTTTATAGGGCTTTCATTGTGGCCAAGCGGTTGATCTTCCGAGGGTGGAACGGTAGGATCCCTCCTTCATTTGAGGAATGGGTCCTGGAAATGCACTGCCTGTCCAGAACGGAAACATTGATTTACAAATTGAAACGTAAACTGTCTTTATATGAGAAGATCTGGAATGTGTTTAATGATTTCTTTTAGTTTTTTTTGTTTCTTTTTACTTTTCCTTCTGTAATTTCTGAGTTTTTTTAATGATATCGTTTCTGTAAATACTTGTAAATAAATAAATAAATAAACAAACAGTGGGGTTGGGAAAAATTGGCTGTCTATACTGTGGCACAAAGAGTCAATTATTAATTAATAGAAAATACATTACTACTTACATGTTAACACATTCATTAAAATGCATGAAAACTCTCAAATGTGCATATAAATGCAAGAACAAGACACAAACATTGAAATTACGGTGCAGACAATATACAAAAAATGCAGATTATGCAGAACAGTACTCTTAACCTCTCTAGGTAAGCCTACAATTTGTAGGTGAAGTATGTAATTTACAATCTCGAAAGAGTTGTGATCACTCTGTGTATTGAAGAATGTATACACTAAAAGCCTCTGCACTTCAGCATCAGCCAACTCTCAACATGCTTCTGTTCGTAATTCCTTTAGTGGCGAACATTGATCAGGAGCAATATAATTGAGGTCACTGATGATGCTAGGTATCTATAATTTCGAAAACCTTCAATCACTTTGAAATCAGTTTCAATATGTGTTTCGTCTGAACACTTTTCATTCTGCTCACTAGAGGCCAGGTGAATAGTAGTGTAGTCAACTCTCACCGGGAAAGCCTCTGTTAGTAAGCCAGTGCCGTGAGTAGTCTTGTCTTAATCTGTAATGCACACCAATGAAGAGTGTGTCAAAAAGATCCCAGGATTTATTGATTGATTTATTCATATTTTTAAAGCGCACAACAGCCTAAGGGCATCGTCCTTAAATGGATAGTATTCAATGGGAGCAATCATGGATCTTGTCTCTGGTCTTCGGATTTATTAAGTAGATGAAGAGTGGTCAGCAAGGCAAGGCGAGCTGCCATTTATTTATTTATTTTATTAATTGCTTTGGTTATACTTTGGGGGTAATTCATAGAATTCAGCGCACAAGTGTCACACGCGGCTGGCGCGCAGAGTGCCCGTGCGGCTGTCTGCGCCAGACGCGTGCGCCAAAATCCATTTTGACGGACAGCGTATTCATGGATTTTAACATCCATAACCAGCAGTGGCACAAAGAGGCGCAGCAACCCTGTAGTAGTGCAAGTCACGCCCCCAACCCCGCCCCGTGCGCCAAAAACATCGGCCAAATCCAGTACATGGCGCAAAGGCCAGTGGACCAGCATACAGCCCCCCAACGACGAAAATGCATGGAAAACTCCCTGTGCACCCTTCCGAATACACGTACCCAGCTCGCGCTAGAGAAATTGTGTGTAAAACTCCCTGCGCACCCCCGGAATACACGTACCCCACTCGCGCCAGGCCTACCACGTGTGAAACTCCACGCGCACCTCCGGAATACGCGTACCCCGCTCGCGCTAGCGAAATCGCATGTAAAACTCCCCGCGTACCCCCAGGATACATGTACCCCGCCCGCGTTAGCGAAATCGCATGTAAAACTTCCCGCACACCCCCGGAATACACGTACCCCGCTTGCGCTAGCGAAATTGCGTGTAAAATTCCCTGCGGACCTCCGGAATACACATACCCCGCTCGCATCATGTTAAATGCGTGGAAAAAGTCTCCCCTGTGGTGTGGGCTGCCTGTGGGGCATGGGGAGTGTGAATGGGCTGCCCGAGTGTATTCCAGGGGTGCGCATGGAGTTTCACATGCGATTTTGCTGGCGTGAGTGGGGTACGTGTATTCCGGGGGTGCGTGTGGAGTTTCACCCTCGATAGGCCTGGCGCGAGCGGGGTTCGTGTATTCCAAGCGGTGCGCGGGGAGTTTCACACGTGATTTCGCTGGCGCGAGCGGGGTATGTGTATTCCAAGGGTGCGCAGGGAGTTTTACACGCGCTTTCGTTAGCGCAAGCGGGGTACGTGTATTCCGGGGGTGTGCAGGGAGTTTTGCATGCGATTTCGCTAGTGCGCGTGGGGTACGTGTATTCCAGGAGTGCACGGGGAGTTTTACACACGATTTGGCAGTGTGGGCCCTCCCGGTTGTGCCCTTTCCCCTCTCCCCATGCCCTGCAGGCAGCCCACACCATAGGGGACCACCCTACACCCCTCGGCATGCCTCGCAGGCAGCCCATCCAACCTGGGCATGCCCCGCAGGCAGCCAACACCCCAGGTGGCTGCCCTACACCCCTGGGCATGCCCCACAGGCAGCCCATTACCCCAGACCATGCCCTGCAGGCAGCCCACACCACAGGGGGGACCCCCGCAACCCCTGACCATGCCCTGCAGGCAGCCCACATGGCACCATGCACTTGTGAGCCCCAACACATGTTCCCCACCCTACTCCCAGTGACGGGCACCTGCCAGCAGGCCCCGACACATGTCCCCCACCCCGTCCAAATTGGCGGGTACCTGCCAGCAGGCCCCGACTCATGTCCCCCACCCCACTCCCAGTGACGGGCACCTGCCAGCAGGCCCCGACTCATGTCCCCCACCCGATTGACGGGCACCTGCCAGCAGGCCCCGACTCATGTCCTCCATCCCACTCCCAGTGACGGGCGCCTGCCAGCAGGCCCCGACACATGGCCCACCAAACAACATGTCCTTACAAAACAGACTGATTGCCCTAATGCAACCCAAATTTCGCCTGCCCCCCAGTACAAGCATGTAACCATCCACTGCACCCACTCCCAAATTACCAATGCCATGAGAGTCTTAAAAGAACCACCATGGCCATGCATAAATGCACAACATAGCCACACAGTGGCAACACATGACTGAGGCAATGCTCATAGAGACATGCACAAAACCAATGAGAGTACACAACACCAATAATTAAGATATATGAAATGTATTGAAACACGTAATGAAAAAAACATAATTAAAATTCAAACTTGCAAATTAAGAAATAATGAAAGGAAAAAAAATTAAAATGAGAAAAATCCAATGTAAAACAAAAATCCACAACAGGAAAAAAGAGAAGTGGTCCATTGCCAATGTCCAAATCAAGTACATACATTTTTTTTTAAAAACATTGATCCATGGGCTGTCCAAAGAATGAAAATATGTACAAGTCCGGAACTATATACAATGGAAGTCCAAAGGGTCCATGATCCCCAAACAAAAGGAAACCTACAAAAAAGTCCTATGAATAAAAAAATATATACATAAAGTGGTGCAAAGCCATGAACTCCAAAAAAAAAGATAGAACAAAGGAAACCTAAACCTAAAGAACTATGTACAAAGGCAGCGGGCAAGTCCCACTGCTCATTTAGTGATGTTCCGGGCCAGGGCATCATCGAACGCCACGTCGATGTTCCAGAGGTGGGCCTGTTCCCTAGCCTCGAGGTCTCGCAGGGATGCAGCCATGGAATCCCTCAACTCCCTGCGAGTTTCCTTGAGGCCCTCCACCCGCCTCAAAGCCCGGTGCATGGAGCTCTCTGCCTTGACCATCCTGAGCCGTGCCCTCGCCGCCCGCCACCTCTCTGCATCTATTTGCCGGCCCAACCGTTGCCACGCGGAAGACACTGCCAGTCCGGGGTCCTCCTGCCCCTCAGCCGATGCCTGCCCCCGGGGTGTTGATGGCCCCGAGCCATGATGCCTCCCACGCTGAGCCTGCTGGTGCCTCCGACGCAACTGCCTCTGCCACCACGACGGCTATCGGGCTGATAGAATCCCCCGGCGCAGTCGTGCACTTGCCCTGCCCAATGATGCTGGCACATCCTCCATCTGCTGGGGTCCAGTTGATGGGGTGGCCACCCTGCTGGACCTCCGACTCCCGACTGTGGCAGGGATGTGATCTCCACCAGGCTGGCTGCGTTGGTTGGGGTAGGTCCACAGTGGGCCCTGGTGGCATCTGGGCCGGAAGACTGCACAGTGAACGACTGGTGTATAGTGTGCACAGAGGAGGAAAGGGCCGCAAGAGTGGCCGGCACATGGAGTAAACCCCCGACCATGGTCCCTCCCAACTGGGCCACGTTGGCACACAGCTCTTCGTCATGACGTGCGTGGTCCCCCCAGGAAGCATGCATGTCATCACGAATGTCACGTGTGCGCAACGTGACACCAATCAGGACGGACTCAATCCAGTCATGGGTCCCCTCATCCGCGAGTGCCAGATGACGTGGACCTCCCCCCTAACTGCGGACGGGCCTGGGACGGGGCATCCCTGCTGGTGCATGGTGATGCAGTCACAGTGTCAGGGAAAGTGACATGCACAGGCCCCTCTGCGGCGACCTGTGCTGCCTCCTGCCCATACCCCTGGACTTGCACCAGTGGTACCACCCCCACCAGGCCCCATGTGCTGCTCTGTAGCGGCCTCCTCCTCCTCCGTACACACCACCAACCTGGATGGCTCTGCACTGTCTTCCGCTGTCGCAGGACCCTGTGGGGGCTCACCCACCCCTTTCGCCGCAGCGTTAGTGGCGGATGCGCCACCAGTCCCCTCGCTCCCGGATGATGGAATTTCCTGGGAGGGTGACTGTGCCTAGCGTTGCTGGCTGGTGGAGGCATCACTGCCGCTTTCCTCCACAGCGCCGTCTCTGCCCTCTTCTTCACTCGCCACTGTGTAAAGGGAGACATTGAACACAAGCATCAGGGTACTGTATAATAGTCCCCTAGACAGAAAGCAATAGCACATGAGTGGCACTGTCAAATGTCACTTCCATCGCAAGCAACACACATGCAGGAACCGGCATGGCACATGCAACAGACATTTGCATCCATGTCCAAGGCACCGTAGAAACATCCAATGGTGGGCTGACACAATGCATGTCCATGACAGCAGCACACATCTCTCACACCCCAAACATGTCCCAGTACAGACACAGGCGTGCATACATGTGTGCATTCCGCATGCTGCTCCGCATGATGCATTGTAACACATACATCATCCATGTGGGTCATGCCTGACTGGACTCACATGCAGCACCATCATGTCCCTGCACACACACATCCATACATGACCCATGTCACACATACAGCCAAGTAGCTAAATACCACCACACTGCAACATGCACTGTTTTAAACGGGAATGCATGGGCACTTACCGCTCGACTCCAGACGGGCCTGCATCCTGAGGATCTGGTGTTGAAGCACTGGACGAATGCGCTCCGGCCCACTGCATCGGCTGCGTCCAAGAGGCGCCGGGCCTTCTTGAGGGTCCTGGACTTGTAGTCCTCCCAGCACTTCTGGTACCCACTTTGTCCTTCCAGATCCTCTTCCGTCCTTCCTTGTTGGCACGCAATGGTGTGAAGAGGGCATCATAATGCCCCAGGACTTGCTCCACCAGGATACCAACTTCATTTTCACTGAAGCTGGTAGCCCTCTGCCTCTCTGCTGGGGGGTTGCCACTGGTGCCGGATGGTGTTGGTTCGCACATGGCAACCCCCGAGGCAGGTGTGGGTGGGCAACTGGGTCCTGGGGCTTGGCTGTGGAGTGATGGAACACCAGTCGGGAGTCTTCTGTTCCAGCAGGGGTTGTCACAGCAACTGGACCCCTGCAGATGGCAGTTGTGGGCGCGGGTGTTTCACTCGCACGGGTTAAAGTTCCCACGTGGGTTTCCATCGATCTGTACGTGTTTTTCGTGGAGAGCGGTGCGTGTGTTTTCCAGATGTTGGGGTTCACACGCGATTACTTCACAGCAGCTACAGTGCGTACTTCTTCTTATGGCGGGGGTGTTGCCTACGCATTCTTCTTCTACTTCTACACGCAAGGCAGATGGTGAGTCGCACACGCTATTTTTCCCACTGCGGGTGTCCCTGTTTGTCGCGTACCCCTTTTTTGCGGTCATACTAGCCCACGTGTTGTCCACATATGCATTTTTTGTGTTCCTTCCTGCCACAGTTTACTGCGTGTGTTTTTTTACACGCACGTGGGCTACAGGGGTCGCGTATCTCTTTTTCTTGCTTTTTTGGGATGCCTGAGCGTTGCGTGACGCGTCATTTCCCCTAAGGGGCCACAGAATGGGACATTCATCGTAGCTGTATATATATGTGTTTGTTTGTGCGCCCTTTTATACTGTGCGGGGACACTTCCGCCTGCTATCGTGTTGCGGACGTGTTTAGGCCTGTGCTTGTCTTTTTGGCGTGCGCATGTTTCCCCTATTTGATTCCATCAATACATGTAGTTCGCTTGCGTGTGGGTGTTCCGTGTATTTCCCAGCAGTACTTCCCCAGTTACGCCCCCATTTTCATGCGTTGTTCCCCATTCCGCGTGTTCCGCCCCGTGTTCTGCCCCCTTTTGGTGTGTGTGCTACGCATTGTGCCTTTAGCTGTGAGCGTCACACACTGTATTTGGGATGTTGCAGTGACGTGAGTGCCCGTGTGCGTCAAGCGCGGATTTGGTGCACATCCCGGGAAAAACACGCGCAGGTCCTTCCATGAATCGCACGCGTGCACCAGCTTTATCACGCTTGCGCCAGCTTGCACCACACATTTTGGCGCACATTTATTCCATGAATTACCCCCAAACTCTTTACAATACAAAACAGTTGTAAGTGAAGTCAAAATGTCTGATAAAAAGTAGATGTACACTACAATTCAATCAATTTAAAAATCACAATATATAGAAAAGATAAGAGGTAGATTCAAAAGAATTGATCAGCCTTAAGTCAGTGATACAATAAAAAAAAGCAATTTGGTTAGTTCAGTACCGAGGTAATACATTTTTGGATAGAGATATCTAAAGAAAGTTAATTACTATTTAAAATTAGCACCCAGAACCATTCATTGTTTAAAAAACAAATATCACGCACAAAACGACCACGGAGGTGGCAGCGAAGATCTATCAAGACAGAGCATTATATAATCAAATGAACGAGAGCTTCAATGCTCCAAGCACAATACCTACAAGCCCTCTCAGAGTGAGGAATGCCCTGTCTTGCACCATCAACCTCCATAGAAAAAGATTCAAATTAAAAAATAACATATCAAATCTGTGTTGTCTAGATGGGTGTTATCTTGGATAAAAAGGCAAAGTGTTAAAAGCTCTTATTTCATATTTGAGGTGATAAATAAGATGATAGGACATTGCGAAATCCCTAATCCTAATCCAATCAAATTCAAAAAGGAGCTTTTTATATTGATTGATGGAGTCATCAGAAATAGAAGGTCTAGATTGTATTCTCTCATAATTAACAACGAATTGTGAACCCAATCTCTCAGAATTTTACACGAACTTGTGAACAATACTATATGCAGTTCAAACATGAAATAGTTTTCTGGGGGCTGCATAATAACTTTTAATAGTTGCAGTCTCCTCCAGTCGGCACGGGCCTGAAATCAAATCCATCTCATGTCGGCGAACTGCAATGGGAGTTCCTTAGGCACTAAGAGCAGTCTCTTCAATAACATGGACTTGAGTTTGTCCTATTGATTAGTAGGAAGACCTGTATCTGCCCCATAACGCAAACGTGGAATTGACTTTTGATGATAATATTTCAAGACTGGGAGAACTGAAAATCTGACATACTTTTTATCAAAGGCTAATAATTTGAAAGAATTGAATCTGATCTTGTGTTTCAACTTCATTAGGTCCATTCGACCGTAGCGTCTTTCAAAGATTTCAGCTCCTAAGTATTTAAAACTAGGAACCACGTCAAAATGAATGTGGTTTATAGACCATTTCAGAAGCTGTCTCCTTTTTTTGTGTAATTAAGCATGACTATTTTAGATTTAGGCACATATAATGGTAAATTTAACGATGTAAAATAGGAGTTAATTGCTGTCAATGATCTTTGGAGACTGATTGGGGTCAGGTCGAATAGGGCTATATTATTTGCATAAGCAAGATAATTAATTACCAGATTTCCCAGTTTGGGCAGGAAACTGTTTATTTTCTGAAGGGCCTTTGCCAGCTCATTAATGTAAAAGTTAAATAAGAATGGGTCTCACATAAAGCCCTGGCGCAAACTGCAAAGAGTGTTTATCCATCTGGAAAAATTGCCCTTTTGTTCCAAACGAATCTTCACTTTGGTGTCCAAGTGTAAGGCAATTAGCATGCCTATCAATCCAGATGGACACCTGGAATCATGCAGATTTTGCCAGAGAGTGGAACAATTTACTCAAATGCCTGAGATATGTCTAAGAAGGCACAATAAATGATCCTTTTTTCTTGGATTGTCTTTGATTGCAGTAAGTGAATTGCAAAGCAATTATGAGAGGTATTTAGGCCAGGTCTAAAACCAGATTGGTATTTATCACTGCAGCCATTTTTTGATGCCCAAAGCTGTAGTTCTCTCAATATTAATGCCCCAAAGATTTTACTCGATTTGGTGAGGTTTCAATTAAAATAGCATACTTTTTTTTAGAAATGGAAGTGGTTGAAATAAGCTCCATTCCATCCAAAGCTCTCTTCTTAAATTACTATGCCTTCACCAGTCTTAACATATTTATTTATTTATTTATTGGGTATTTATAATGCACCTATACAACAAACTGCAAAAGGTGTTTGAAGTCGCAACAAGATAAAAGAAGGCGGAACAAGGATGAAGAAAAACAAAAACGGTTCTATTAGGCCTTGTGTCATTTGGATCGTGTAAGTGCAGTAACCAGAAGTGCGGGGGAGATAGGGTGGTGCCGGTGAGGGTGGAAACAGGGCCCATGGGTTAGGCACGTGCTAAGGGGTGGCCAGGTGGACAAGGAACAGGGGAATGCAGTGAGTGCAAGGGAAATAAGGTCCACGTGCTAAGTGCGAGGGACTGGGCTGAAAGGGCTCAATGGGGTGCAGGCCCAGCCAGGCTAGTACAGGGGGAGGGAGCCCGGAAGGGCAAGTGCAGTTTAGAGGGGGTTAGCGGAGAGCAAGTGCAGGAGTAAACCGGTCGAGGAGGGCCTTGTGCCCTGTAAGAATCAGAAAGAACTAGGTATCCATTCAAAAAGAGGCAGAGGGGGACATTAGCAGGGGAGGGGGACAAGGAAGGAGGAATAGAAATGGAGGGTCTTGAAAAGCTTCTGGAACTTAAGGAGATCCGGCTCAAGTCTGAGAGGGGCAGGAAGGCCATTCCAGAAGGAGGCACCTGCAAAGGAGAGAGGTCTACCCCCACTCTCTGCTTGGAAAAGCGTATGATCTGCAGAGAGTTAGAGCTTGAAGAGCGAAGGGCTCTAGCCGGGTGGTATTTAGGAAGAGGGCGCATTGAAACACAAATTACTTGTTGTATAAGCGCATAATAAATGCACAGTAAATAAATAAAATGATGAGTATGATGTAGCGGGGTCTCAGGCCCCAGAAAGCCTTGTGGATGATGCAGAGGGTCTTGAACTTGAGCTTCACAGCAACCAGGAGCCGGTGAACAGATTTTAGGGCTTGAGAGATGCAGTCCCTGGGCGTGAGGCCAAGGATAAGTCTCTCAGTCCTATTCTGGATTAGTTGAAGGGGGTGAAGGGAGGAATTAGGCATATTGTGGAAGACACTGTTGCAGTAGTCTAGCCTGGAGAGGACCAGAGCTCTGGGGACATTGAGTTTCTGGGGGAAGGTGAGTAAAGGGAGAATGCCTCTGAGGAGGTGCAGCTGAAAGTGGGCCTTCTTGGCAAGGTCTGTGATTTGAGAAGAGAAGGAGAGAGAGGAGTCGAAGTTGACACCCAGGTTTATTGCCTCACAGGAGGGTTAGGTGAGGGGGCCCATGGAAGGCAGCCAGCGAGTTGGAGGAAAGGAGGGAGCTGGGGTCCCAATGAGAAGGTCTTACTGGCATTAAGGCAGAGATTGTTAGCAGTGCACCATGCCTGAATAACAGACAGTCAGGAATGAGAGAGGATGAAGAGGAGGCAGTGGAGGGAAGATTGAAGGAGAGCTGTGTGTCGTCTGTATAACACTGGAAGTTAGGAGAGAAGGCGGAGATCAAATGGGCTAGAGGGGCCAGGTAGATGTTGAAGAGCCACGGCAAGAGGATAGAGCTATGAGGGACACCACAGGTGGAGAGTGTGATGGAGGAGTGAAAAGGGCCCAGTTGAGCCTGGGAAGGTCGGTCAGAGAGTAAGGTCAACCAGTACAGAGCCAGGTCTGTGATGCCAAGGGTATCACAGAGCCGATTTATAAGGTAGCATGATTGACCGGATCAAAGGCAGAGGAAAGGTTAAGAAGGATGAGAATGAAAAGAGAGTTGGAATAGAGATTAGAGAGCAAGTCTTCACGGGTGTTCAGGTGTGCAGTTTCCGTCCCTCTTGCGTCTCTGATGTCAGACTGGTGGTCGTGGAGACAGCCAACAGATTCAGTGTGGTGGATAAGTTGGGAGATGGTCAGCTTCTCCAAGAGTTTGCCCAGGAACAGAGGCGTAGACAGGGTAGGGCCTGAGCAGGCAAGGCTCACCTAAAATCTGTGAAGGCCCACTCAGCAGCGCTGTTTGGGCATTTACAGTTGTTAATGTCACTGGATGGGCCCAACTACATTAGCTTGAGGCCCCACTTATTAGATAATTCTGGCTATGTCTCTGCCCAGGAAGCATCTAATGGAGATTGGGCGGTATTTAGCCGGACAGGAGGGGTCGGCAGAAGGCTTTTTGGGGAGAGGGTGCAAAGGAGCAATTGCAGAAATCAGCCAAGGCTGGAGCAAAGGAGGCAATATTGTCCTTGATAGTTCTGGAGGAGCAGGGGGAGCACCTGTTTGGATAAGTTTTTCATAGAGCAGACTTTCCTAGAGACCTCATCAGGTGATGAGGGAAAAAAAGAGGAGAACAGGAAGAACGGGGAGAGGGAGGCCAACGGAGGCCTGATGGCAGGTGAGGGAGAAGGGAGTGGTGTAGAGGAGAGTGGGGACAGGATGAGTTTTAGTAATGTAGTTAGAGTGCAGTGCAGAGGGTCATGGAAGGCAGAGGAGAAATGGAGACTGCAGTAGGATTGGTGAGTTCCTTGCAGATTTTGAACAGTTCAGCCCTGTTGTTAGTGGCCCCAGAGATGCAGGCTTGGATATAAGTCTTCTTCTTCGAGCGGATGAAGAGTCTGTATTGCCTTTGGAGCATGTGGCAGGCCAGTCTGTCAGAGGACGTGCTCGAAGCCTGCCCACTTCCGCTCAGCAGCTCTGCACTTGTGTTTCAGAGAGGCAAGGTCAGAGTCATACCAGGTGTAGCGCTTGGAGGCAGACTTCATGCGGATCCTCATGACAGGGGCAAGGATGTCCAGAGTATTGGAGATGGAGTTGAAGGTTAGTAAGGGCAGTGTCAGTGTGAGAGTCAGTGGCAGGAGTGAGAAGGGGAATGAATGTGGCTGCAAAGGCAGCAACTGACACTTGCTTCATTTGTCGAATGATGGACATCCTCCATGACCCAGTCTGCTCATCCACAACGTCTTTTTCAAACTCTCTCTCATCTTCTCTCCCCTCCTTCTTTGGGCCATTCGCTTAACTCTTCTCTATCTGACTCTGATATTGCCTCCTTTTTTTCCTCCAAGGTGACATCTCTTTTGTAATTGATTCCTCTTTGTCACTTTCACCAACAACGTCCTCTCCACCTGCTCTTCCTCTGGTTACCTCTATTTCTCATTTAGTTTCCATTACAAATTAAGATATCTCTCTTCTGATGACTCGTTCTCATCCTACTGCTGCACCCACTGATCCCAATCCATCGGTCCTTATTTCCAAGGTCTATCCCTCTCTTCAATCTTATCTCGCATCTTCCTTTAATATTTGTCTCCTAACTTCAACATTCCCCTCCTCCTTCAAACATGCTTCCATGATTCCTAGTTTAAAGAAACCCTCTGCTGATCCCTCTCTTGTTTCTAACTGTCGCCCTATTTCTCTTCTTCCATATCTATCCATGTTACTTGAACATCTTGTCTATCTACAAGTCTCCTCATTTGTCTCTAATATCTCTATTCTCCCCCGTTTTCCATCTGGTTTCCGACCTAAACACAACGGAAACCACTCTTCTTTCAGGCCTAAACTCGTTACTTACGAACCTCTACTCCAAACATTCTTCTATTCTCATTCTATTAGACCTTTCTGCTGCCTGTGAGACTGTTGATCATTCACTCCTGCTAGCTTCTCTGTCTTCCTTTGGTTTTTCTGGTTCTGTTCTTTCCTGGTTTAAATTGTACCTGTCCCAACGGACATTTTCAGTTTCTTGGGGTAGGACAACTTCTGACTCTCATCCTCTTGCTCTTGGTGTTCCACAAGGGTCGGTCCTACGGCCTTTTCTCTTTATACTTCTCCTCTTACCAAAGTTATTTCCTCTTATGGCCTATCCCACCACTTCTATCCTGACAACACCACGCTTGTTCTATCCTTCTCCTCCTTCTCATCTGACATTCATACTCAGCTGTCTTCATGCATGATGGCCATCAAATCATGGATGTCCTCCCACTACCTTACATTTAACACTACAAAAACAGAAGTACTCTTTTTCCCCTCTACTACCATTCCTTCTCCGGTTACTCCTCCATTTATTTAATTTCCTCCTTCTCAACTTCTCATTGTACCTCCTGCTCTCAATCTGGGACTCCACTTTGACTCTGCCCTATCATTCAAACATCACATTTCTATTTCTTCTTGTGCCTGCCACTATCATCTATTTAATATTTCAAAAGTCTGCTCTTTCTAAACTTTTGACACAACTAAGTTACTTATATCCTCTCTAATTTGTTCATGTCTCTTTTACTGTTCTACTACACTATTTGGTCTCCCAACGTCTCGACTTGCTCCGCTAAAATCTGTTTTCAATGCTGCTATTCGGGTACTCTTTTGTTTGACCTCACGTGAATCAATATCCTCTGCTCTTCTCACTCTTGGCTGGCTTCCTTTCCATGCACAGCTTAAAGTCAACTTTCTTTGCTTGGTATTTAAATCACTTTATGGTCTTACTCTCGATTACCTTTCCTCACTGCTCTCATTCTACACTCCCTCCCGCTCCCTTCGCTCTAATTCTCAGTTTCATCTGATAGTTCTAGCCCCTCCCTGTGCTCAATCATGCTTCTGCACACTTGCTCACCTTGCCCCCCTGCATTGGAATCTTCTTCCTCTTTCTCTGCGCTCTATCACCACCTATTCCTTATTCCGCAAATCACTGAAACTTCATCTGATCCAACAGGGCCCATCCCAGGCTCCTAATGTCCATCTTCACTTGTTTACTATAGTACCGTTTTTATACTTTTGATATGTTAAGCGCTTTGGATTAAGGCACTATATAAATACAAATACAGATGTTCCTTTAAAGAATGTTATAAGAAACATATTGGAGTTTAAAAATAAAACAGACATAAGAAAACCTAATTTTACTATTAGGGACAACAAGTCCCATAATTCCGTAGGTACTGTAACGAGGGAGCGCTGCAATGTTGTAGGAGTGGTCAGTTTATTAATGCAGATGACCCACACCTGATGGGGAAAGAGAGGCTTAAAAGGCCCCCTCAGGTGCAGGCCATAGAGTTGGCGTTGTTGGTGAAGAGCAGAGGGAGCCAAAAGCAGAAGCAACGTGGCTCATCCTGGCAGCCCAGGTAGAAGCTGGAGGAGAGAAAGGACGCCGGGACCACTGCTTGGTAGATATCAGCTGCCGGTCATGAGAGCGTCTGTGCCCCCAGAAATCTGAAGTGCAGAGGTAGAATACCTCCCCCCTTGTGACCTGTTCTGCAGAGGCTGTGCAGCAGGAAGCGTGCAGGGGGGTGTCTCAGGTGGCGTGCACCTGAGGTCCTTGAGGATGTCTATGGTGGCTGGTGTGCAACAGAGGTCCTTAGGAGCAAGGGGGGCTCCAATTGGAAGTGGCTTGGGCAAAGATGGAATATACTAAGCAATTTTCCTGGTTGCGAGGATCCACAGCAGCAGTAGTCATGTGAGCGGCGAGGGGAATAGAGGCACACGTCTTACCTGGTGAGTTCACAAGCTGTCAGTACCCGCTCGTGTGTTGCAAACAGGCATTCGGCGAGTGAGCAACGCTCGCGTAGGAGTAAAAGTAGTGCTGAGAATGGTTTTGAATACCAAACTATTGGAAAGCAGTTGAAGCAGTACTTGTGTGTGAATGAAAGTGATTCACAAGTTACTTTTGAATACCGAACTAGGGAAAAGCAGCAAACACCTATTATATCAAAGCCAAATGACTATAACATTAAAAGTGTGCGTCATTGGAAAACCCAGTAACCTGTGGGTCAAATTTGTTAAGATTTAATGTCAATACGCATTACCCAAGCCAAGAGAGACTGAAGCCAGGGCAAACACAAGCTAGCCAAAATTGCCAACAGCAGAAGGGGGCTAATGTAGAGTCTATAAGCTCTGAAACGTGTTGCCTATATTGAATACAACATATGGTGCAAGCTAGGATACACACACATTGCCAAAACCAGGGGCGATGCAGGAAGAGACCCTATCCCACTCAGTCTTTGGTTGCTTGTGTATTGGGGAAACAAGAGTGGTAAAAAAGCTGCCCTTTTGGAAAAGGATATCCAGAAGGAGAGCAGCATCATTTGCAGAAGAGTTTAACGAGCACCAATGTGAATCTTGTTTTCCCTGAAAAGCTGTTGAATGTTTTGAAGTTGCAATTTGTTCAATGCTTTGAAGCTGCTGTAAACCTCTTGTTAGTTGACAATGACCACAAAAGGACTTCTTGTTGTGAAACGCTGTCTGGACAGGTGAGGATACCCGGATGACAAACCTTTGGAGCCTGGCATGAAAGAAAGCCAAACATAAGTTGAAGTAGTGCTACAAGTTCGTCCTGACAAAGACACTTTGGCCTCTTTACGAGGTTGACGGTACCTGCCGGTGCTGCCGGCAGGTTGCTGCCAGCCCCTTAACACTGTTTCTGCCGCCTGATATCCCAGTGCCACCGGGATATCCTAAGTGGCAGCAGAACGGGAGATTACCATTCCTGTGGAGTCTCATAGGACTTCACTGGAATGGGGAGACTGAAGCACTGGCACCGTTGCTAACAGGGCTCGTTCTTCACAGAGAGACATGCCGGTAGGAGCCTGAAAACACTGCGAGTCAGGCCAGCCGGGAGTTCAGTGGTCCTTACCAGCATTCTTGTAGTTTGGCACTCTGGAAAGGGTTCCCGGGGCATTGCTACCTGCACCCTTATTATCTGGGCCACCAAACTTGGAATGAGGCCCTTTATGTTAGTGGTGCTAGAGGAAACGCCATTCAAGGATGGTACAGGGAAGTTGTATTTCTTTGGGGTTGTCAGAGTGGCAAATTATCCTGACCAAGACAATCATTGCCGCTATTGAGGAACTGAGATCCTTGCCGCTATTGAGGAACTGAGAACCTGAAGAGCCTTATATCTTCTGTGTTGGAACTTTCTGCTGACAAGTTGAAGGTACATCGAACTGTATTGGAACGTTGTCACAAATCAGCATTTCCTTGTGTTCTTTCCTTGAACTGTGAAGCAGAATAACGTTTAAACCTGCAGAAGGGGAGTATGCTGAGGTTATGAAGAGAGACTGTCATTACATTGTGAATTCAATCATTATTGTTTTGAACTGCCATGCATTTCCTTGTTTATTTGTTATATGTAGAAGTGTGAGGGACAGATATCCTTTGTTAGAGTTTTTCCTTTAGTTTATTTTCAGCAGGGAAATCCTTGTCAGGGTAGGGATAGTGAGGCATTCATCCAACCAAATAATAATGAAATGGCATTTGTTAAGAAAACTTCACAACGTGGACTGCCTCACAGTTCTAACCCCCACAGAAGACATGTTGGGAGTATGGCGCCTGGGCTAGTGAGATAAGTGAAACTCAAACTGGGGGCCCAAATAGTCTATTCTTTATATGTTTTTAAAATAAAAGTTGAAACTTTATTTACATTTGTGTGACAAATCCTTAGATGTTGTCACTTCTCCCCAAGTGGTAGCCCCTTCCCATGAGGTCAGGAAGATGAGGCCACAACCCAATAATCCCCCTGGGGGTGGCACTCAGTGGGCGGATCTCATCGGGAGAGACTCCCCCTCTAAGGACAAGGATGATCATCGAATAGAGACGCAGTATGACAACCCTCACCCAACATCCTCAAATATCCCTAGCCTTAAACCCCATTCCACACACCTCCCCTCCATACCACAGGCATCTATGTGTCTCTGTAAAACCCAATACATAACTTCCACTAGGATGAGGAAGAGTAGGGACTACCCAAGAGAAACATCCTTGACCCATACTGGGAAAAAGAGGCGCAAAGACAACCCAGAACGAATATAATGGGCAAGTACTGGGATGAGGAGTAGGTGCAGAGCCCTACCGACTATTTCTAGAACCCCCATTGAGCCTTCAAATGGTTCTTCAACTCCTGTTGGAAAAATATGCATAGAAATAGAGGAAGGACTACATAAGACAGAGAGAATCCCTCCCCGGAGGAGCCACGAGATTCAAAGCCAGCAAACGAGGACAGTCAGTGAGAGTACGACCCAAGATGCTTGTCTGCCCGCAGAGGAGGTCCTGATAGGTCCACAGTGAATGGAACGACACAGTGGGAGGAAGAACGGGCATCCAGCCAACCGAGGGAGCTGAAACGCACAGTCAGTGGGACACGCGCAAACCGAAAAGGAAAGAACGCTGCTGAGCTACCACAGCCACTGGAGAAGCAGCCTGAAGCCCGAGAAGGCACGCAGAGAGAGCCATAATTTACTATAATGCACCAGCAAGTGCCCTGCAGGTATCTGGGTTGGTGGGACACAAGATGGGCTGAGAGGTGCAGTACGGGTTGGGGACTCGCACCCAATAACGAATAGCCTCCTGGGTCATCTTCTTTGTGGCAGTACCTGGCAGGGTAGTGTGATGAATCTGATGATGCCATAACTCCTTTCCCAAATGTAGCCTCGTCCAATGTGGCCAGGGGACAGCATCAGCTACCTGATCCTCACCCTGGGGGTGGCTACATAAGGGAGGATAACATGGGTGAGAGGTGACCTTCAGTGGGGGTGATGTATCATCGGATCCCTTTTATGGATACACCTTCTGTTCCTCATGCCTTACTGGCTTATTACCATAACTCCCTTCCACCACCCAGAGAAACCAATATGGATATCTTCACCTGTGTTGTGCATAGGTTTCCTACACCTCAGTACCATTCCTATGAAAATGAAAGTACTGTGACAAGGAAGCTGCTTAGAGCAATGAAGATCACTGACAGTGAGAAGCACAGAATGTGGTCTAGTTGTGGAGAACCACTGATAGGTGCTGGGACATTTAAAAGGCACACCCAGCATGGCTGTGCAAGAGACCACTGCCTGGAAGAGTCCAGAAGAGCCAATTCCGCTGAAGAGGAAGGAGAACGGGAGAGGGAGGACGACACAGGGAGAAGACCTCCTTGTCACGCTGCCCAAGGCAACCTTCTGTTGGAGCTCTGGCCTGTCTGGGGGTAGGGAGCATTATCCCCAGATGTGAAGCGAGCTGCGGAAGCCTCCAACCACAGAAGAAACCTGAACACCACGAACCGGACACAGAGAAGCACGCCTCACTGAACGCTGTACACTGAAGAGACAGGTACGCTGAGGGAGAGACGGGTGCTATAAATCCGGGAGACTACGGGGAAGAGTGAACAAATAAGAATGACGGGGCGAAGGACCCCAAAGGAGAAAGTGAGCCAAAATACATATCAGGGATATTGGCAAAGAGGGAAACCAAGATGTAATGAAAATGGGCACACATTATAAGTGCAGCCTGCCACAAAATATTGTTGTGGATTAAGTTTGCAAGTGCGTCAAGAGAGACAGATGAAAAAGCCCTGGCAACAAAGCAAATCAGGCACAAGTGTGTTGCATAAAACTCATGAAGGAAAATCCCTGGCAAGAGAATACAGCAGGCACAATGAAGTTTTCAATGTGTTGAATAAAGCTCATGAAGGAAAAGCCCTGGCAAGAAAGTATGCCAGGCAAATTGAAGTTTACACATGTGTTGAAAGACAAGCCCTGGCATGAAAGTATACCAGGCATAGTAAAATGTACAAATGTGTTGTACAAAGCTCATGAAGGCAAACCCCTGGCAAGAGAGTACACCAGGCACAGACAAGTTTACAAGTATTGTTAAATGAAGAATAAGAGGAAAAGATCTGGCAAGAGAGGATACCAGGTGAAGCCGAGTTGCTTAACATACACGTAATTTGTGTTGTTGTTACACGGAGACATTAAAGGAAGAATCATATCCTTAATAAGACAAAAGACCTGACAGGAGAGTATACCAGGTGAAGCTGAGTTGTTTAACATACGTGTCACTTTTGTTGTTGTTGTATAGTGACATGTAAGAAAGAATCATACCCTTAAGAACTGTTGTGTTGGTGAAGAGAAAACCTGGTGAAGGGAACATGAAACCGTCCATCAGAACCACTAGATCCTCCAACACTTTATGCCTCACGATGCCCAGATTCATCTCTAAAAGAGCCAGAGGTTCGAGCTTTACAGTCCTCGCCTCCCAACTCTAGAACACCCTGCCCCTGAACATCAAATCGTCCAAATCCTTCCAGTCTTTCAGGAAACTTGCCATTGGGTGGCTACTGACAAAAATTCAACCTTAAGCTAGACCTTGCTATGATCTGTATATATTGTACATGCCTCACCTATGTCTTTACTGTATGCAATTACTACCATTGTCTGTATATACTGTATATAACCTTTGCTATTGCGCCACTGCTAATTACCATGTACTGTGCCTTGTAACCTGTCCTAAGTGCCCTTTTACTCCTGGGTCTGGAGCGCTATATAATTAAAATAAACAAACAAACAAACAACCAAACAAAAAAAAAAACATTCCCCTACAACTGTGGATTGTATCCAATGGAACATTTGTGTGAAAGTTACGCCTTTACTTTACTTTAATTTGGGCATTACCAACGCTAAAGACATTTCCCTTTCTCATCTTAGAGTTATGCTTTAAGTGTGAGGGTCAGAATAGGATTTCGGACACAGGCCATTTTGATTTATAGATCTTGACAACTGACAGACCCTTCGTTTTTATTGAGGTGGGGAAATGTGAGGGACCAGAAAAGGGGTTGGCTGACCCCATTTCTAACGAGGAGTGTTCCTTGCCTAGAAACTAAAACTAATGATCTCACAATGTCAGATGTCAGTTACTGAAAAGCTGTCCTTGTGTCCAAAACACCCTACCCTGACCCTGAACCTCACACTTTAAACAAAACAACAAAAGGTGCAAGAAATGTCTTTGATTTGATATTGGCAAAAAGTGTTCAAACTCAAAATAACGTGACACAAAATATTCTTCAAGGAAAAGATTCTTGAATCCAGAGGGTGTTACACGCCCCCTGTATTAACAAAATAGGATGGCAAAAATCTTTCTTTGCTAATAGTTCTTTTGCGTCTTCACTGGACTCACACAGTTCTGGAATAAACACATACATTCTGCAACAGTCTTTCCTTAAAGTTTTCTTGTATCTTTGTAGATTCCCTGGTGTACTCCCCTACCAGGAATCTTTATTCATTTTAAGTGGCCAGTTGTACATGCCTGCCAGGACTTTTCTTTATTGTTTTCCAGAATTTCCTGCTGTGCTCCCCTGCCAAGAATCTCCCATTCAAACTTCCGCTGCCTGGTGTACTCGCCTGCCAGGACTTCTTGTGTGTTTCACAGTTCTCTGGTTGAATAATATTTATTCTTACTTTTTCCCCACACTGGCATCTAATCGCCTTGGAAGCAAGACAAAGTGGAGAAACACAGGTTCGGGCCCGGGACCGCGCTTAGAAACCTCTGGGTATTAAGTGCATTATAAATAACTAATTACACATTTTTTAAATTAATTGAATTGGATTGGGATTTGCCTTTGCACTTTGCTTGTCGGCATTCAAACATTCTTCTTATTGGGTGTTATATTTTTGGTTGACCGCATTCATACAAACTTTGCCTTTGTACTATGTCTTGTCTGCATTCAAACCATCTTTGCTTTTGTACTTTGCCTTGTCTGCATTCAAACATTCTTCTTATTGGGTGCTGAATCTGCACCTTGCTTTGGCTGCATTTAAACAAATCGTATGTATCAGCAAATGTACATAAATCAATCACCTGCTGACACATTTTTAGAGCTCCCCAGTGTCCCCAGCTGCTTTGGGCAGGCTCACTGGTTCTTCTCTGCGTCTCTGATGTGGTTCGCGACTTTGTGGGTTGATACCTCCATCCATTCTCCAGGTTCAAGTGTGCGAATGTCTCTCCAGCGGTCGCGTGGTTCCGCTGTTACAGGGTGGCTTGCCTCTCCGCTCCAGATAGGAGAATGCTGCTTCCTCGAGTGGCCTTCCTTACTCACCTGCGTCGTCTCTCCCCCATTTTCGGCGGCCTTCTCGGTACCTGTGTGCTTTGTGTCTGTGATGTCCTCTCCACCACTCTCTCCTCTAGCAATGCAGCTTTCATTTTTAAAGGTGCAGCACACTGTAGGTTTTGGCAAACAATTATCCTGTACGTTGTTCTTTGAGCTTTTGTTAATCTGCATAAACTCCCTTGTCCTCCTCCTCATCTCAGTACCTGAAGGATTATGGGAGTTGGCGTCCATAGATGTTTTTGGACTTGTCACTCTCAGATGGCTTCTCTCTGAGGTTTCACAAAAGGGCCCATCAGAAAAAGGTGTTATATGTGTGATGCGGATATCTGGGTCACAAGAGGGGGCTTGACCAGAATAGCAATAAGCCACTAAGAGTTAAGGTATCAGGAGTTATTCCTCATGGGAAAGAGGGAAATACTGCGTCTTCTCCAATGAAGTCACCATATCTCACCAGTAGTAGTCTCCTCCCATGTAATCCTCCCGCATATAACCACCCCCAGTGTTAGGATCATGAAGCGCCTGCCATCCCCTGTTCACATGGGAGGAGGTTACCACTGGGGAAACAGTTATGATTCCATTGGATTCATCACAGAAACCACCTCCTAACATAGGGTTAGCAAGGCCTTTCCCAACCCCTTATTTGTTAAATAAACATTTATAGACAAAACTATGAGCTCTCTGTGTCTCATTCCTGGCTCTTCAAAGTACTGAACCAGGGCTGCCAGAGCAGGAGACATTCCCCCTGGTGTTGTGAGCTGTGACAAAGAGCCTGAGAACGTCCAGGGAAGGGTGACAATCCCCCTGGTGTTGTGAACTGTGAAAGTAAACCAAGAGAGTGTGAGAACAAGGCCAGGGGAAGGCAGGCATTGCCTCAGGCTATGTGTAGAGAAAGGCAATGAGAGCCAGACATCAGGAGAAGGGAGTCATTTTTTGGTGGTTGAATCCACAAAGAAAATCAAACTAGTAATCCAGGGGAAGGGAGTCATTCATTTGAGTTTTGAAATAAGAACTTTGCTGTGTGTTGACATTACAACCAGGAACTTTGTTTTGTGCCTTTGAAAGGGATTGAAACCTGGGGAAGGGAGTCATTCCCTCAGGTAAAGGTCCCACCTAAAAATTGGAACTGAGATCCGTTGTCCAGAAGAAGGGACCCATTCTTCTGGACCAAGGAGATCCACTATCCCTTTAGTTTAGTTATAAGTGTTAGACGGACATCTAGACCAAAACCCTTAGTTTTTTAGTTTAGGTAGGGAAACCCCTTTTAGAGTTAGGAAGAGGTAGGTTCTAAATAAAAGCTTATTCCAACAACCATGCCACCACCTGTGTGCCAGTCTCCTCCTTCTGCACCATTACAATTGTCATGTGACTCTTTGACAACCTTGTCATATTATTAAAGCCCACACCGAAAGAGAATCAAACAGAAACCTATACAAAGCAAGGCAAAACATAGAATAGATTAAGGCAATTTTGACATGCACATGGTGAATAAGCAGACAATGAATAAACGGAAATTATGGGACTCACTTTTTTTGTGGAACGTAAAACGGTCAAATTTCACTATCACAATTCCCTACTTTTGCACTTTATGAGCAACCAACTCTTTATTAAACCCATCCCAATACCCTGTTACAAAACTGTGGTAGGGACCAGGCCAACACAGACTGACCTTTTTTAACCCCTGAACATAAAGTCTAAACACTGATGTTCATGAGGGCATCATCCTTAATTTGTAATGGATCATCAATAGCACAATCAATACCATCACCCCTTTCTAGGGTAGACTCTTGAAAAAGCGGGCCACATCCCAGCTTCCTCTCCACACTGAATCTGTTGGTTGTCACCATGAGCAACAGTCTGGCTTCAGAGCTGCCAGAGGCATGGAAACTGCTCTCCTGAACACCCAGGAAGATCTGCTTTCTAACCTTGATTCCAGCATTCCTTCTGTCTTCATCCTCCTTGATCTTTCCTGTGCTTTCAACACGGTCAACCACGCCATCTTGATCAACCGACTCTATGAGAACATGGGCACGAATCAGGCCCTGGAGTGGCTGACCTCCTTCCTCTTGGACTGCCGCTCCTAGGTACAACTTTGTTCCTTTCTCTTTGCCACCTCTCTCTCTGCCTGTGGCGTTCCCCAGGGCTCTATCCTCTTACCCTGGTTTTTCAAACTCTACTTGGCCACTTTAGCCCACCTGATCTCTACCTTCTCCTCTAACCTTTAGTGCTATGCGGATGACACTCAGCTTTCCTTCTGGCTCTCCTCAGCCTCCTTACCTCTATCACTCAAAGATTTCTGCCTTAATGCCAGTAAGACAGAGATCCTTCTCATTGGGACCCCTGCCCCTTCTTTCCTCCTCTCACTCTGGCCGCCCGCCTTGGGCCCTCTTCCTTTGCCTTACTGCGTGGCAAAGAACCTTGGTGTCATCCTTGACTACACTTTCTCTTTCTCTCCTCACATCTCGGATGTTGCCAAGAAGTCCCACTACCAGCTGCACCTCCTCAAAGGGACTTTTCTCTTTCTCACTTTCCCCTATAGGCTTACTGTCTCCAGAGCCTTGGTTCTCTCTAGGCTGGACTACTGCAACAGCCTCTTCCTCAATCTGCTTTCCTCTACTCTCAGCCCTCTAGAACTAATCCAGAACAGGAGTGCAAGACTTATCCTTCACCTCATGCCCAGGGACTGTATCTCTCCAGCCCTGAAATCTCTCCATTGGCTCCCGGTGGCTGCAAGGATCAAGTTCAAGACCCTATGCATTGTCCACAAGGCTTTCTGGGGCCAGGGCCCACACTACATCCAACGCACTCTTCCAAAATACCTTCCTTCTCGGGCCCTTCGTTCAGCTACCTCCAACTCTCTAAGGGTTAGACGCTTCCCTGAGCAGAGAGTGGGGGGTAGATCTCTCTCCTCTGCAGGTGTCTCCTTTGGGAATATGCTCCCTGCCTCTCTCAAACTTGAGCCGGATCACCTGAAGTACCGGAAGCAGCTCAAACCCTTCCTCTTCTCGTTTTCTGTGGCGTCAATGAAATGCTTATGTCAAAATGTTGAATCCCCCAAGAAATTCCATCTATGTTGAATTTGCCATGATGTTGGCTTCAGACAATCCATATTCAATAGTTCTCTTTAAGAAGAAAATGGATCTTGCCCTCCTACGTATGAATATCACCAAAGAGGATCTGATAATGCGAGTGGGATATTCCCAAACAATGCGTATCAGATGGATATGGTCGATTCGCATGAAAGAATTGGTTCCTATCAGTTTTATAAAGAATTTGCATTACACACACACAAAAGGATTCCGAAGTTGATATACATGGAGTGCTTTTCTGACACTAAAGTACGGGACATCTACATGCGGTTTCGTTTGAATCAGCTTCATTCTAAAGAACGCATTAGTCAGTGGGTGTACTTTAATTCAGATATTTGTCGTTTCTGTAAAATAGCTGCACAAAAGGAAACTATAAAACATCTGATTATTTATTGCAGTCAGTTTGAAAACGAGAGACTTGCCCTTCTGGGGGAGAAAAATGTTGGGAACTCGGTATCTTCCCTTGAAATGTTATGGTGTAAATGTATGAACAATCCTCACATTGCATTCATGTGTGCCATTGCATTCATGTGTGCTTTGGGAAGATTTCTATCTAAAATTGAAAATGAACTTTTGCAGAAAATGAAGTGTTATGAAGATGACTTAAATTTAGCTGTATGTTAATATATACATTGAAATTAGTAACATCATATATTGTCTATACGAGGCCTATTATGGTTTTCAACCATTGTTTCTAACAGGATTTACCATTATAAGTTCTCATGTTTTGTGATGAGTTGGGTTCAGTAAGTAGGAAAAAGAAAATGTGTTAATGATTATTGTGAAAATGTAAGTTAGAATGAATTTTTTATCTGAAATTGAAGAAATGTAGATGAATTTTTGTTATATGTGTATATGTATCTTATCTTTGTAAGTGTGAAAAGTTTTTTATGTAAACTAAAACACGGTATTAATAAAATAAAAAAATAAAAACCTTCTTTTTCTCCTCTGCTTTATCTGTCTCCCTCCCCTGCTGACCTACCATACCTACCAGTCTGCTGTACCGACTGGTTGCTTGGCTACCCTCAGAGTCTCAATGAGTACCAGACTTTTTCTTAATCAGACAACCTTGCACTGCCTCCAGGCTACCATGCACTTAGGAGCTCTAACTGTAACCCTACAGTTCCTTGTTCTCCTTGCACTACCCAGAGCCACGCTGCCCTGTCTTCCCCGTCCCTCTCCCTTGCACTTCCCCCGTAACTTTCCCCTTACACTTCTCGTTCTCGCACCTGCACGATCTGAATGACACAAGGCCTAGTAACATTTTTTGTCTTGTCCTCCCTTTGTCTTCCCTCCCTTGTCTTGTCGCGCCTAGAAACACTTGGCGCGTCATAAATGATTTATCATATCATATCCATCTTCTAATCATTTGTGGAAAACACTGTTGCAGTAGTCTAGCCTGGAGAGGACCAGAGCTCTGGAGACATTGTGTTTCTGGGGGAAGGTGAGGAAAGGGAAAATGCCTCTGAGGAGGTGCAGCTGACAGTGTGCCCTCGTGGCAAGGTCTGTGATGGGCATTATATGGGCATTAATTAACACCAGTACTAATGCCACCCAAAAAGCAGTACAACTTAATGGAGTGAGTGAATTGGAGTGGACAAAATACTTCACTAACATCTATCAGAAAGAGCAATCTGAGTCAAGCCTGGGTAGAAGAGAACGCTCTAACTATGCAGGTCTCGAAATTGAAGAAGATGACGTCCTGTATTTCATAAATAAACTCTCAACTTCACGTGCCCCAGGCCCAGATGGCATAAGCAATTTCGTGTTCAAACAAGACCCAGAACAATGGTCAAAGATTCTCAATCGCATCTTTAATCACATCATCAATACAAATATCTTACCGATCACGTGGAAATCAGCGATCATTATTCCGATTTTTTTTAAAAGGAGACAGAAAATTACCAAAAAACTAGAGACCCATTTCTCTGCTCGATGCTTCGGGCAAGTTGTTCTCTAAATTCATCCTTAGAGATTTAAACAAATGGACAATTCAATCAGGTGCTAGAGATCCTCTTCAAACTGGATTTGTTGCCGGAATGGGAACTTGTGTCAAGTTATTGACACTTACAGCGATCATTGAGCACCACAAAGAAATAAAACAGCCACTTTATATCACCTATATAGATCTGCGGGCTGCCTTTGATTCTGTCTCTCGTGATTTGCTAATACAAAAACTGACCCAACAAGGCTGTCCGAAATATCTCATTCAGTTGATTGAAGATCTCCACACAGACAACACTGTAAAGATCCGATTAACAAATGATGGCAAGCTATCCCAACCGATCCAAACATTCTGAGAGTTGAGACAGGGATGTACTCTCGCATCAGCGCTATTCAATGTTTTTATTTCAGATTTGGGAGAGTCCTTTAAAGTAATCTCTACAGATCCTCCAAAACTAATAAACTGTTAGGCAGAAACCTGTGCAGTTCCCTCTGGGACCACTGCAAAAGATTTAAGACTACAGGTGTTGGCAGTAAACCCACTTGGTAGCAGTCTGTACCACACAGATTCACTGTGGTAGCTGTGGCTGAGCAGTCAGACTTCCCTCAAGAAGAGTTAGACAGTATACAGAGGATACACAATAGGTACAGAGGCACAATAGTACAAGCAAACACTGACCAGAGCTAGGTGTAAAAGTATATACTTATTTATTTTAAAGGCACACTCATAAATTACACTAGCACAGGAAAAGGTAAGAAAGTCAAAACACAGTTACTATTACTCATATGTACATCCCTAGTTATTTGTTGGACAATTCTAAGTTAACACCACTTATTTCCAAACAGAGGTGAGCGCTTACCGTTAGATGGCACTCCAACAAGTTATCAAAAAAGGGAGGGAAAAGGCAGAAATAATGAAAGCAGCAAGGTAAAACACTTTTCACATAGGGTTAGAAAGGCAGTCAATTGTGGAGCAAGGAGAATTGGTTCGGGGCCCGCTTTAGAGGGAGCCAGGCGAAAATATGCCCAAGATCACACAATGTCGCAAGTCTTTGCAGGTGAGTAGAAAAGGTTTTACTACGTTTAGAAAAGTTTAGTTAGGGTGTCCCAGGCTTACCCAGGTTCGAGAGCCGAGGGCTAAATCTACCCCGTACAATCGGTGGCAAGGGAAGCCGGGCGGAACACAGTACCTTTAAAAGTGGAAAGGATCCTCCAACGGTGGTAGTCGTTCCTGGTAGTGGGTGCAAGTCGCGGCGTCGTCCAGAGGAAGAGGTGATCTCGACGTGGAGGAAAGCTGAAGGTCGTTGCACTACCAGGGATGAGGCCAGCCGTGGAGTTTTCCGGTCACAAAGGATTTTACCCCTCTTTCGCGGTTGAGGTAAAAAGTGGTATCCCGGTTGCCGGGGTGCTTGGCACAGGCAAGGCGGCCACGAGATGCTTCGGGACGGCGAAAAGAAGGCAGCAACTGGTTGTCCCCACCAGTTAAGGGAAGAAGACTCTCCGGCGGGAGATCTCCTCTGTCGTCGGGAAAAGTGGTGAGACGGTTCCGCAGGGCTCCACCGGTGGTGTCGCCTTGGTAGGTCGGCTCGGCTTCTCCCTCTTCAGCTTCTTAGGTCCTGTGGCGACTTCTGAAGAACCAGTCCCAAAAACCCTGCTTTTATGCAGCAAACCCCCATTCATACAGCCTAGCTGTCACTCAAACATGCTAAGTGGTGAGCGGGGTGGCTCACCACTTGGGCCAATCACACTAGAGTGCGACATGAGTTGGCAAGGCAACTCAGTCCAGGGTGCCTAAACCCCTCCCACCCCCCTGTGGTACCCAGACAGAATGGCACCACTTTGGAGGGCTTCTATGCAGAAGCCCGCCAAAAGTGGAACAAAGGCTCGACTCGGGTTCAGGGTTACTGAAGTGAACCTAGACGCCATTTTGGCGGCGAGTTCTGGCAAAAAATCCCAACCGGTGAATTTATATTAAATAAATAAACCGGCGGTATCTTTAACATTGCACCAAAAAGTGGTGCCTTAAAAACAATGGGAAATCACATTGGGAAACATTCCGGTGGAATATTTCCGTGGTATCCACTGCCACCAGCCAGAACTCGGCGAGGGGGGACGGGACAGTACCCCCTCGACAACATACCCAGGGGCAATCTAATTGCCCCTACCAGTACATCCACAGTAAGATGGTTTGTACTGGTTAAGTTCCTAAGTTAAGACTAGTAAAGTCAATGGTGACTTTACAGACCCAGGGAGACAGAAGTCAGTCCCAGGGTGTGGAGTCTATGTTTGGGGGTCTCTATGACACCCCTGTGTTACGGCACTGAGGGTGCTGTGTAACACACATTCAAAAACCAATGATAGCCTATGGGGAAAAAATACCCCATAGCCCATAAGCACATAGCAAGTCACAGTAACACTCTCAAGTCATGTCCAAGAGTGAGGGTAAAAGAGTCTCACTCTTGGCAGGAGAAAAAAATAAACCCCAAAAATCCAGCAAAGCTGCTGGGGGACTCACTAGGTTAGGAAATTCAGCCTAAACAGAAAATTCTCCCTAACACTCGCCCCCCCCAGAGCTATGGTCCCATAGTTCTCAATGAAATTCCTGTAGTACCCAGTGAGGCCTAAGAAGGCTCTCACCTGGGTCTGAGTAGTAGGTGTTGTCCAATTATGCACAGCCTCAATCTTGCTGAGCAAAGGCCTTATTTCTCCACCTCCTACCTCATGTCCAAGGTAGACCACTTTACTCTGACCAATTTGGCATTTTCTTGCCTTTATGGTCAGATTGGCCTGCTCAAGAGCCTGCAAAACATGTCCTACGTGGGTCACATGTTCCTCCCAGGAGTGGCTGAAGACTGCAATGTCATCCAAGTATGCCATGCAGAAGTCCTCCATCCCAGCTAGAACTTGGTTCACCTTCCTTTGGAATGTTGCAGGTGCATTTTTCAGTCCAAAAGGCATAACCTTGAATTGGTATAGGCCAACTGGGGTAGAAAATGCAGTTTTCTCCTTGGCATGGTCTGTCAGGGCTATTTGTCAATAGCCTGACGTAAGGTCCAGTGTGCTGAGGTACTTGGCTGCACCAAGTTTATCCACCAACTCATCTGTCCTTGGCAAAGGGTGGGCATCAGTCTTGGTGACTGCATTAAGAGCTCTATAGTCCACACAGAATCTCAACTCTTTGGATCCTGCCTTTGGTACTAACACCACTGGGCTAGACCATGGACTAGTAGAGGGCTCTATTACCCCGAGATCAAGCATCTTCTTGACCTCACCTTTGATGTGGGTTCTGACATGTTCTGACATTCTATATCCTCTGCTTTTGACTGGCAGACAGTCACCAGTGAGTATATCATGCTGTCCCCAAGGGGTCAAGCCTGGTGAAAGTGAGAACAGGGGGACAAACTGATTTAACATAGCTTTGCACTCCTCCTGTTGCTCAGTGGTCAGATCTGAAGAGAGATTAACTCCTTCAACCTTTTCGTCCAAAGGTAAGCCTCTCAGGAGGTCAGGTAGAGCTTCACTCTCCTCCTCCTCTTCTGATGAAGCTAGAAGCAATGCTCCTACTTCTGGTCTAGAGACATAGGCTTTGAGGCGGTTGGTGTGGAAGACTCTGGGAGCTTCCCTGGGTTTGCCCAGATCCACCAGATAGTTGACCTCTCCAAGTTTTCCCACAACCTTGAAGGGTCCCATCCATTTGTCTTGCAAGGCCCTCTGCCTTGTTGGGAGCATAACTAGAACTAGCTGGTCTTGAGTAAACTCAACCATGTTAGCCTTCTGATCATGACAATGTTTGATCAGAGCTTGGCCAGCTTTCAAGTTGTCACTTGCTTCTGCCATCATGTGTGACATTCTCCTTCGGAGACCTATCACATAGTCAGTCACTCTGACTGGCTTGGGTGAAGGAGCACTCTCCAACCCCTCCTTAATCAGGGCCAAGGAGCCTCTGACGGGATGGCCATAGAGAAGTTCAAAGGGAGAATAACCTATTCCCTCCTGAGGGACTTCTCTATAAGCAAAGAGAAGGCATGGCAGTAGAAGGTCCCACTTTTTCTTAAGGGGTTCTTCTAAAGCACCTATCATGCTCTTCATAGTTCTGTTAAATCTTTCTACCAACCCGTTTGTCTGAGGGTGGTAGGCGGTTGAGAACTTGTAGGTGACTCCGCAGGTTTTCCACATGGCTTTCATGTAGTTGGACATAAAATTTGACCCCCTGTCAGAGATCACCTCCTTAGGAAACCCAACCCTGGTAAAGATACCAAGGAGGGCCTTAGCCACAGCCTGAGCTGTAACAGTCCTCATAGGAATTGCCTCAGGGTACCTAGTAGCATGGTCTACTACAACAAGGATAAACCTGTTGCCTGAGGAGGTTGGGGATCAAGGGGACCAACAATGTCAATCCCTACCCTCTCAAATGGGACTCCCACAACTGGGAGAGGCACTAAAGGTGCCACATTCTTGGAACCAACCTTACCAGAAGTCTGGCAGGTATGGCAGCTCCTGCAATATCTATCTACTTCAGCCCCCATCTTTGGCCAATAAAAGTAGAGGGAGAGCCTTTCCTTGGTCTTCTTGAAACTCAAGTGACCAGCCAAAGGAATCTCGTGGGCTAGTTGCAAGAACTGTTGTCTGTTCTCTTGGGGCACTACCAGGCGTTGGTAGGCTCCAGGTTCAGATTCGGTTGGTTCACTGTAGAAGAGGCCATCTTCCCAGTGTAACCTATACTTCCCAGGCTCTTGCCCATCAGCCTGAGAAGCGGCCTGTTGGCGGAGACCCTCCAGAGTTGGACATTCTCTTTGTCCCTTACGAAAAGCTGTCCTTCTGGGTCCACCTTCTGCCAGTAAAGACTGCAGCTCAGGATGGTCAGCCGGGTCCAGGTCTCCAATAAGTTCTGGGGCCTCCTACTAGCTCTTCTTCAGAGTCTAGTTCAACCAAACAGGGTTGTACCTCCCTCTCAGCCTCAGCTGGAGGTGGAGTTACAGGTGTAACTTTGGACAACCTCGGGGAAGTCCTTGTTGGAAGCACTGGAGTGCTTGCTGTAGGCTTTTTCCTAGGAGTCTTGGGTTGCCCCTTTGCTCCTGATCTGGTCAATGAAAAACTTTCAAATTATGTCTTAAACCCATGGGAGTGGTGGCTAACAATACTACATCATCTGCGTAGAAGAGTGATGGAAATGTACATGTACCAAGTTTGAGGAGATGAAGGCTGCATACTAACAGTTCTTCAATTATTGCATTTATGTACACACTAAATAGGAGGGGGGCTATCACACACTCCTACCACCCCCAACCATCTCTACTGAAAAGATGTCAGTGGTTTCCCTACCCAATATAATGTAAGACAGCAAAGGATCTGGTACACACTTATTTCTCTAAGGATTGTGGGGAGGGGATCATGCCAGAAGTCAGCTGGCGGAGTTCACAGGGGAGCTCAGGTCAATAAGAAGCAGAGAGTGTGCAGCAGAGCCCTGTGTGGGGACGCGGTCCTGAAGAGATGCGCCAGTTTTGGCAACGAAGGCGGGATGAACCATCCCCTCACGAGTATCTCTCTACCGCAGCACAAAGAGCCGGTAAGCCAGCCTTATAGAGAAAGGGGCCACAGGATGTGCAAAGATGCTGATAAGCATATGAACAGTAGTTTTGAGTACCAACATAATAGAACTAAATGGAAAAGGCGAATGTAGTGCAATTTCCCTGACATGAGATTTCAGTTGGGGGAAACTTGGGACCAGCATTGCCTAAGCCAAGAGAAATTGCAAAAGGAACATAAGGGGCTACTATGGTGTATTCTTCAGACTTTCCCCACCCATCTCTTTAGAAATTGGCTGAGGCAGTCAGGGGTGCCTTTGCCTCTCTCCTGGTGGCCAACCTTCCCTGTTCCCTCTCCCTTCCTGAATGTAATGTGGAACCTTCCTGTACAGAGACCACTTTTTCATCAGTCCTAGTGCACGATAGGTAACTTGTGAGGGATTTCCTTGGATTCTTTTGATTCAAGTCCAATTGTGACTAGAATATGGATGCCTTTTTGGAGGGATTTGTGAGTATATTGAAAACATTTGTTTGGGCTAGTTGCCTATTTTTAGAGGGATTTATTAGTAGTTTGACTCCCAGCCCATTTTCTGTGCTGGTGTGTGTGTGGACTGGGCTTACTTGGTGCTGTAGTCCTTTGTTTGTTTTTGGCTTTTTTACTTTCCCCACCCAGCCCTTTAGCAATTGGCTGAGGCAGTCAAGTGTCCCTTTGTGCACTAGCCCTGTCCCAGGTGGCACCTCGACCCGCTACCTGTTCCCGTAGCTGCCCGCCCCAGAGCCCTGATTGGCCTGAGTAACCCTTTTGAGAACAACCCCCAAGGCAGCCCCTGCAGCCCCTTTGGCGAAGAGCCCCAAGGCAAAGGGCAGTTCCCGAAGAAGCAGCTTCAGTCTGTGTTCGCCTGGGAAGCCAGTAGCCAGCCGTCAACCAGCAGCGACTGACAAGGCAAGTGTGATCTGAGTTTGGAGTACAGCAATCACTATTCCAAAATCCCTACCACTCTTCTTACCTACATAACATAGCATACCAAAATTAGCAAGTTAATAAATAGTATTCCTATCACTGCTGTGTACCAACCTTTAGGTGGTTTTATTTTACTGTTGTGTCCCATACTTTGGCGTTCTCTCTATCCAGATATCTCAAATCTAGGTGTTTTGCATTTGCTGTTGTGTGCTCTAGCACCTTGAAGCATCTTTGTGCTAGCTGGAATTACCAATAAAATGTCTGAGATCAAATAACTGGACAGACTCAAAGTAGATGGTAAAATACTGCTTTAATCTCAATGAAGGAAAGAAGGGCTAATCACCATTCATCAAACTGATTCATGCAGGCTCACACTGTCTTCTTGATTAGACTTTGTTTATATAATGCTAGATGTGTCATCGATGATGTCATCTTACGTGGCATATCACAAAACCTATTGAGGGGTGGGATTCGATTAGAGGACCATGTCTACATATAGAATGCATGAGTATTAATCTCTCATTGGCGGTCCCTTGTCTGTAGGACACGCCCTGAGATACTTCTAAATACATATAATACTGAGTACAAAAGGGAATATAGCAGCATAATAATACTTTGCAACATTTTATGTAAAAGTGCATGCAGGATTTCTGATTGGCTGGCAACCCAAATCCAACCCTGGACATTCGGCTCTCTAGTAGCACGTACATAGAAATGGTGCTTTGAGATACGTCAGCTCTCCCCTTTTTTTCACAATTAGTCTACCATCGCTCATCAGAAGATCTTATGCCAGAATCCTCTGTTTGAAGATTGACCTTGCCAGTCTGCACTGTCTGCACTGTCGCAGAATATTCAAGGGAGTGTAGGCACACCATTATCTTAGTTTCAAGCTTAATGAATAGCCCTTGTTTGAGAGCTCTTCATCACACGTTAAGAGACCATGAATTTGTCAATTTCAACAGTGTATTTAGCACTATTTGATTCAATTATACTGGGTGCAGTTGCTCCTCTTGGCCTTTGCAAACTTTCTCACTCTATCCCATACATACTTTATACACTTTTAATTGTCCAATTCTTGGCATTCGTAAATGTTCTTGTTCCTCCTAATGTTGAGAAATATGTAATTCACACATGATCTGCTGATTGGACTCCCTTCGTACTTAGCCTTCATCTCTCGAAATAGCATCCTCAGTCCCAGGCCAATACACTCTTATTTTGCAAAGGAAAAACAACCTCTTCATCGTCTTTTCACTTCAGGATCCTGGGCTCGTATTTTGAGGTAGCTGGCTGGATTGACATGAGCCGTCGTCCATCTTCTTCTAACGGTAGTCCTAAACGTTGAATATATACCTCTCATAAACAAGCTTCTATATGTTCTTTCTACCTTGCGTTACAACGTTTTTATAGTTATTGACTAGTGAGTCACTTCATTCTTTATGTTCATAATTACTGTATCGTTGGGTACATGTTTCTCTTAATGTTTCAGTTACATCATCATTCTTAAGTATTTTCATATCTTTTCAGCATAGGTTCTTATGTCTTTATGTCATTGTTTTGCTGTCACCAGACTTGGTTTTAACATGCATCCATTTTGCTCATGGCTGCATCTCGACAGCTCTGGGAAAGGCATCCTTCTTGGTAGCATCCCTCCACTAGGTCAGCTTGTGGGTACACTCTAAATGGTTGCCTGAGTGCATATCGTCTCTCATGTACTCTACGTGCTACAGGAATGTTGCAAGGATTCCCCTGTTCTCCGCTGACAGGTCTCTAGACAAGTCTGATCTATGAAAGTCTTGTCCAAACAGGTTCACCCCTGCTCCTCCAAAACCATTAAGGACCACATCGACTCCCTGCCTTCTGCCCTGGCTTCTGCCCTGGCCAACTTCTGCAACCACTCCTTCGGCACTGGAGTCTTCCCATCCCCACTGAAGCACTCCCTTGTGCACCCACTCCTTAAGAAACCCTCTGCCGACCCCTCCTGCCCAGCTATCACCCAATCTCCATCACTCCCTTCCTGGGCAAACTCCTAGAAAAGCTGGCCATCTCCCAGTTCAATCTCCACACTGAATCTGTTGGTTGCCTTCATGGCCATCAGTCTGGCTTCAGAGCGGCCAGGAGCACGGAAACTGCTCTCCTGAACATCCGTGAAGACCTGCTCTCCAACCTTGATTCTAACACCCCCTGTGTCCTCATCTTGCTTGATCTCTCTTCCACCTTTGACACGGTCAACCATGTCATCCTGCTCAAATGCCTCAGTGGTAACCTGGGTATCACCGGTCAGGCCCTGGCATGGCTGACTTCTTTCCTCTCTGACCGACCCTCCCAGGTCCAATTTGGGTCCTTCCTCTCCGCAATCTTTTTCTCTACCTGTGGTGTCCCTCAGGGGTCTAAACTCTCTCCCTGGCTGTTCAACCAATACCAGGCACTTCTTGCCCACTGCATTTCCGTCTTATGCCCCAACTTTCAGTGCCATGCGGATGACTCTCAACTCATTTTTAGTCTACCCCCTGCCAACTCTTCTCCGTCTCTCATCACTGACTGTCTGTCTGCCATCCAGGAGTGGTGTGCAGCCAATGACCTCTGCCTTAATGCCAGTAAGACTGAGATTCTCCTCATCAGCACTCCCACTCCCTACTATCCCGTCTCTCTCTGGCCAGTCTCTCTTGGCCCTCTTCCTTCTCCCACCTGCAAGGCTAAAAACCTTGGGGTCATCTTCGACTCCACACTCTCCTTCTCTCCTTACATCTCTGATGTCTCACACTACCACTTTACCTCCTCAGAGGTATTCTTCCTTTCCTCTCCTTCCCCCAGAAGCTCACGGTCTCCAGAGCTCTGGTTCTCTCTAGGCTGGACTATTGCAACATCCTCTTTCTAAATCGGCCTGCCTCTACTCTCTGCCCTCTGTAACTCATCCAGAACAGGACTGCGAGACTTGTCCTTGGCCTCAAGCCCTGGGATCGTATCTCTCCAGGACTGAAATCTCTGCACTGGCTCCCAGTGGCTGCAAGGATTAGGTTCAAACCCCTCTGCAGTGTCCACAAGGCCTTCTGGGGCCTGGGGCCTCAATACCTTCAAATCTCTCTTCCTAAATATCTTCCTTCTCGATCCCTGCGCTCATCCGCCTCCAACTCCCTCAGGGTCAGTCGCTTCTCCAAGCAACGAGTTGGTGGTAGATCTCTTTCCTCAGCTGGGGCCTCCCTCTGGAACAGCCTCCCTGCCTCTTTGAAACTTGAGGAGAACCATCTCCGGTTCTGGAAACACCTCAAAACCTTCCTCTTCGCTTCTACTTGTTCTCCTCCTCCCCCCTGCTGACTTTCTTACCAAAACTAAAACTGCACTGGTTACCTGGCCACCTTCTGATCTCTGGCCCAGGTTCCATCCCCCGGCAGTCGCACACCTGCACTGCCTTCCTGGCAACCCCTGCACTTGGGGACAGTTTCTGTATCCCTACAGTCCAACTACCAGCACTTGACACCTGTTATCTGCACTTACCCCTGCACTTGCCACCTGCTGGCCGTATTTTTACTTACTGTTATTAATTCTATTTAAGTACTGCACTGTCCCCTACTGCCCTGCACTTTCCCACTTCCCCCTCCCATGCACTTGCACAATCTGAATGACACCTGACCTAGTAGGATCGTTATCCGTCTTCCCTCTGTTCCCCCTCCCTGGCCTTGTCGCGCCTTGAAACACTGTATAGGCGCGTTATAAATGCCATATCATATCATATCATATCATGGGTTCCCAAATTGTGGCTCTTCATCTGTCATTCCAATGGGATGGTGCGAACGGGGCGCAGTCCAAGGCGAAGGTGTCCACCTGCTTCCTCTAAATTCCCCTCTCTGGTCAAGTTCTCAACCAAACTCTTTGCCTCCTCTTCTGCAATTCTGGCTTTGTCTTCTATCATTTCATCATATTTTCTTTTCTTCGGGACCCATAACTTTGTCACCCCACTCAGGTGATCAGCATTTTTTATATGTTCATCCACAATCCAGGTTATCGTACGACAATCTCCTGCTGGTGCATAGAATTTCCATCGTCCCACATATTTCTTTCGATATTTAGGATAATATACTTAGTTCCTGGAGGTGCAAGAGTACTTTTCTTTATGTTCTCACAAATACTGTCTTCACTTTGCACTTGTTCACTAATTCTAGTATCCATGTCAATCATTATCTTCATTCCAATAGCTTTCTTTGCTGTCTTCTGTAAGGAAGGGGTGGTATCAACAGTTAGACCGACACAAGTGATGTAAGTTTCAAAAACCTTTATTAATATCTTCAGAAAGGGTTGCAGACTTCCTACCTGGCCCTACAGCTAAGATGGGAGTAATCTCGACCATCAACTAAAAGAAAACAGTCCTAGTCAGCCTTGTCAAAACAAAAAGCGGCCTATACTAAAGAAACCTAACCTTGCCCTCGCTCTAAATATACAAATGTGAAAAGGGATGTTTGCAAAGGAAAATACTGTTTCAAAATTAAATGTCAGAATGGCTTCCATGAACTGGCTACATCTCCCTTCCCCACGCTCAAAGCACAGGGTTTCAGGATTTGTGGTAAGGATTGGTGAGCAACACAGTTCTTTCAGGGTGCCACACTTTGGCTTTCAGGCACATTTTAGGAGTGGGTGTGAGGTCTTTCAACAGCTTAAAGTTCAATTAGATCCCTCTGGTTTCTCTCACCCAAGTTTGGGTCTCCTCCTTCTTTCACAATAAGACTTCCATCAATTGGGCTCAAGTCTGTCCTTTTTTGTATATCACAGTCTGTGGGTCTCTCTCATGTATCACAGTTTACAATGAAGGCTTCCCTCTGTCAGGCTTGAGCCTCCTCTTTCTTGGGGGTCCCTTCCCCAAGTTTTCACACAAATCATGTAACCTGTCTCAAGTATCACAGTTCAATTACAGTCTTCCCTCTGCCGGGCTCGAACCTGTCTCAAGTTTCATAGTCCAAATACAGGCTTCCCTCTGCCGGGCTTGAACCTGTCCTTTCTCTTGGAGTTCCCTTCCCCATACTTTTACACAAAACACACCATCAGACAGGCTCAAGTCTATTCACCATCAGACTTCCCTCAGTCAGTCTCGATTCTGTTCAGTTAAACACATCAGTCGAAGACTTTCGAAACTGCAGAGGATTTTACTAGACCGCTGCATGACCACTTCAACCAACCCAGTTCTACTGTAGGTTTCCCACTGCCGGGCTCGGGGCTGTCTCATGAAATGCTTTTCGGGTATTGTAGTGTCACTTTCTGTCTACCTTCCACTTGGCTTTGCTTTTCTCACGAGCAAATTAAAGTTCAGAAACACCTAACAAGCTTATCGGGATTGTGGTTCCCTTTCTTTCAACCTCCCTCTTTGATTTACTTTCATCGCATTCAATCTAAAGTTCATGATTCACAGACACTTTCTACATTGCAATTCGTTTTGCAGGACCACCTTATTAACTTGTATCGCTTCAGAACAATCGTCTCTTTCTCTTCTTGCTTTTACTTCAGATGCGTAACCTTGCTTGTTATTGTTCACACACACGCCTTTCACAAACCGGCTCTCGCTACATTCAAGAACTCACCGGCTGTGTTCAACTTTAGCATCTTTTCGTTCTTGTCTTTTCAAGGTCGGGTCTACACCATCAGCCCTTCGGTTCCTCCCAAACACTCCTGTATTCACAGGAGGGGAGCTGGCAACTTTCATCAAAGGAATATTCCCTTCACCTCTTCAGCTTCTTCCTGCAGACCTCTCTGGCCCTTTGGAAATGCATATCTCTCGACTGGCTTCTTCTTGCTCTCTCTTGCTGTTGAACAGCCCCGTGACCATCTGTTCTCCATAGCCTGGTTCCCCACAGCCCTAGCTGAGCTGCTCCTTCTCGTACCTCGCCTTGCTCAAAGTGTGTCTGTTCGCTCCACCTTTTATCGTCAGTGTGATGGTTAATGTATGGCAGCTGTGTGTGATTAAGCCTAAGCGACTGATGCTGCCTGGCCTCATTAGTGGGACAGGGCTATTGTAAAGTGCTAGAGTTGACCTTTATAGTCTCAGTCCTCATCTTCCTCGTCTCAGTGTTTCTAGCATAGAAGGGATAAGAATCATGGGAGTTGTAGTGTCCCAGAAAGTGGGTAGGGATAGAAGTTATATACGAGCTGTGAAAGGGGGAATATTATATCTCGCCATTGGGTATCTCTCTCTCACTCCCAGAGGACCCCCGACCGAGGTGATCCTCCCTCGTTTGTCCGCCCCCACGGTCGAGATCCAAAAGCGATGGCCCTTGCCTGGCCACCTGAGCACAGGATCCCCGGGGACTGGGTTGTGATAAACCCTCTTGTTTTTCACACTTCTTACATTGTCCCAAGATGATCCTTATGAGACAGAATCCTAGCAATACAAACACTAGTATTGCTCCAAGCATTTACCAGCCAAGTTGGAATCCATGAGAACAAAGATGTAAACCAATCATCATCTTCAATTTCGTCTACTTCCTCCACCATCTTTGTATGCAATATGGACAGCATGGTTATTGCTTCTGTCAGGGTTCCATTTTCTGCATCATAAGAAGGTATAAATGTACAGCAAGAAGGCCCGACCTTGGTGCATACGCCTTCTTCCATTGCTGTAATTAAGTCCAGGACATATCTGTTTTGGAGGGCCATAATCCTTATTGCCCTTAATTCTTCTCTGATTGCATTAAATCTTTTTATTGTTGTATTTATCGTCCACAATAGCTCCCATCTGGTAATCTGGAGCCATTTAGCATGTATTGCTGTTTGTAGTCCTGGCATGAATATAGATGTAAAGATCACTGCCGTTCTGCTGAATAATTTGTGCCAATCTGGAACGTCCTAATAGGCTTCTACCGATTTTGCTGAGTAGTAATTTTATCTTTTTTGTTGGCTTTGATGTAGAGATCTTCTCTTCCTCAGGTGTGCAGCCATCTTCAGGAATTCTATGATCTGTAGGTCACTCTGTGGAACTACCAAAGCTGGTATGCTGACCAGTACCAATGAACAAATTCCTCCCCCTTTTGGTGGTAGCTTTATATATGCTTTTGATCCACAGGACCATTAATGATGCATCAGGACTGCAGTTCCTTCATCCATGCCTGATACATCAAAGATTCAAGCACACTTGCGATTTTCTCCAGCTTTCACCGTGCCATTGTTTCTGAAACATAGAGACAAATTTGTCATGGGTAGTATCTGCAATGGCCATTGATCTTTACATTCCTTGTCTGCTTTTATCACAACTACGTCCCATTGTCCTGTCATAGCTTGCACACAACCACTCCTTCAGCCCATTCATCAGGAGTGAGCACTGTTCCTTTCATTTGTAATTGTCCTCTTTCCCAACATATCTGTGTCTCTTCTTTATTCTTGCCTTGGCAATTTAGCATCTTCTTTTCTAAAATTGATTCCTGGTTTATTTACTCCAGGTTGGTCATATTTTAGTATCAGGTACATTGTATCTTTATTTTCTCTCGACTTTGTTGCTTGCTCATAATAATCTTCTCTTAGAGATGTTTTCTTGTTCATCCATACTGGGGATGCTATTCGGCCCTGAAATGGTCCTCTGGTTAGGCAAAGTGCAAGATGTGTCAAACAGTGTGCCTTTTTTACTGATGCTTCTGTAGATGTGACTATTTTAGATATTCCCAGAGCATAAGGGAACAGACATAGCAATTTTCATCTGACGCGCTCCTTCCCACCTCTTTCATGTGCTGATACCATAGGGTATATATATACCTCCATGGTTCTCTTCAGCATTTCTTTTAAAGTGGATTAACCTTCTAGTTAGATTATATAACTGGATATTTGTGCTTATAGTGGGGACAATAATAATATGTGTTTCATTAGTACCCTTCATATCAGTGCCATTAATACCCTCCATGTTAGTGCCATTTTCTGCATCACTTCACAATGCTATAAGAATAAGGAGAAAAACACAAATCATAATACCAGCTGATATTTATTTATTTATTTAAAATTTGTATAAAGCGTGACACGCCCTTAGTGTCAGGAAAAAGGGCTGGTGCAAGAAAGGAGTGTGCAAAAGGCGTTAGAGGTCTGTGGAATTCACAAATTAAACTCTAACTACATTTCCCACATTCTTTGGGGAAAATTGTAGTTGCGGGCCGTGCGGCCGTTGACACAGCTGGTAAGGATTAACAAACGTTTATAAGGAGTAACGGAGCCACGGCAGGTGTGGCTTATTTTGTGTATCGAAGCAGGAGCAGGCGAAGCTACGACGCAGGCAGCAGCATGTGAAAACTCTCTACGGGAACACGGACTATAGGCGGCGGCAGAATCCACTTTAGAAGCTGAAAACTGCTATGTCCGGGAAGGCTTGCGGGCCTCCCGGACTTGAGTTAAGTACAGGGCGAGTGGCGGCGGGCAGAATCACGCTCATAAGGGTGTTATTTGCTGTGTGTGGAAACAGCGCGCTTACCGCTCGGACATAAGTAGTTTGTCCTTGTTTCTAGTACCCTGCTGCCTTGAAATCCAGTGCTAGAAGTTTGCTCGCTCGCAAGTTTCCTTTATCAATGCGGGTGGAAGAGCCATTACTGCATTGCATGACAGCAAATCACGTTCTAAAATCAAAAGGGGCATATGTTATTTGTTATTTATGTTGCTGCAAATACGTTCCATGTTTCATGTTACGTGTTCATATTCATTGTTTTCTGTAAGCCCACGGGCCAAGTGTTTGTTGATTCATTGTGGGATTTTCTCCCAAGTATGACATGTGCAGGGTATCATCTATGTTTTTGTGTTTATGAGGTCATAGGGGCAGGTCTAAGACTATGGTAGATGCACGTATTAAGGTGTTTCAAATCTGAGGTCTACAATCTGTGTATGGTATGCTGGATACAGGTGTAAAGTGTTCAGAGGAAAATAGGTAGGGTTTTTTCCCATTGCTCCCCTTGACCTATCCAACATAGGTTTTCCTAACCCTCTTACCGGTGTTCCTAATTTCCCCCCACCCTATCCACAACCTCTTCCTAACTCCTCTTCCCCCTATTGGCTGCCACGTGGTGTCCTGTTTATTCTATCAGGTGCCTGTGCCAACCACGGGTGAGGGTCGACTTCATTCGGCTTCTGTGGTTCGGGAGAGAGTGTCGAATTCTCTTCCCTTGTACTGAGTGTTATTGACACTTAGGCATCACCATCAATATTACATGAAACCCTATTGTTTTTTTATTGGTAATGAATCTCTAAAATGTTGAAGCCTCCCCATTGTATGAATATGCAAATGTAGTACCTCCCTTTTTATAATCAATTCTATATCAGAAATTGAACTATTGTTTTAATTATCACTCTCTAAACGATTCAACAGTTTTTAGGTTTTTCCAAAAAAGCAACAATGTTTCTTCCGCTTTGGATCAAAGCTGGATGTGTTTCAGAAATTTAGGACAAAAGAATAACTAAGAATGTGTATACCAATGTAATGGTGGGTATCATGAACGAAGACCAGGCATTTTTTCTTCTTTTTCTTTCAAAGCTCGAACTCTTCTCTCATTGTCTCTTGAGGCTTATCTAGGGAAAGTGTTCCAAGATCACTGTACATTAATCAGTTCATAAAACAACCCTAATGTAAAAATGTTTTGCTGTCTTTATGTTCTTTGTCATAGATCGCATTGTCATTCGTTGCCACTCTTCTCGTGCTTCACTGTGGGCACTTGCTTCACTGTGGGTACTTGCTTCACTGTGGGTAGGTGCAGGAGAAGTCAATGCTTCAGTTGTATAGTGCTTGATATCACTGTTAGGAAAGATTTCCATGTATGTGTAATTTTCCCTCAGTTGTGAACCCCACAAATCTTGCTGTTGTCTGACCATCCTAGCCTGACATTTGCCAATGGATCCCATCCTTCTGCTGTACTCCACTGGGGTTTTGCTCACTTTGTTATGGGGATACTGACATGCCCTTAAAGACAGTTAGTACCGGGAGTCTTTGTTTCCCTTAGTTTTTCACTTTGTTACTAGTTTTTAGCAACATGTTAACAGTGCACAAAGTACCTTGTGCTGGGGTCTTCCTTTCATTTTTAAGGCCCTAGAAACCCTCAAAGTATTTTTCGGTAGAAGTACAGATGTGTCTTGGACAGAGCTGGTGGCAGCTGTTATTCTTCATATATTTGTAACCCTTTGTTATGGTCCATATCGCGTTTACCATGTTTGGCCAGGACAGTGGATTGCCCCAATATGGTCCTTTGTTTTGTCCTTTGGCCATCATGTCCCTTTGCCTTCTCCAGGTCGAGCAGACCCGGGAAAACTCTTATTTGGTCATGCAGATCCCCACGCAAACCAAAGCTTTTGTGGGCTTCTGCATGCCTTGTGTGTGTGCGCCCAGGATGTGGGCTGGACTGTCTAGTTCCAAAACACTTCCTGGGTGCCAGGATGTCTGGTGTGCTGGGAATGACTGGGACCACTGTGTTGGTGATTGGTCCACAGCTGGGATGGCTGTATGTGAGCAAATCTCTCATTAAGTCCTCTTCGTTTTAACGCGAAGGAGATTCTTAATAAGAGAAGGCATCTTACACCCATTCGAGGTCGATCTCTTGAGTTCTCACCGAACTTAGGATAGGAGCAAAGTATTCTGAAACCAAGAAGCAGAGCCGAAGAACCGCTGATGACTCGCTGGAAGTTTTGGCACCCTAAACCCGCTGTCGTCCTGTTGGACCTTCTGTTCCTGATCGAACTTAGAAGGTCTGCAAAGGCGCTTCAACCCATTGGAATAGTGGGACTAACTATTCCTCGCACCTCCAAATTAACCTGTAAGCTAGCCTTTTTCGGAAGTATTCCTGGACCGCCCAGTGAACTGACCAGCTTGCATGGGACCTTTGTCCTGGAACTGCTGGCGTTTCGAGCTGACACTTGAGCATTTGGAGACTGCAAAGTCTGGGTATAAGGCTTTCTCCTGCCGAGTTTCGTACACCTAGCATTCCAAGGTCGGGAGCAGAGAAATCGCCACTTTCCTGCAACAGAATCATCCCTGAAAACCAGCCCCTGAAAGCCGCAGAACTGCACAACTGCAGGATTCGAACCCACAACCAAAGTGGTCTTGACTGTCGAAGTTTGGTCCAGAGTGCGCTGAGGGTTGATGAGTACTTGCAACCCTTACTGGTGGCCACTGGCACATCCATCCCTTTTTATGCACGAGTGTCCCCTGAGGGACACTCCCCTTTATCGAGGTGGCCTGTGCACCAGGCTATTCCCAGCTCATGGATCCTGTTCTGCCCTCTTGGGGAGACCCTCCTCGAATAGTGGAAACTTGTTCATCACTGCATCACCCACCTTCCTGAGCTGCTACAGCCCCGTTTTAACTCAACCGCACGATCACGTGCATCATCACCGAAAGTACTTTTGAGCACAAGGCTCCACTCATCATAGGGACTGGACTGTCACTTAGGGTTTGATAAGTGAAGGACTGCTTAAATAATTTTCCACTGTTTGCTCCCTTTCTTCACAGGTTGTGCACCCTTACTGTGCAATATTCCTTTAGGCCATTGGTAACTGTATATATGTTATTAGTAGAGTTGTGTTGGTTTAGTGATTGCTGCTGATATTTGCATTATGTTTGATTTAAAAGGCCTTTAATAAATGTATATGTATTTTTGACCTGACTGAGAGTAATTTGTAGTGTTGTTTACTGTGTCTGCTTATTGTGGGCTTTCGATCACTCTCACCCCTCCTGAGACCTACGGCCTCATTACGACCCTGGCGGTAAGTTACCGCCAGGGCCGTGACTTTACCACCATGGCGTAAACTACGTTTACGCCATGGTGGTTGGCGGACTTACCGCCCCATTCCGACCTTGGCGGGGCGGTAAGTCCCCAATCCCCATTTACCCTTCCCCATTCCCATTTTTGCCCCATAGGGCATAATGGGAGTGGGGAAGGCGTTAATTACGCCACCGTAAATTACGGTGGCGTAATTAACACCAAGGTCCCTTAGCGCCATGGTTTTTTACACCTGCTAAAAGCAGATGTAAAAACCGCCATGGCGCTAAGGGACCTCGGAATTGGCGGAAAGGGGTCGGCGCAGCTAACGCTGCCGCAAACCCCTTTCCGCCAGGGTCGTAATGAGGCCCCTAGTCTTAAGCGCCGCCAATAATACCTTGATTGGTCTGGCTTGTCCAGAAGGTTACCCTGTTCCAAGAAACTAGGCTAGCCTTCTGAACCTCTGCCCACCAGGTCGGAGTATAGAAATCCATCTTAACAATCACGCAGATGGTTCCAAGCCCGTCGGTCTTTGAGCTTCACTGCTGTAGGGCTTACTTGCTCCAACTCATAAGGTCAATCGAGTCGAGGGGTATTCCAGGTACGAACACATTTTCTACATGGTCCTCTGGGTAAAGTACTGGAGGTTTTAATGAGTCTTTCAAACTAATAGGCAAACTGTCAGTTTTGTTCACTTTTCTTTTTTTTTTAAATTTAAGTTTTATTGGGTTTTTAATCATATGAACAATACAGACAGTTATGTGCAGAATTAAATCACATGTATGCAGTGAAGTGGCACTTTGATTAGATAAATGTCTTGTATCCTGTTGTCAATGTCCTTCTCACCCTTACCGGGTGCGGTTATCTAGTTCTTTCCCTCCCCCCTCCCTCCCACTGACGGCAAATGAGAGTCTACATCGGTTAGAGTTCACTTCAAACTGATCATAGAGTGGGACACCGGTCTCATGTGTTTTATTTGTGTTTGGGCATCATGGCAGGCTAGGTTCTTCTGGGCTAGTTGTGGATTGGTCTCTGCACGTTCCGGAGTTTTATTGTTCCGGGGCATTGCTTTGGGGCTCATTGGAACTCTCATTTCGAATGTACTGATTGAAAAAATCACACCATGTTTCTTCATGTCGCGCCGCTTTATCGTGGAGGGCTGCTGTAATTTTCTCCATTGCGTATATATTTCTGGCGATTTGTATCCATTCTTTCTTCGGTGGGAGATGTGGGGACTTCCAGTGGATGACCAGGCATGCTCTGGCTGCCAGCAAGAGCGAGGCCACCACTCCTTTGATCTTAACAAGATCCTCTTCTTCCTCTTCTAAGCCGAACAACATTAGGAGGGGAGTTGGGCTTCTCTCGATGCCGTCCATCTGTTTGATCCATCCTAGAATTTCACTCCAGTATATACGCACTTTGGGGCAGTCCCACCACATATGCCAATAGTTTGCATCCTTTCTGCATCGTCTCCAGCATTTCGGACTGTTGTTTTGATACATTCTTGACAGTCTGAGTGGGTCGTACTGCCATCTGTGGAGTAGTTTTATTGCATGGAGTTTGTATTGTGCAGCTATCGATATCCGGGATGGGGTGCTGCAAATCGTGTCCCACGTCTCTTGGTCAAATTCTCTGCCAAAATCTTTTTCCCACTTTCCTTTTAGACGGAGGCTTGGTGTTTGGTCGGTGCAAATTAGGGCACTATACATGCGTGCTATCAAGCCCTTGCTTGTGGTGACAGTGTCCAGGATTGTCTCAAAGGGCGTTAGTTCTCTTCGGATTTTGTCTTTCCATTCCTTCTTGGACATGACACCTTTCAAGCGCACATAAAGAAAGATCGGTATGGGGTGTATCTGGAGGGCTTCTTCCATGTCTGTGATGGATATGAATTTGTATTTTCTCCATAACTGGCCCACTCTTTCAAGCCCTGCGTCAAACCACGTTTGGTATCTTGGGCGCTCTGGAATCTCCTCTCTGATCCCTGGGGCCCAAGGTGGCTCAATGGGGAGGGCCATGTGGTTACGCCCTTCATTCCCTTTCCTTCTTTCCATATGTTCCATATTGTCGCTAGTATTGGATGATTGCGTAGTTTTCTTGGGAGCTGTGGTCGGGGAACCCATATCCATTCTGCGAGGGTTGCCGGGGTTAGGTTATCGTTGTTTAACTGAATGCATTGTAGGTCTTTTCTATCCCTGAGGTGGGGGATGAGGATTCTTAGCTGAGCCGCCTGATAGTATCTCTCAATGTCTGGGAGGCCAACTCCACCTTGGTCCTTGGTCCTTGGCAAGTATCAATGTTTCGTAAGGGATTCTAGGTTTTTTCCCCTCCCATAGGAATTTGGTTATTGCCCTTCTCACTTGCTTGAAGAAGTGCTCCGGAACCATCACCGGGAGTACCTGAAAGTGATATAGGAAGCGCGGGAGACTAACCATTTTCACGGCATTCAGACGTCCCATCCATGAAATCGTGAGAGGTTGCCACTTTGCAAGATCTGCGTTAAGAGTAGCTAGCAGTTGGGGGAAGTTGGCTTCATATATGTCTGCGACATCTCTGGTCAAATTGACGCCTAGGTATCGTAATGTGGACCGCCGATGATGAGTTCCAGGCGATTAGGTTCTCTTTGTTGTTCAGGTGATGGTTCTTGCAGCGGGAAGAGAATGGATTTGGTTTTGTTCATTTTGAAGCCTGATAGTGCCCCGTATTGTTCTATAAGTCTAAATGCTTGGGGGATTGAGGTCATTGGATTATTCACTTGTAGAAGGATGTCGTCTGGGTATAGGACCAATTTATATTTGCGGCCATTCACGCGTAGTCCCTCGACTCCGGTGCTCGTTCTGATCTTCTGTGCTAGTAGTTCCAATGATAGTGCAAATAGTAGGGCGGAGAGGGGGCATCCCTGTCTCGTTCCTCTAGTTAGGGGAAACCTCCCTGTCTCGTTCCTCTAGTTGTGGGAAACCAGCGTGAGTACTGGGAGTTCACCGCGACAGATGCCCGTGGTGATGTGTAGACAGCTTTGATTCCTCGTCTGAAGGCAGGGCCTAGACCTATTTTCTTCAGCGTGGCCTCAAGGAATCGCCATTCGACTCTGTCAAACGCTTTCTCTGTGTTGATTGAGAACAGAGCGGGTGTGTTCGGCATCTTCTTGGCCTCGTGTATTAAGTGGAGGGTCTTGCGAGTGGAGTCCGCTCCCTGTCTGCCGAGAATAAATCCCACCTGGTCGTTGTGGATTATGGCTGGCATATGCAACTCTATCCGTGTGGTGAGGACTCTTGCGTAAATTTGGCGTCCGTATTCAGAAGGGAAATGGGGCAGTATGATGCGCACAACTTCGGGTTTTTACCCTCTTTGGGGATAACTGTGATTAGTGCCTCAGAGAAGGAGTCATGTGCGATACCCGTTTGGAGAACGTTATTGAAGAGCACAACCATAAAAGGGAGGAGGGTGTCAATGAAGGTTTTATAGAAGCCGGCCGTGTAGCCATCGTTTCCGGGGGCCTTGCCTGTTGGAAGTCTCTTGATTGCTTCTTCAATCTCCTCACCGGTGATAGGAGTGTCAATATTTTGGGCAATGTCCTGGGGCAGGCTCGGAAGGGATATCTCATTCATGTATTCCATGATTGCTTGCTCGTGTGATGTGGAGTCAGAGGTGTACAGTTTTTCATAAAAGCTGGTGAAGGCTTCCGGGATGCTCAGAGGGTGGTTTGCATTGGAGTTAGGCTTGTCTTCTATGGCTGATACCTCTCTTCCTTTGTGTTTTCCACAAAGTCTGGTGGCAAGCAGGGCGTCTGCTTTATCTCCTTTCTCGTAATGCTTTTGTTTCAGGTATTGAAGCTTGCGCACGATTTGATCCACTTCTAGTTGTCGCAATTCCTCTCTTTTACTGTTGGCCTCCTCTATTTTTTGGGATCTATCAGGGCCGGCAGTCTGTGCGCTGTTGTCTAGTTGGGTTATTTCATTTCTGAGCTTGTCTTCTATGAGGTTGCGTTCTCTTTTCTTTAGTGCGCCTTCTCTGATGAGTATCCCTCTCCACGTAGCCTTCCCCGCCTCCCACACTGTGTTCACTGATACTTCGCCTGTGTTGTTCTGTTCAAAATACTGTTCGATGTCATTCTTGAGTTGGTCTCTGAAGACCGGGTCCTTCCAAAGTGTGTCGTTGCAGCGTCATTTCGTGCTTCTGTGTGGAAGCGCCAATCGGTTGAGAGAGACTGTGACCATGTCATGGATTGACCAAGTTATCGGGTTTATTTGGGATGCTGACATACCCGCAGTTAGGTCCGGGGTGAGTTAGATGTAATCGATTCTTGTATATGTGGCGTGTGGGGCTGAGTAGAATGTGAAGCCTGCTAGCTGGAGATTCATATGACGCCATGCGTCCTCGAGCTTGTATGCGTCCATAATTTCTGTTGCTTGTGTGCGACCGCCTCGGGTGGCATAGGGGCGATTGGGTTTCCAGCTTGTCTAACGTTGGGTCTGACCACCTGTTAATATCGCCGCCTATGATTACTTCACCATCCGCTTCAAGCATGATTTTGGGGACTATATGTTGCAAGAACCTGGATTGTCTGGAGTTGGGGGCATATACAGATGCGATTGTGACAGTGGTGCTTTGTATCCTGCTGACCAGTACGAGAGCCCTGCCGCTTACGTCGGACCAGGTTTTCATGAGTTCAAAACAGAGTTGTTTGTCGATTAGGATGCCTACTTCAGCATTTTTGAGTGGTGCGGAACTCCAGTATTCGGAGCCTTGCTTAGCATAGAGGACCCTTCTTTCTTCTCCTCTACTGTATCTGGTTTCCTGTACGAAGAGTATGTCGAGTTTTGCCCTTTTGAATTCTCTGGACACTAGTGACCTTTTGGTGGGGGAATTGAGCCCCTTAACATTTAATGTGCCAATTTTGATTGTACCTAGCCTGCCATTCATTGCTTCGTGGTTATTGATCATCTATGTGTTTTCTTAGGTCGCTCTTCAAGTCCTCTCTCTCGTCGCTGAGCGCCGAAGTAGTAGTAATACCTTGATGGTTGCTCATTGCCGTCTTGAGCTTTGGTGTTTCCCCCAACCCTCCCCACTTCCTCCCCTTTAAGGTATCTAACGTGATACCCCTTGCCCTCTGCGCCTTTTCTTCATTTTTGAGCACCCTGATATGGGCTTGCGTTGGTTGGTGGCGTCCGGGACGGTCCTGATCACAAATACCATCATTTTAGAAATGTGAGCCCCCTTCCCCCCAACATTCAAAATGCTTTAAACAATAACAATAATGAACGGAAGTGTAACGTTACGTGCGTTATTCAGTGTCTCCATCAGCAGGCTGTTCCCCCTCTTACCTCAGGGGGGGACTCTTCACCTATCGGTGCCTGTATATATTGCAGGTGTGGCACCAAGTTCATAGTAAGTGTCTGTCTTGTGTGCCTCGGTCTTTCCTTTAGACGATTCAACGGACTCCTTAAGATGAATTCTCATTTTCCGCTTTCAGGCGTATTGTTGCCGCTTCTGTACTTTCTTGACCCCTTCACCCTTTTTCTCCTTGGGCCTTGGCACTCCCATCGTGTTCCGTTTTGGACTGTGTCCTCTCTTTCTCCCTCTCCTGCACCCGTTCCGAGGATATCTGCGATGCAATCTTTGATCTCTACTTCTGATCGTAATATTATTCTTCTACTTTCATGCTCGAAGGTGAGGGAAAATGGGTATCCCCACCTGTATCGCATGCCTTGCCCTTTTAGCCATTTAGTCAGGGGGCTGCAGAGACGTCTCAGGGCTAGGGTGAGCGAGGATAAGTCTTGAAATATAGTTATCTGGGCTCCTCCCAATGTGAGAGGACTGCCGGATCTGGCCTTCTCCAGGATTCTGGTTCTGTCCTGATATCTATGGAATCTGGTGAGAACTGATCTAGGGACGCCAGGTGGTGCACCCGCTCTGTGTATTCATTCAGTTTTGGGCTCATCGATGTCCTCGTCTGCCGTCAGAATTTTGATGATATCATGTATTGTCATTTTGAGGTCCTCTTCAGTTTCTCCTTCGTTTTCTGGTATCCCAAAGAATCGCAGGTTGTTTCTTCTTTCTCTGTTTTCTAAATCGTCCATCTTCAGGCGCATTTCCTGTTCTCTATTCTCAATGTTTCGTAGCCTCAGGTCCATTTGGGTTTCAAGAGTGTCAATCGAGGCTTGATTGTTCTCGACACCTTCCAATCTTTCCTCGATGTTGTCCATTCTCTGAGTGATTCTGTCTATTTTGCCACCTAAGTTAGCTCCCATGCTCTTTATTTCACTCAGGAGGGTGGCAATGTCGCTCTTGGTGGCAGCTGCTCCTGTTTCAGCGGTGTCTGTTGACATTGTGGCTTTATGGTCCAAGGCGGGGAGGACGGAGCATAGGCGTACCTGGCTAACTGGCTCGTAACATTCATAAAGCAGGTCTAGGGTCAGAGGAGACACACGCCCCAGGTTTGGGGGCCTTACCCTCTGTGCCACTGTGCGATTCAGTGGCTCAAGGTTGATTCCGGGACGACGGGTGGAAGTGTGGCTCAATGCTTGGATGGGGGGCTGTTATGGAAGCACTTCGGGGGGGTCTTCAGCACTGTCGGGTCTGTCAGTGGCCGTGTTTTTCTTGGGGGAATTTCTCCCTTATGTCGATTCGCGCTGTGAACGTCCTTGAGGGGTAGAGCAGGAGCAAGGGGCAGACCTATTATCTTGCGCACTTGCGTGGGGTAGGTTGTCCTGAGTTCTAACCCCAGCGTGGTTACAGTGTGGTCTTAGGATCCAGCTGAGGAGGTATATGGGAGGCCTCTGGGAGGGGCCCTTTACCTCCCTTGCTTAAAGCCTCACCGGGTATGGGTGTGAGGTCAGGTGCCTGTGTTGCTCCTGTGGTACCCCGCTGCGTTGAGGGGTTGGATGAAGTCACCCCTGGGGAAGGCGCTTGCTTTGTGTGGAGACCTTTCACACTGATGAGTGGGCCAGGCAGGGGCCTTGCAGAGGATCAGTGTCTTGAATTGAATTGGTGCTCTTTTTTTAATTTTATTTTTTTATTTTCTTATTTCCCCATCCAGAGGGGGGGGTGACAGAGATCTAGGGCCTGGGCGCACCTCCTACGGGGCACAGAGCACGTCTGGTGGGTAGCCGACACCGCAAGGCAGCCCACACCAGTGGGCCGCGGACACCTGGGCCTCCGTGTGTGTATTCGCGGCAGTGGCCGCTGACGTGTGCGCAAGGCATCAGGAGGAGCTCCACCCTCCCTCCGGTGTCAGCGGGGCCACCGTGCTCCCCGACGGAGACAGAGGGAGAGGCCTGAGTGGGGGGCGTGCCGGGGAGTCGCCAGGCCCGCTCCGCGGCACCAGTGTTCCACCTACAAACCCCCGGCAGGAGCCTGAGGGCGGGTGAGGGGGGGGCAGTCACTGAGCACTTCTTCAGTGGTTATAGCACCCCGGGGGCCTACCGTCAAGTTTGCGGCATTACACCGTTGGGTAGTCACTTCCTGGAGCGTGCGAGTGTTCCTTCTCCGCGCTTATCTTCAGATCTTCATTTCTCCCGCTTCCAATGTCCGATTTTCATCGGGTTTTCGCCTGGATTGTTGGGGGGGTCTTCTGGTGATTTCTTCTCCCACGTTTTCGCGTGGGGGGGTCGTGGTGAGGGGGTTCTGGTCACTTTGTGGACCTCGAGGGACGGAGCTCACACGGGGAAGATTCTCATCCATGAGCCCTCTGGTGGCCGGCCGTTTTGTTCACTTTTAACCCCGCCTGTTAGTTCTTGATCTGTTTATAAATAAAAGAAATACTTTGAGTCATCGTCTTCAAATGATCATGCATCTCGTTACCTATTGCCTTCGCTACACTGTCGGCATCTGTATTTGCCCTTGTTGGGGGGTGAAAGAAGTTCTCATTTGGCGTCCAGTCCCGCGCTAATGGGGCATTAAATGGTGATCTGAACCAGGTTGATTGCGTAATGCATACAATACAAGGGGAAGGCAATGCAGCCATCCCTTCTTCAATGTCATTTTAAGCTTTGCTATTCTCTCCATCCTTAGGCCATTTAATTTCTCACATAGCCCGTTGGCTTGCGGGTGATAGGCCGAAGCAAACTTATGTTTGATGCCCAAGAGTGAGACTACATTTTCAAAGAGTTCTTTCACAAAGTGCGGTCCATTGGCAGAATGCAAAACATTTGTCATGGGTATCAGGCAGGTAGTTGTGGCAAGCTGAGTGGAGGCTTGGTAGGCCTGGCATAGGCACACAAAGAACCCATAACACATCCCTCCTTTCATTCCTTCCTAGTGTTTGTAGCAACTTCCTGGTTACCACTTCCTGTTGCCAAACAGGAAGTGCATGATAATTCATGAGCTCTCTAGTGTTTGGGTGTTGCTGGCTATATAAGATTCTTCCAGTGCTTCGTGTTGCTTACTGTGAGCTGTATCAGCAACACACTTGCCGTGCTCTGGATCAGCCAGCATCTGCTTACCTGCTCCGGATCATCCTGCTTCTGCTTACCTGCTCCGGATCATCCTGCTTCTGCTTACCTGCTCCAGATCATCCTGCTTCTGCTTACCTGCCTCCGGACCATTCTGCTTCAGCTTACCTGCTCCGGAAGAGCCCCCGTTCTTACTCCACGCCGCAGCTATCTCCAGTCAAGAGGGGACTTCTACACTGGCACCCGTAAGAACAAAGAAGAACTGCGTTAACACGTGCACATCAGTAACGCTGCGCATACTCACCGAATCTTCCCGTACCGCTGGAATCCAGGTCAGTTGTACGAGCGCACAAACCTCTGTAAAAGAAAAAAGAGACATTATTCATTGCACTCGTCCCAATAACGCGGACACTAATTTCACAGTGCTCTCTCTCTCTACGCGGTGCATACTTACCAAAAGTCTCCGTGCAAACGTACCTAACCACCAAGTCTCCAGTACCGCTGAACCTGGACTTGAGGCGCTAATAGCACATCATTTCTCCTGCAAGGGAAAGGGAGAGACATTACCAGGCGCGCTAGAATTGAAGGCGCTGCGCAAACCTACCAGCAGCTAGCTTCTACACGCAGCAGTACTCACCCACAAAAAAATACCGGCAAACAAAGACAATACAGACAATTTTGGACATTCAACATTCTCTGCACAACGTTCACTTGTGGAAAGGACTTTCTAGCCAGTGAAGAAACTGGCGCCTTGAACACTCGGCCTCGCTCTGAAGGCATAAAACAGCGTTTGGCATCTGAACTCAGCCTACAGACATTGGCACCAATCACATGAGTGAATCGCGCCCCTGCGAATGCGGGATGGAGTGCACACCCTACTAAAGATCAAGGTAAGCCCATAGGGGGACATCACAGCACACAGTAAAGAAAAGGGAAGGGCCCAGGGGAATCGGGTGAATTCAGGTCTGAGTGTACACCTTGTATTTGACAGGTATTCCTCTGGGTGAAACAGGGGAAGTGAAGACTCGGGGTCAAGGGAGGCTCGTCCATCACTCCTGCAGAGACACAGGTGAGTGTGACAACTTTGCACACCCCACTATACAGGTCTCTCAAGCTTAGTAGGGGTTCCAGTTCTAGATTACATAGCACAATATTCAGATCTCATTGACAGATCCTTAGACAGGTCTTCCAAACCCCGCTGATATCCTCCTTAAATCCTCACTGCAGTGAACCACGTATGCGGAGACGGACACTAAAGAGAGCCACTGAGAACACCTAATGATATAACCCCTAATTCACCTCCCGTACCCCTCTCTAGACAGCAACTGAAGGAGCCGACAACATCATCCGGAAATATCGCCTACAGACAGAGACCTCCACGCACATTACGACACCACAAGACAACCAGACCTAAGCCGAACCAACTGGACATCAGCGAACAAATATGACTAAATAACCTCTTACAATGCCGTGCAAGCGACCCATCCCGAGAGAAAGAAAAATAGAAGAAGCAACATACACTCCGGAACAGCAACAAAGAACAACAACTACAGAACACACCCCCGAAGTCAGGAACAAGAATAGAACCAACACTGAGAGAAGAGACACATCCCTCTACTTAACTCCTTACCTCGCCAACCACGGGTCACCAGAGCAAACCAACCCAACGCTAGAAGCCGCAACATCAAACTACCCCACACAATCACGCAGAAGAAGGATGAATAACACAAGAAACAACCAACATACCTCCGATGCGATAACACCTTTCATCACCAAAGCAAGAAGAACTTCCAGTTGACAACCACAACTCATGGAAGACGAACCCGATGAAAACAAAAACCCAAGACAGAACCTAGAAGAACTTTTCGAAGATGCTGACACCCCAAAACCCACACCTCAGCAAGAGTTCGACCAGGAAGGAAACCCCAACACTGATCAGAAGATGAACTCAACAAGAAAGTCCAACCCAAACGACACCCCTAAACTCCACTGCAATCTTATAAACGCAAGATCCATATCAAAACACTCAACAGAGATCTTCGACCTACTCGATGACAACGGCATTGACATCCTGTTCATCACAGAAACATGGCTGGACGACAACTACAGAATCACACTCCAAAGCTGCCTTCCAACCAACTTCAAATGCCTCCAAATAAACAAGAAAATCAAAAAAGGAGGAGGCATTGCAATAGTATTCAAAGGACACCTGAAAATAAAAACAGATGAACCGCTCAACATCCCCAACTGTGAAACCATGGTAATACACCTAACAGACCACCGACATATGATGCAACCTTCGTCGACAACTTCGTCGAAGGCACCACCAACATAGCCATCAACCACGAACACCTAATCATCCTGGGGGACTTCAACATCTGGTTTGAAGACAGTCACGCCAACTCCCTAAACTCACTGACTGAACAACTCACTACCATGAAACTACAACAACTAGTCAAAGGGGCAACACACTCGGCAGGACACACCCTCGACGCAATCTTCACAGAGGAAAAACTCATCACCACGGCACCACCAATACAAATACTGTGGAGCTACCATCTCATCATCCCATTTGTGATCACTCTGCCTACTCAAGTCTGCATCCAACCCCCTAAACTCACAACCACCTCAAAAAGAAACTGGAAATACGTCAAAGAAAGCAACCTATTCGAACAACTGGCATTAACCAAACCGTCAACTACAGAACTACAGCTAACTGACAAAGACGGGAAAGCGGAGCTACTACCCAAATGGATCGCAGACGCAATCGACAAGATCGCCCCAGAAAAACCATTCACCCCATCAAAAAAAAGAGCAATGGCAAAATGGTTCATCCCACTATTAAGCACCATGAAAAGAAAACAAATAAATTGAACTGGAATGGAGAAAAGAATAAAACCCGGACAAAAAAAATACTGTTCCAGAGACAAATCTGCGCACATACAAGAAGGGAATTCAAAAAGGCAAAGAAAAGGCATTATGATGACAGAATCACTAATGCCGCCAACACACAAAAAGAAATGTTTAACATCATTAAAGAGATGAGAAACCCATCATGCTGCGACAACACCCCAACCCACTCAGAGAAACTATGCAACGACCTGGCAGACCACTTAAAAAAGAAAATCAACGATATACGACAATCCATGCAAAACATACCAACCGACCACAACATACTACAAAGCAAACCCATCACAGAATCTCAGCACAAATTCAAAAACTTTCCTGAAATATCAGCAGAGGCATTCGCATTGCTGGTAAAACACAGCAAGAAAGTTGGATAACCCATGGATCCCTGTCCCACGGACATCTACAAATTAATCCTCGCACAAGGAACGCCAGCAGAATACTACAGAAACCTTATGAACCTTTCTCTAGCAACAGGAACTGTACCAAAAATCTTCAAATCAGCATACATCAAACCACTTCTGAAAAACACAGGTGGCGACATAGAAGACCTCTCCAACTACAGGCCAATTTCAAACATTCCCTACCCGGCAAAACTCCTGGAAACCTACGTATATAAACAAACCCAAGAATATGTAGAAAAACACCACCTGCTGGACCAAGCTCAAGTTGGTTTCAGACCAGCAAAAGGAATGGAAACAGTACTACTATCCATCTGGGACGACCTAAAAACCAACACAGACTCAAACACAACCTCAGCCTCATTCTACTCGACCTCTCCGCAGCCTTCGACACAGTTAGTCATGACACCCTAACCAAAGACGAGAAGACATAGGCATAACAGCCACAGCACTACTCTGGACTAAATCATTCCTAGCAGACAGAACAGAAACCGTATGCATTAAACCTTCAAATCCGCTCCAAAGGTTAACAACAGTGGAGTGCCACAAGGATCCTCACTATCACCACTGTACTTCAACATCTACCAAACTCCGGTTATCCGAATCTTCAAAAAGTACAACATCACATGCTACAACTACGCAGATGATACCCAAATCATCTACAAAATCAATGACACCCAAGCTGATCATTCAACCCTAATTAAGTGTCTAAAAGAAGTCTTCAACTGCATGGCTGCCAACAACGTGAAAATCAATCCAGGAAAGACAGAAATCATGTTCATATCCAAAGACCAAGAGAACGTAATCACCATCCCGTGGCCAACGGAAATGGGTACCGTACCATCACCACCTAAGGTAGTAATACATCTGTGAGTCCTGATGGACAACACCCTAACCTTAGAACCACAAGTAAACGCAAACAGTCAAGAAATGTTTCTCCTCCTCCACACAGCAAGAAGAATCCTACCTTTCCTCTCCTTCATGCACAAAACACTCACTATCGTCGCCCTCATCATGTCAAGTATCAACTATACAAACAGCCTCTACCTCAGAATTCCAGAATACCTCCTGAAGAAACTACAACGGATCTAAATGCAGCAGCATACTACTCATCAAACTATCAAGAAGAAAACACATAACCCCTGCCCTAGAAATACTACTCTGTCTCCCAGTAAAACATTGCATCACCTACAAAACAATGTGCATAACGCACAGGGCAATCAGTGGATAGGGAGCAGAATTCCTACGAAAAAAATAATAATCTACAAACCAACAAGAACCCTCAGGTCAAGCAACGAAATATGCATGGGAACTAAACCATACCTCAAGAAGAAACTGGGAGGCACCTCCTTCTACCACTTAGCCGCAAAAACCTGGAACAACATCCCAAAAGACATAAGAAACACCAAAAATGACCAAAAATTTAGGAAAGTACTAAAAACCTGGCTCTTCAACACCACAGACTCAAACTGAAAACGGAATCGGAAAGGAAAGGGATGAATGAACTGGACTCGGACAACTCCCAGTACAGACGGTGGACATCTCCCGATGTGAAGAAGCTCCCACGGCACCTGGACGAAGAACGCCGGTTAGAGGGGAACACAGGTGACACCCAAACTGAGACGGAATCAACTTCCCACCCAACAACTGCACTCATCCATAAGTTGCCACCGGTACCACAGTATAGTGGAATTATCGGGATATTAGCAATCAGCACAATATATGAGCTGTCGACATGGACAGGTGCGCTAGTTGTATGAGTGGGGAGTGAAGACTGGGGAATGAGGGGCCAGATGTGAAGGACCTCGAGGGCCGATGGACCAAGATCTAGACAGAGGCAGAGGGGCGCTTCCGAAGCCCACCTGGGAAATTACAGAAGCCCAGTGCCTCAATTCAGGATAAAGATGCCAACTAACCAATTGCACTAACAATTTCCCCCTCTGCATACACCTCTCAAACTCCAAACCAAACACAACCACAAACCTGCAGCAACAAACCGCAAAAACTTCACTACATTGCAACAACAAAACAAAAAACACACATTGACTCGCACAGCAGTACACGACGACTACCGGCCGCAAAACATCCCAGGCCCAGCCAACGGACCCACGGTCTGAGGCCGCAACAGCACATCACTGCTCTCTTGCACTTTTCCAGCTACTTCCAACTAACCACCTTTCCCTTCCTCTTTCAGTGCCGCCAGAGCGCCAGGGGAACACTCCGGTGGTCATAGTGCGCGGTACAAATGTCCTTTATCATTAACATAACATCTTGGCAAAACTTTGTGAACTAAAAACTTTGCAGTGCATTCAGTCTTAGGATGCATGCACAGACCTGCTTCGGTTCATCTAGAAAAGGGACATACTACAACTAACATATATCGGTAACCATTACATGTTTGCAACAATATCCACCATAATCTATATGCAGTTGTTGGAAGGGGCCATTAGGTCTAGGGATTACTCCTCTTACCGCTCGCAGAGTGTGTCCTGATGTACATTTCTGGCACACAATACAGTTTTTAAGGAACTGTGCCCCATGTTCACTGAGGTTCGTTACAAACCATTCTTCTGCTATTGTAGCAGCTAAACTCTCTTGATTCACATGCACTGGGTAATGGAGCTGCTCCAATGCTACTCTAAACTATGCTAGAGGCATAACTGGCTTTCCTGTACTGTCCTGCCTCCAAATTGCCTCAGTGGGAGACAAAGAACACCTCTGCTTTTTCCATAGCTCCTTTTCGTCTTGTGATGCTTGCCCTTGTATCTCAATTAACTGTACAATGGACATCATATTAAAGCCTTCTTCAACCAACATGCACCGCCCTGCCACTTTATTTATATCTTTTACCTCATTTTCAAATATGGTTGAATAATATGCGGCATGTTTGGCCTCTAAATCTGCAGCTTCATTCCCGCAAGAGATTAAATCGGTTCTTTTGTAATGCGCTGCACATTTCACGATGGCTATGGTTGATGGAAAGCTTAAGGCTTCAATGAGTTTGTGTAATAGCCCTGTATGTTGCACTGGAGTGCCATCTGCACTGGGGATGCCCCTTCTTTTCCAACGTGACAGGGCTGCGTATATAGTTGATGTCACATAGCCAGAGTCAGAGTACACAGTTCACTTCCTCATCCTCAAAACTTCGCAATGCATCAATAAGTGTGGTTAATTCTTCAGCCTGCGCTGCATATGTTGATGTCAATCTTCTACTTATAAATACTTCAAATGTACCCCCTTGGGTCATCTTTACTACTGCTGATCCTGTATGTCTCACCCCAGAATGATCTATTCGTGATCATCCATCAATGAAAGCCACTTCCACCCTTCCTAGAGCATTCTCTCTAACA
>CM010927.2:184184354-184388322 GCA_002915635.3 Ambystoma mexicanum | reverse complement strand
ACTCACAACCACCTCAAAAAGAAACTGGAAATACGTCAAAGAAAGCAACCTATTCGAACAACTGGCATTAACCAAACCGTCAACTACAGAACTACAGCTAACTGACAAAGACGGGAAAGCGGAGCTACTACCCAAATGGATCGCAGACGCAATCGACAAGATCGCCCCAGAAAAACCATTCACCCCATCAAAAAAAAGAGCAATGGCAAAATGGTTCATCCCACTATTAAGCACCATGAAAAAGAAAATAAATAAATTGAACTGGAATGGAGAAAATAATAAAACCCGGACAAAAAAAAATACTGTTCCAGAGACAAATCTGCGCATACAAGAAGGGAATTCAAAAAGCAAAGAAAAGGCATTATGATGACAGAATCACTAATGCCGCCAACACACAAAAAGAAATGTTTAACATCATTAAAGAGATGAGAAACCCATCATGCTGCGACAACACCCCAACCCACTCAGAGAAACTATGCAACGACCTGGCAGACCACTTAAAAAAGAAAATCAACGATATACGACAATCCATGCAAAACATACCAACCGACCACAACATACTACAAAGCAAACCCATCACAGAATCTCAGCACAAATTCAAAAACTTTCCTGAAATATCAGCAGAGGCATTCGCATTGCTGGTAAAACACAGCAAGAAAGTTGGATAACCCATGGATCCCTGTCCCACGGACATCTACAAATTAATCCTCGCACAAGGAACGCCAGCAGAATACTACAGAAACCTTATGAACCTTTCTCTAGCAACAGGAACTGTACCAAAAATCTTCAAATCAGCATACATCAAACCACTTCTGAAAAACACAGGTGGCGACATAGAAGACCTCTCCAACTACAGGCCAATTTCAAACATTCCCTACCCGGCAAAACTCCTGGAAACCTACGTATATAAACAAACCCAAGAATATGTAGAAAAACACCACCTGCTGGACCAAGCTCAAGTTGGTTTCAGACCAGCAAAAGGAATGGAAACAGTACTACTATCCATCTGGGACGACCTAAAAACCAACACAGACTCAAACACAACCTCAGCCCTCATTCTACTCGACCTCTCCGCAGCCTTCGACACAGTTAGTCATGACACCCTAACCAAAAGACGAGAAGACATAGGCATAACAGCCACAGCACTACTCTGGACTAAATCATTCCTAGCAGACAGAACAGAAACCGTATGCATTAAACCTTCAAATCCGCTCCAAAGGTTAACAACAGTGGAGTGCCACAAGGATCCTCACTATCACCACTGTACTTCAACATCTACCAAACTCCGGTTATCCGAATCTTCAAAAAGTACAACATCACATGCTACAACTACGCAGATGATACCCAAATCATCTACAAAATCAATGACACCCAAGCTGATCATTCAACCCTAATTAAGTGTCTAAAAGAAGTCTTCAACTGCATGGCTGCCAACAACGTGAAAATCAATCCAGGAAAGACAGAAATCATGTTCATATCCAAAGACCAAGAGAACGTAATCACCATCCCGTGGCCAACGGAAATGGGTACCGTACCATCACCACCTAAGGTAGTAATACATCTGTGAGTCCTGATGGACAACACCCTAACCTTAGAACCACAAGTAAACGCAACAGTCAAGAAATGTTTCTTCCTCCTCCACACAGCAAGAAGAATCCTACCTTTCCTCTCCTTCATGCACAAAACACTCACTATCGTCGCCCTCATCATGTCAAGTATCAACTATACAAACAGCCTCTACCTCAGAATTCCAGAATACCTCCTGAAGAAACTACAACGGATCTAAATGCAGCAGCATACTACTCATCAAACTATCAAGAAGAAAACACATAACCCCTGCCCTAGAAATACTACTCTGTCTCCCAGTAAAACATTGCATCACCTACAAAACAATGTGCATAACGCACAGGGCAATCAGTGGATAGGGAGCAGAATTCCTACGAAAAAAATAATAATCTACAAACCAACAAGAACCCTCAGGTCAAAGCAACGAAATATGCATGGGAACTAAACCATACCTCAAGAAGAAACTGGAGGCACCTCCTTCTACCACTTAGCCGCAAAAACCTGGAACAACATCCCAAAGACATAAGAAACACCAAAAAATGACCAAAAATTTAGGAAAGTACTAAAAACCTGGCTCTTCAACACCACAGACTCAAACTGAAAACGGAATCGGAAAGGAAAGGGATGAATGAACTGGACTCGGACAACTCCCAGTACAGACGGTGGACATCTCCCGATGTGAAGAAGCTCCCACGGCACCTGGACGAAGAACGCCGGTTAGAGGGGAACACAGGTGACACCCAAACTGAGACGGAATCAACTTCCCACCCAACAACTGCACTCATCCATAAGTTGCCACCGGGTACCACAGTATAGTGGAATTATCGGGATATTAGCAATCAGCACAATATATGAGCTGTCGACATGGACAGGTGCGCTAGTTGTATGAGTGGGGAGTGAAGACTGGGGAATGAGGGGGCCAGATGTGAAAGGGACCTCGAGGGCCGGATGGACCAAGATCTAGACAGAGGCAGAGGGGCGCTTCCGAAGCCCACCTGGGGAAATTACAGAAGCCCAGTGCCTCAATTCAGGATAAAGATGCCAACTAACCAATTGCACTAACAATTTCCCCCTCTGCATACACCTCTCAAACTCCAAACCAAACACAACCACAAACCTGCAGCACAACAAACCGCAAAAACTTCACTACATTGCAACAACAAAACAAAAACACACATTGACTCGCACAGCAGTACACGACGACTACCGGCCGCAAAACATCCCAGGCCCAGCCAACGGACCCACCGGTCTGAGGCCGCCAACAGCACATCACTGCTCTCTTGCACTTTTCCAGCTACTTCCAACTAACCACCTTTCCCTTCCTCTTTCAGTGCCGCCAGAGCGCCAGGGGAACACTCCGGTGGTCATAGTGCGCGGTACAAATGTCCTTTATCATTAACATAACATCTTGGCAAAACTTTGTGAACTAAAAACTTTGCAGTGCATTCAGTCTTAGGATGCATGCACAGACCTGCTTCGGTTCATCTAGAAAAGGGACATACTACAACTAACATATATCGGTAACCATTACATGTTTGCAACATATCCACATAATCTATATGCAGTTGTTGGAAGGGGCCATTAGGTCTAGGGATTACTCCTCTTACCGCTCGCAGAGTGTGTCCTGATGTACATTTCTGGCACACAATACAGTTTTTAAGGAACTGTGCCCCATGTTCACTGAGGTTCGTTACAAACCATTCTTCTGCTATTGTAGCAGCTAAACTCTCTTGATTCACATGCACTGGGTAATGGAGCTGCTCCAATGCTACTCTAAACTATGCTAGAGGCATAACTGGCTTTCCTGTACTGTCCTGCCTCCAAATTGCCTCAGTGGGAGACAAAGAACACCTCTGCTTTTTCCATAGCTCCTTTTCGTCTTGTGATGCTTGCCCTTGTATCTCAATTAACTGTACAATGGACATCATATTAAAGCCTTCTTCAACCAACATGCACCGCCTGCACTTTATTTATATCTTTTACCTCATTTTCAAATATGGTTGAATAATATGCGGCATGTTTGGCCTCTAATCTGCAGCTTCATTCCGCAAGAGATTAAATCGGTTCTTTTGTAATGCGCTGCACATTTCACGATGGCTATGGTTGATGGAAAGCTTAAGGCTTCAATGAGTTTGTGTAATAGCCCTGTATGTTGCACTGGAGTGCCATCTGCACTGGGGATGCCCCTTCTTTTCCAACGTGACAGGCCTGCGTGTACAGTTGATGTCACATAGGCAGAGTCAGAGTACACAGTTCACTTCCTCATCCTCAAAACTTCGCAATGCATCAATAAGTGTGGTTAATTCTTCAGCCTGCGCTGCATATGTTGATGTCAATCTTCTACTTATAAATACTTCAAATGTACCCCCTTGGGTCATCTTTACTACTGCTGATCCTGTATGTCTCACCCCAGATGATCTATTCGTGATCATCCATCAATGAAAGCCACTTCCACCCTTCCTAGAGCATTCTCTCTAACATGGGGACTATCATTATAACATTCAGTGTATGTAACATAGTTATTGCACATCGTCATCTTATCCTACTGGTTCAGCTATAAACGTTGCTGGATTCACTGTGCTACACCTACCAATTATGATCACATGGTTTGAGATAATTACCTCGTATCCTGATGCTCTTTGAGTAATCAATGTACCTTTGGGTTTTCTAAAATTACAAATAATGCATGCTCAACAAATAGAGTTATGGAACACCCCATAGTCATGCTTGAAGCCTTTTCTGCGGCAAAAGCAGCAGACCGTTTGCAGGGATAGTGTCCTTTCATAACTGGATCTAAAATCACACTATTATAAGCTAATGGTTTATGACCATGTCCTAATGTCGTTTTATGTGTAAGGACTGCTGTCATACATTCTCCATTTGAATTGGAAAATACGTAAATTCTATACTATAATTTGGAATCCCTAATACAGGAGCTGTACTAATCGCGTTTTTTAATTCATTATATCCTCCAGCCATGTCTTCTGTCCACATTGATTTATTTTAGCCACCTGAGTTTCTTTAAGTGCTTTTATTAGTGGTTGAATAAATGTACTGTAGTCAAAGACCCAGGCCCTGCAATAATTGCATAGACCTAAAAATCGCTGCATTTGTCTCACTGCTTTTGGCTGTATAGTTCTCATTATGGCTTCTGCTCTCTCAGGTGTCACTTTCCTTCCTTCATGGGAGATTAACTGTCCTATGTATAATACTTCTTCTTGACAATATTGTAATTTTTTTTGTCTACTTTGTACCCTTTCTCTGCGAGTATTGTCATAAGTTTGACAGAATGTTCTCTACATTTTCCTTTTGTGTCACTGCACACTAAAATGTCATCCATGTATTGAATTATGGCATTTTCAAGCTGAACATTTCCCAAGTCTATCTGAAGGGCTCTATTAAAAATAGAAGGGGACTCACATACTGAGGTAAACCAGTATGTTTCAGATGAATCATTCTATATGAAAAGGAAGTCAAATCCTGTGAGTCTTAATGTAGGGTAATTGAGAAAAATGCATTTTTCCTATCGACAACAGTAAAATACCTGGTTGTCGATGGACTATTGTACAATATTCTTGCATGGTTTGGAACTAATGGAAACTCTGCTTCGACTACATTGTTTAGGGGTGAAGATCTTGTATGAATCTCCACAATTCTCCTGTTGATTTTTTGATAGGGTAGACAGCCGTGTTGCATGGAGGATCTGATAGTACTAGAATGCCTTGTTTCACTAGGGCAGATATAGTTTTGAATATCCCCTCTTCCGCTTCTCTGTACTTTGGGTATTGTTTTGCATGTGGCAAAATAGCTTGTGGGTTAAGCTTAATATTCACTGCTCCCACTCCTTTCAGTAGGCCCATGTCATATGGACTTGTGGTCCATAGAATACTTGCCACTTTTTCCAAGTCTTCATGAAAAAATGGCAGTTTCATTTTTACCAACGCCATTCTCTGTGGTACCTCTGTGCTCTCAACTTTAATCCAATAAGTGAGACTTATAAAGAATACTAACTCATCATCGGAATTGTCATTCCTAAACAGTTTTTCATCTGTCAGTCTTCATTGAGGGCTATCACTGTTCTCCATTCCCTTCCCTCATCGTCTGTCCCATGAAGCATCACCCTTTCTTCTCTTACTACTGCTGCTTCTAATTCCAAAGGAATATCTTGCCCTTCCTCATCATCCATAGGAATTTCTAGCCTGAATTTTTTTTTTTTTGGGTTTCTCTTTCCTGCCAATTAAGGTAACCATGATAATAAAACAATCACTCCATATAAAAATCCTTCCTCGTCTAGAGGGACTACCGTAAGGCATTCTTTCCAGCAAATGCTGATAAGAATTCTGTCACATTCATGTAATGTATCCCCTGAGTTGAACACGGTATGCCTTTGTCAGTAAAAGATATTGTCATGTCAAGCTTTGTCATTAAATCAGTATTGTTCACTGGTGTCTGCTTAGAGTATAGCAATGCATAGACATGTCATGTTCCCCTATAGAAATTGGTAATTTGTCTGTAAATGGAACTAAATTTGTTGCCCCAGTAAATCCCTGAGCATTCACGGCAATGCCTCACATTGGATATTTTCCGTCATGGACACAGGAACGAGTCGCTCCTGTGTCTACAAGAAATGAAAATGTCTTGCCTCCTATCGTCACCTTGACCCTTGGTTCCTCTTGGGGATCTGGTGTTACAGATAGTACTGAACACATCAGATCGTCCTGTGGGCTGTCCTATTGTGGGTATACATTCATCCCCGTGCCTGTGAAAGGATTCCTTCCCACAATAGTCACACTCCCTAATTTGGCCTTTACTACGTGTGTAGCTTCCATGTCCATATGCCATTGTGATACGCTTGTCGATTGCACTGAGATGTATTGTATTTGTTGAGTGGGTGCCTCTTGCATTTGCACAGGTGTTTGCTGTTGCTGCCCCCTTAATGACTGTATCTGCATTGGTACTTGTTGGAATTGCTGGGGTTGTGGCAATTGTATCTGTGCTGGCACTTGCTGAAACTGCTGTGTTTCTGGTGCATATGCCTGATTTGCATGATATCCTTGTGAGTCTGTATTGTATTGTGGAGCATATCCTGTCCTCCCTCTTGGAGGGTGCCAATTCTGTTGTTGCATGCCTCTTCTGCTTCTACATGTTCTAGCCATATATCCTATTTTTCACAATTCCAACATGTTAAAGGTTGTCTGCCATTAGATCCTCCCCTTCCTTGAGGACTTTGAAATCCTCTTCTTCCTTCTCCTCGAGGCCCATTCCCCCTGCCTCTTGGTATATTATTATACTCATTCTGATCTTAGCCATTGACTATTATTTTGCTTTGGGAACTGCACTACTTGCGCCATGCTTCCCTCATTACCTGTCAACACCACTCCATCTATGGTGAATTTTGACAATTTCTTCTGAACCAATGTTGCCTTTTCTTGCTTTCCACGCTCGGCTTTCTTTTTAACTTTTTCTTTGAGCATTCTGCAATAATGCACGATTGCCAATTGTATCTCTGGCCATGGTTTTTTTCCCATTTCCACCTGTTTCTTTAACTGCCTTTGTACTGGCTCTGGCAGTCCTTGACATGATATGTGATAAAATAACACTACTGTTTTATCCCTAGTTTTGTGCGTGTCCGAACTCCATCTGTCCAGAATATCCTGAATAAAAGCAATGGGGTCTTCATCCTCCCTCATCTTCCTAATGGTTATTGCCCCACTATCCAATGTATCTGAATAAAGCGATCGCCATATATCTGCTCTACAATTATTGAATGGCACTCCATCGTGCACTGTGTTTTGTGCAGTTACTTTTGGATACCCTGCTCTTTTCCAAATGTCATCAACTCTCTCCCCCAGGATAGCTGATAATAAGCCTTTTATATTGCCTATAGCTAACGTCATTCCTGACGTTCTTTTCTTTAATCCATTTCCCTGCACCGGAAGTCAAACTCGATAGTGTGCACTTTAAATTTTAAATTGTCCTTATCCATCTGGGGCCATGGTATATATTGTGGTCTAGCCCTTCCTTTCTCTAATAGTGGAAACTGTGAAAACCCTTGCCCTTGCTCATACCTACCCACACTGCTTGTTCTCCAGGCAGCATTACCATTGTCTGCTTCTTGTCTTCCTGGCAATGCCCTTAATCTGCTCACATAAGGCGAGGATACATCCCCTGTACTGTGTGATCGTACTTGCGGTTATTCATTACATGGTATTGGTTCTGGTGCTCTCCTAATAAGGTCCTCAAAGTCTGACCAGTTTACCCATTCATCTACACTTGATTTTCATGAAAATCCATATGCATCCTCTTCTCTGGTTTTCTTATTTTGTTTCCTTTCCTCGTCTTATTACGCCCCAACTTGTATGACTATTGTCCTCTTCCGTGTCATCAAGTTCAAACCTATTTAAAGATAATGTTCTATGATTGTCTATTCTCATGTCATCCAAGCTTCCTCCTATTTCTTTAAAGGAGGCTCTTTGTTCACCCTCCTGAGCTCTATATCCTTCCTTATCCGTCATTTGTGTATATAGTTTCCCTATCCTTGCCCCTATGTTCTTTGTGTCTTCTCTCCATGTTGTCTGATAATCCTTGCAACCCTCCACAGGACTGTTGTGAACCTCTCTCCTCTACAGGTCGATCATGAGATTCTATGGGTATAATCCCTCTACGGCATAGATATTCAATCTCATCTTTAAATCCCCTACTTCGAATGGATTGTGTCCTGCCACGTATTCCTCATTTTAGATATATCCTTACCTTCAGCTTTGCTGCTTCAGAATTTTTCTCTCTCTCTCTCCACCAGACGGTGCTCCTCTCGAGGCCGCGGCGCTGATGTCCCTCGGCGGCATCCTTCGAGAACCGTCGTCATCCGCTGTATAAAAGCCTCGAGCGCGCCTGTTGGCTTCAGTTCCGTTTTTCCGTTAGCTTCACTTCAGATCGTTACAAACAGCGCTTCAATCTTTCGTGAAAGAAAATGTTGTCTTAATCGAACCCTTCCACACCGAAGATGGGATTTAAAAAATGTCTAAAATGTGGAAAGAAAATTTAACCGATCCACCCAAAAACTGCCTCTGGTGCCTCGGTTCCGACCACCGAATTGAAGACTGCGGTTCGTGCCAATCGATGACCCATAAGGTCTTAAAAGAATGCAGTGGTAAACTGGCGATGGGGGAGGGTTCATCGAAGTCTACTTCAAAAGGCAAAGACTGGGCCGAGTCTTCGGTAAAACATCATAATAAATATAGATCAAGGAGTAGATCCGGGAAGTCTTCTTCTTCGTCCTCTAAAAAGACAAAGAAAAGATGTCACCGATCTCCCTCTTATTCCTCGACATCATCTGAGGAAGTGATAGCATGCCCTTCGAAGCATGACTCCCTGAGTAAATGGGAAGCCTTTAGAGTTTCCATGTTAAAGATTTTTGAGAATGCGGCCCAGACCCCCTCAAAAAAGTCTAAAGAAGACCATGCTACTGCTCATTAGAAACGTGACAGAGGAAGGTCCAAAACAAGAATATCCGACAAAAAGTTGTCGAGGGTGTCACCCAGGGACTCTTCCCGGTCACCTCATACAAACCTACCAGTGCATAAATCAGAGGTAGAGGGAAATAAAATGGCGTAAAGCTATCATACAGCATCAAAGTCGAAATCAAAGTCTTTGAATACCCTCGAGTAAAATAGCCTCCTGGAATACGCGTGGTCATAGTCACTTGCAATTATCTGTTCAATCATTATCTGAATATGCGATTATTGCTCTCCAGGAGACATGGTATTTAGTCCCCCCGACCTGGGACAGTTTCAATGTTTGTTTATTGCCAGCAAAGATGGGATCACGTGGTCGACCTTCCTCGGGCCTTGTGGTGGCAGTTAACCAAAAATTGGGCCTTAAAATAGAGCCTTGGATGCATGTGGATATCTTCATCCAAGTAGTTAAGATCACTCATAACAAGTTCACCATCGCCCTCATTAACATCTATCGTAATCCAGCAGGTCTAGCGGACACTGCCTTATTCGAAGGGTTAGCAACGATTCTTGATGCAATCGCAACTGCCAAGGACATTTCCCACGTGCTCCTCATGGGCGATTTAAATATGGATTGCACTTCGGCCCTACCCCAGAAGAACTCTAAGGCATTAGCCACATGGTCTCATCTCATGCTGGATCATAACATGCGAGTTTTGAATGGCTCAGTTAAGCGGGACATCCCGCCCCAACCGACATGGCAGCGAGGATCAAGTCAAAGTACGATTGACTACATGTATGTTGATCATGTTATGTATAGCCATGTAATTTGTTTTGACATAATTCCATATCCTGCGAGTGACCACCATCTCTTATCATTACAACTGAGCTGCTTTGATGAACAACCAAACAATCAATGGGTGTCGCAAAATCTAACCATCAATAATGCCAAAAACCGTTTGAAATGGTCCAAGAAGTCTCTAATGCAATTTTCGCATGCTCTCTGTGACATTGATCACCCCCAGCAGTTGATTGAATACACTGACTTCCTGAAACCTTTTCGTAATACCATAGTGGCCAATCCGAGTACATGGAAACACAAACACCAGTTCGACCAAGCACTTAAAGACCGTAAGGCCGAATGGTGTAAAGAAAAAAGACTCATCCAGAGAGCAAACCCCTCTAATAGCCACACCTTAGTCAGAGCCAGTAGGTGTAGGTACCAGAACTGGCTCCGGGCTTGGCGAGCGCAGTTATATCAAAAAGACAGCGAAACAATGTTTAGGTCGATTCTTTCGAAAAATTCAGCCGAAACATGGCGCCTGCTTAACACAAATCTCAACTTAATTCAAGCCCACGTCCAAACTAGTGCGGTATTGGAGGGGGATTGGATAGCACATTTCACCAGCCTTTATCTTGATCCAGTATATCGACACTATGTCTATAAGCCCCAAGCTAAAACACAGTGGAACATAAGGTGCTCACAACCCCTCCTCAAAGATCTGATTGTAAACCTAAACCCCTCTAGAGCCGCTGGGCCTGATGGCCTCCATAACGTCATTTTGCAGGAAAATCCCGAGCTATGGGCTAAAAATCTCCATGCCATCTTCACTGAAATTTTGATCCAAGATCCAAGCTCTTGGCTGTGCTCTGTCATTGTACCAATCTATAAGAAAGGTGACCGCTCCAATCCTTGTAATTATCGGCCAATAGCCCTCTTAGATGCCCCGGGGAAACTCTTTGCAAAATTGGTGCTGTCAGAATTTAATCACTGGACCTATTCCTGTGCCAAACGCGACCCCCATCAAACAGGTTTCGTGGCAGGTCTGGGCACCTGTGTGAACCTGCTGACCTTAAATGCACTCAAAGCACATTGCCAGGACCAGAATCAAGCCATTTATTTCGCGTTTATTGATTTGCACGCAGCTTTTGATTCGGTCTCACGAACCCTTTTGATGGCTAAACTTGCAAGGGACACATGTCCTCCATCCCTGCATGATATCATCCATGCGATGCACACAGCAACCACGATTCGGGTGAGACTCACCTTAGATGGACTTCTATCTGCGCCAATTAACACCGAGCGTGGGCTAAAACAAGGTTGTCTACTAGCCGCGGCAATCTTTAATTATTTTATCCATGACTTAACACCAATTTTGCAACAGACTAGCTCCGATGCGCCGTCTTTGAAAGGACATAAAATTACTAACTTAAATTACGCAGATGATATCGTACTTATATCTAAGACCCCAGTGGGTCTGCAGCAATTAATCGATGCATTTAATCGATATCTCACGGCGAATGAGCTGGTCGTTAATTTAAATAAAACTCAAATTGTTGTATATAAGGCAAAGCGGCTACATAAATATAACCTGACATGGTCAATCAACAATTCCCCTATCACAATAGTAAAAAATTACACCTATCTGGGTATTGAATTTTCTGGTGAAGTTAAACCCAACAGTCAAACAGAACGAATGGAAACCAAACTAAAAACTGCAATTTCACAAACCAAAATCATCCTGTTTAAATTTGGGAAATTTACCATCCAACCTGCCCTGACCTTCTGGACAATGAAAGCCATACCAGCGATTTTATACGGGGCCGAAACATTACTGAATTGCAATATGCAATTCCTTGGGAGGCTTGAAGGAAAGTACTGGAGGTCTGTTTTATCCCTTCCCCAGTGTGTACCGTGTACGTGGCTGCGCTTTGAACTGGGTCTAACCTCCTTGCGCGCAATTTACACCTGGCGATGTTGCATGTTACTCCGCAAATGCCTCATGGCAAAGCCCAACACCTACCTCCTAAAGGTAATTGCGGAATACATGCTGACAGCCGAGAAGAACTTCACAAACTCATGGCTAAACTTCTGTTTAGAAGCTTTAGCATCAGCAAATATCACCATTCTCAACCTCATACACAACCCGGGAAGGGCCAAAAAAATATTCTATAATCTCGATTGGTCGCACACTATTGACACCTGTAACACCTACTGTCAACCTTGTAAATTTCGTTTTTGGCCAAAATTGAGGCAATGTCCTGAACCATACTTATTAAAATTTCCCTCACCTAAATTACGAGCTGGGTATTTAAGGGCCCGCTTTGATCTATGGCCTACTTTTCAGGTTCAAGTACGGCGAAAATTAAGATCTGCCACGTTAATTGGTTGTCGTTTTTGCATGCAAAGCAATACTACCGAATCTCTTGAACATCTAGTCTGTCATTGCCCACGGTTAGCCGGCTTGAGATCAACGCACTTTAAACATCTGATGTCGTCTATAGCTGCGGTTGCCCAGGAATTGCGGTGGTCATTTTTGCTCTGTGCCAATCAATACCCCCTACAGATCGCATTAACAAACTTCATTCATGCGTTAAAATTGGAGACTGGTAATCATTCTTAGACGGCCGTTATGGCGTATTTTGCTGTTTTGCTGTTTATCCTTGTTTTGTCTTTTGTCTCCTCGTTTGTCTTTTGTCTAAAAATGTACGGGGTTTCGTACTGACTGGTTTATATTTTGTAATTTAACTGTCTATGTATATTGTTATGATGACTGCACTAAATATCATTTGTATATTGAAAAAGTTGTTTTTACAGCTGAACCAATAAAAAAAAAAAAAAAAAAAAAAGAATACCCTCGAGTACAAGGCATCGACTACTTATTCTAAAAAAGTTATGTCGAGTACACAGTCGACATCTTCGAAGGCTACTTTGACAGTGTCGATGGTTTCTACAATTGCCTCGATGAGTGCCTCGAGATCATCGAAGGCTCCCTCGACAACATCGAAGGTTGTTGTTACTGCATCAGCGCCATCAACGTTTTCGTCAACGCCCAAGCCTATAACAAGGGAAAAACCTGTATTACCCGAAAAAGTTTTTCACCCTGAGAGTAGACATGATTTTTTTAGGACCATGTCATTTATTTACAAGGGAGAATCATCAGCAGATTACCTCTGCTGGTGTTAAATTTGGCACAAGGCCAGTTCCAGAGGAATTAATTGATCCTCAATCTAAAATACAGGATTTGCAGGAATGTCTACAAACAGCAAGTGGTCTGGATACCTCTCCAGAACACGAATTTGATAAACCAGACCCATCAGAAAAAGCTGATGCGGGCTATAGAAAACTAATGAATAGAGTTACTGAATTTATGGGATGGGGTAGAAATTCACCAGTCTATCAGGATGATGATATGACTGATATTCTATCAGGAACACCTCAGCAAGACCTCATTCTTCCATTTCATATTGCCTTGCAAAGGAGGGTTAACTCTGCATGGGAACACCCTGTAGCCATTCCGGCAGTTAATAAAACATTTGTGTCAAAATATAGACCCTGTAACTCTGACCCAGAATACCTAAGCAAACATCCATCACCAGAAAGTCTGTTAGTTCAAGCAGCTACCTCCACTAGAAATGCTGCATACCCCACAATCCCTCCAGATAGGGACGACAAAAAAGTGCATGCATGGTCTAGGAAGATTTTTACATCAGGGAGTATAGCTTTGAAGTCCACTAATGTATCTTGCACCTTGGCAAGGTTCACATATACCCTGTGGTACAGCATGTCAGCAGCAGCTGAACACATCCCAAAAGGTGAAGAACTTGATGGCTTTCTAGCCATAATAAGGGATGGAAAGGAGGCTTTGGGAGAATGCCTTCAATCAGGTTTGGACACAGCTGACAGTATCAGTAGGTCCATGGCAACTAGCACGGTGCTACGTAGATTTGCGTGGCTAAGGAAGTCGGGTTTTGCGCCGGAAGTGCAATCCAGGCTTCTTAATATGCCATTTGACAGCTCGAGGTTGTTTGGCAGCAAGGCGGATGAAAGTTTGGAGAAGCTGCAGACCTCCAAAGCAGCGGCTAAATCACTCAGTGCCGTTATAAGACAACCTCAGCAACGCCCCTACACAGGCTCATATTCCTGGAGGTGTTGTCCTTTTCGTTATTATTCCTCAATTGGAAGAGGAAGAGGACAGGCCAGTCAGAGAGGTCAAAGAAAATGTCCTCGGGGGCGAGGAAAAGGTGTTAGATCTGCCCCAGCAGCAGCATCTGTCCCCTCAGCCGCTGCTGCAGCTGCCGCAAAACCACTCTGAGGTTTTGACCCACAATACCCCGGTGGGAGGCAGGATCTCACAGCATCTGAAAGAATGGCGGGGCATTACTTCAGATGCTTGGGCACTGGAAACAGTATCCCAAGGTTACTGCCTTCCTTTTCAAAAGAAACCTCAGAATCACCCGCCGGGATACAACTCTGTCAAAAATCCCGATCCGCTCCTGTTGCAGGAAGTTTTAACCCTGCTACAGAAAGGTGCAATAGAACATGTACCTGTAGCAGAGAGGAACAAGGGTTGGTATTCCCCGTATTTCCTCATTCCAAAGAAACACTGAGGACTGAGACCCATTTTGAACATGAGAAACCTGAACAAGTTCCTAAGGAAGGACAAGTTCAAGATGGTCACACTTTCTCAGATCCTTCAGGCTCTCCAACTCCAGGATTGGTTGGTATTATTGGACCTTCAGGATGATTACTTTCATGTGCCAATCCATCTCAAGCACAGAAAATATCTGAGGTTTGTGATTGGCAATTCTCATGATCAGTTTCGAGTTCTGCCATTCGGGTTGACCTCCGCCCCAAGAGTTTTCACCAAGTGGATGGTGGAAGTGGCAGCAAGTCTCAGGAGAGGGGGGATTCATGTCTACCCCTATCTGGACGATTGGATGATCAGGGCACGTTCTCCAGAACAAGCCCAAGATCATCTTCCTTTGCAAACTAGGTTTTTCTCTGAATTAAAAAAAGTCAAACATGATACCATCACAGAAACTCCAGTTTATTGGACTCGACTTCTTCTTAAGGAAGTCTGTTTGCTAAATCTGTACTCCATTCTGTACACGATCAGAAAAATTCTTTACTCCCACCTCCAAGACAAAACTGCTCTGGGAGTCTATCTAAGATGAGGACTACGTGGGTTGACACAATCCATTCGAAGAACAAGTTACTTCCCAACTGTAACGTTCTTTTGATTGGATGTTCCTCCCACGTATTCCTCATCGACCCTCCCAACCAACCCCACAGTACACTTTACGTGAGTTACACTCTAAATTCTTTTAAGGCTTGGGTCAAAAAGAGGCACGCCATTAATTACAATCCATGGGCTACAATATACGAAAAAACAGAACTGAAGCCAGCGGGCGCGCTCGAGGCATTTATACAGGGGATGACATTGTTGCTCGACGGATCCCGCCGAGGGACATCGACGCAGCAGCCTCGAGAGGAGCGCCCTCTTGTGGAGAGAGAGAGAAAAATTATTCCGAAGCAGCAAAGCTGAAGGTAAGGATATATCTAAGATGAGGAATACGTGGGAGGAACATCCAATCGAAAGAACGTTACAGTTGGTAAGTAACTTGTTCTTGTGTTCATTTCTTCCTCTCCTTATTTCCTTCAATTCCGCTTCCTCATGCTTTCTCTGCAACATACGTACTTTCAATTATTGGGCTTCTGCTTCTTCCCGTTTCTCATCTTCTAGTCTCTCTTTTTCTCTTTTTGCCTCATGCTTTCTTTGTTCTTCGCTTCGCTTATTTTCCTTGTCCCTTTCTTGTTTGTATAGCCTCTCTTCTTCCTTCTCTTTCGCTTTCTTATCTCACTCTTCCCTTTCCTCTCTTTCTCAAACTCCATCAGTCCCATTATCATCTAGTTTAAGCAATATTTGTCCTACCATCCATTCTGTACTATTGTTGTACCTTTAACTGTGTCTTTTATTCTTTTTTGTTTCTCTGCCTCTTCCTTTATCTCTGTCTGTTTATTCTGTCTATCCTTTTTCTCATCACGCTGGTTTACTTTCATCGCTTGTCTGCATATATTTGCGGTCTCTGCTTTTATTCTCTTCCACTGTCTCTTCACTAGTATAGGCATTGGATTTGTATTGTAGATTAACATACCCTGCTGCTGCTTTTATTTCAGGGTAAAATCCTTTCTCTTTATCCTTTACGTCTTGTTTCTCGGGAGGCAAAAGAGGAGCTGAAGGTGTTACATCTTCCCCTTTATCCAATCTTTTCTCTAGATTCTTTTCCTTATCGATAGCATGTAAATATGTCACCAGATTACGTAATACTGTATTTGAAAACAAACCTCTTGGAGGCCAGGGCATGAATGTCATATTGGTCGTGCCCTTAATCCATTCGGAATGATTCTGCCTAAGTTTGGCTGTATATCTTGGTAATGTTCTGCATAAATGTGTGAGAGGTTTTTCTTCCATGATGACAAGTCAATTCAGACTGCCAATACATACCCAATGTTTTCCTCTTCCTTTTGAGCTTCTTAAGAATATATTGTTTTAATATATATGAGCAGAAACCATCAATCGCCACTCGTATCCAGAAAATCTGAATATTTTCCTTACCTTTGTTGATTATTTTCTGAAAAAATGTATTGACACTGTTCTTTTTGCTCCTTCGTTTACACTTTCCTTTAATTATTTTTATATCATTCTTTGTTTTTTAGTATCTTGAAACTGTCTTCTTTATTTATGTTTTGGTTTCATCTGGTTTCAAGCTACCTAAAACCTGATTGAACCAGGCATGTGATGTAGTTTCTACTACAGTAGTAGAATTACAAACTCTGGAAGGCGCAATAGTATCAAGGGCCATAGATAGCTTTTGATGGTAGTATACCGAAGGGGCAACTGGTGAGGAGATGTAAGCAGTGGTCGAAGAGGGCGGGAGCAGTTGGCAGCACTGCTCCTCTACTTTAAACAAATATTTTACTGTTCCTATACTTTTATTTTACAAAACAACCATTCCGGAATGGTTTACTTTTAAAATAAAAGTGTGGCAATAAGTTAAAACTAGCACGTCAATGTACTGCATTGAACATTCCCTTAAACATCAGGTGCATTTGTTTGGGGGTTTGGAGTGCACGTGGGAGGGGGCGTGGTGATGGGGTTTGTGGGCAGTTGGGGCAGGCCAGCAGGGAGCATATTTCCACTACTTCTTTTCAGACACTTCGACCACTGGATGGAAGTTGACATGATACTTGCAGACTCGAAGAAAGACGTAAGAGAGAGTGGAGTAATCTTATGTAGACTACAATTTACCACAGTAGCCCTTTGTGGATAAATGTGTGGTGGTCAACTAGGGCAGGAAGATTAAACCAAATAAAGAAATGAAAGGATAGCAGCTACCCATATCCAGCCCCCACTTGGGGTTACGACCGCTTCCCAAAGCACTCAAACAGATAGGGTTGCATGTGCTATAGAAGCACCACAGAGATCTTACTCCCAGGTGGTGAGTGGAGGAAAGGGTGATAGAGTGGAACATGTATGGGCTGAGGACATCAACTTGGTAGAGGCTTTGAAACTCCAACATGTGCGTCTGTTGCAGATGGAGCAGCTAGTATATAAGCTTGTTGACGTACACCGTACGCCAGACCCTCAAGGTGGCGTAGGAGAGGCTATTTTGGCTGCTGATAGGCAGGCCTCCCCACCTGATAGCCCCTCCATTTTGTTGGACTTTGTTAATGCTCAGTCCAGGCCCCTTGACATGGCCCCTATACCGCCCTCAGATCTCGAGGACGACCCCGTTGAACATGAGGGTAGAAACTTTGTTTCGCCGAAAGCTAGGAAATCTTTCCTAAGAGCTCAGAAGCGACTGAAACAGACCAAAGCGAGACTAAAGAAAGTTGACATGGCCACCTCCGGCCCTGAAAATGCTTTGGTGACGGAGGTGAGGCCATGTCCCAATAATGGTACTTGCCACGATGACTTGGGAATGGCCTTGTATGATCTAGACGATGAAAGTAGGCGGTATCTGCAGATTGCTGCCTTGAAGATCGGAAACACTCAGATTGTGCCCCGTCCCCCGGTAAGGGCAGGTACCGACAAGCTCCAACCTAAGATGCACTGCTTCTTCCCCAATACTGCCTCTAAAAAAGTGGCCATAGGGTCGACAGCGGTCAAGCTAGAGGCAGCAATGGCGCCTCTACAAAGTCCCTCTTCTATCCAGGAGAGACCTATTATGGTTAATCCGGATGTACAGGGGACCCTGGGCCCCGCTCCTTTACAGGAGGGACCCCTCGAAGAGCCGAGCAGCCTTGTTAGGGCAACACTCATTACTTCAGCTTCAGTGTCTCCGGCGTGTGCTCCCTGTGTTGAAGTTGAGTCCCCATCCTTAGTAGCTCCGGGAGGGTCAGATCTGGAGGCGCCATCCTTTGCGCAAACGCCGAAGGATATGAAACTAATAATAGGTTGGACTAGTAATCCAGAGATAAATGGGCCCGCTCGTATAAATAGATCCTTCTTAATGAATTCATTTTTTCAAATTCCAGCATTAAGAAATCTCTCATCCAAAGACCTGGATTGGGTCAAATTAGCGACCCACAATAACAACAGAGTACTCAGTAGAGTTCAATCGCAAATTATTACTAAAATGTTATTTGAATTTGCTGAAGACTTTCATTCCATTGGGCTTGTGCCTAGATTGTTCTCTGATATGGAATCCGCATGGGCATTCCTTGAATGGGTCCAGCCCCCCCCCAGTATGTTCAAATGCTCTGGCTGGTGACCTGCCTGATTCACAAGTTAACAAATTATCTATCCAATTGGCATCACTTTCGCAAGCCTTAAGTGGATTAGCCTGGTTGGAACCTTTGATAAAAGTGGCAGTCGCCAATATAGAGCCCAATCCAGGCTCATAACTTCCATACTTGAATGTGGTCTCTTGGAATTGTTGTGGGTTAGACAATCTCACAGCATGGCACAAGCAAGTTGAGCCAGACAAGAGGCCCAATATTTTGTTTCTTCAAGAAACCATGTCACTAAACGCCTTTAGCCTAGATGGCTATTCTTGTTTCTCCATTGTGGCTGAAAGGTTTAGCACAGGTCGCCCTTCAGGAGGTATAGCGGTTCTCATAAATAACGGACTAAAAGCCATAGCATCTGTAGTGGATTCATCGGCCTCTTGTGTGTTGGTAAAATTGACGCTTAAAGGCTTTAAAGATTTGAATCTGCTCTTATTATCCATATATTGGAATCCTAAAGTTGTTCCTCTGGACGTGTTACTGGAGGATCTGGAACGGATTCTATCCTATGCAGCTAGTGTTTGCCCCGACTATGAAATCATGATCGGAGGCGATTTGAATTGCTATCTATATTTAAAGAGCGCAATACGCTCCTTTTCTTTCTGCTCAGCCTATACCCAACAGGCCAAGGACAGAGGGCAGAAATTATTACTTTTTTTCCAATCATGGGGGCTATATCCAATACAATTGGCTTCACAATCCATTCCGTTCTCTTGGCATCGAGGTTTAGCCTCCTCACTTATCGACTATTTATTTGCTTCTAAAGCGAGTTCTGGGCTGCTTGAACCCATATTGATATTAGACTTAGGTCTGAGCGATCATCATATGCTGTTTTCTCGTCTGCATATGGGGAGTGAACGATATGCAGCTTCTGCCCCTGCAGCCCTAATGGTATGTGACAGAAACATTAAATCTGTAAAATGGCACCCTGCTGTGTGTAGGAAAGTGACATTTTTGGTAAACAGGGACATCTTAGTGAGTTGGGACGCTAAGATTTCTATAGAGAATGAGACCAAAATTAATGAAATAAATGCTAACATGATCCACATGCATTTGGTAGATGTTGCGAAAGATCCCTTGGGGAAGGCTGAAATCGGGGTTGCCCAGGTCAACGCTTCCCAGGTCGCGTGCTTAAAAAAGCAAAGAAATTGCGATCTTCAGCTTTTAAGGAAGCGCCGCATATGTCCGTTTGGATACAATCGTCAAAAAAACATGATTGAGGCGCGTTATAAGCACCAATTAAGATTGTTGTGTCGGGCAGCCCACATTCTAGCCAACCAACATATGATTGGTCTATTGTGCAAAAAAAAAGTCCTGGACTTATGGGCCATTTTAAGAAATCCAACAGGAAAGGTCGATCTTCGCACGGTGGCTGTTATTTTAGGCCCAGAATGGGAGAGGTTCTTTAGTTTGAAATTCTCTCTACCTGATAGGTATATCGATTCAGAAAGTATTCCAGTGCACTTGACCCTTCCGGTGATCTGTCCATGGGAATTAAATGATATTATATGGGCGATTGAGCAACTGAATCCATCTAAAGCAGCCGGCCCTGATGGGCTGCCCCCATGCGTGTTTAAGTCCGATCCCCACTTTTGGGCCAGATACTTACTTCCACGATATCAGTCGATTTATCATACTGGGATCATTCCGGCATCATGGCTAACAGCCATCATTATTCCCATACATAAAAAGGGGGTGTTAAGTAATCCTGCGAACTTTAGACCTATTGCTCTGATTGACACAGCCGCAAAAAAATTTACACGACTTATTTTGGTGGACTTAGAAACTCATATAAGGGCCCTTAATATTTTGTCCAAAGCTCAGGTAGGATTTCGTAGGGCTATGGGTACTCAATTAAATGCCTCAATTTTAGCACATCTTAGGAGATCTGTGCATGGAGAATCAAAGGGCTCCATTTACATGGCAGCCGTGGATCTCACGTGTGCCTTCGACAATGTTCTTCGAGCTCGGCTTTGGCAGAAGATGTTGGCTTATGGCATCCCACCCACCCTGGTGGCCCTAATTGCTGCTTTACATACGGACACCTCTTGTCAGATTCGGATAAATGCCAAAGGGCTTCTTTCTGCTAATATTCCTACGTGGATAGGGGTCAAACAGGGCTGCAATCTAGCTGCGGTTTTATTCAATCTATACCTCGCAGATATTGAGAATCTCTGGAAAGATATTAATGCATTTCCTGTAATATTGGGCTCTATGTGACTGCATTGGTTGGCATTTGCTGATGACATTATCCTATTCGACAGAGTGCCATTCGGTCTTCAGAACAAATTAAACATATTCTACGAATATTGTCTGCAGAACAACATGACCGTCAACCCGGTGAAATCACATATTATGATTTTCACGGCAAAAAAAAAATTGCCTAGATTTACCTTTACTATCAATCAGCAGCCTATTTTTAGGAGGGACTCGATCATTTACCTGGGCTATCACCTGTCGAATGGGAACTCAATTGGTGGATGGCGGACTTTGCTGAGCGCGAAGCTTAGCCCGCTTATGGGCCAAATGCGAATAATTTCCGCTAAATACTGCAGTTTTTCTCTTTTGCCCCTCATCCAATTTTACACTATGAAAATAGAGCCCATTTTGCTTTATACGCTCGATATATGTTTGTTGAAGCTGGGGCCTTTGTTAAACCAGATCCAAGGACAACTTTGGAAGAAAATCTTAGGGTTACCAGGCTATGTACCAAATTCCATCATACTACATGAGTTGGGGCTCTATCCTCTGGCTGATAAATATCTTTGGAGGAAGTTAAATGCTTTCTGTAAAATCCTTTTGCCTCCCCCAAATTCACTCTATGAGGATTTTCAGTTAATGTTGGATAAAAATTGCCCGGCTTCGGTTTTAGAAGCGAAAGAAGTAACAATGGAGACTCTAACTTCGCTTAATATGACTCTGATGGACTTGATTAATACCCCAATTAAAGTTAAAACTCGCTTCTTTCGCAACTCTTGGGCACAAAATTCTGATAAGATCGGGGGTTATTCCTCCTTTTTGACCTATGCTATGTTTAGACATGCAATTACTCCAAGGTTGCCTTATATCCTATGTTTTCCTGATAAAAGGGCTAGACAGATTTATATGCGTTTCCGTCTGGATCTTATCCACACTGGAGCTCGTATTCGGTTTTGGGCTGGGTATAGGGATTTGGCGAGGTGGGATGAATGTCGATTTTGCCAGAATAAGTTTGAAAATGAAACTCTTGAACATCTCTTTATGCACTGTGAATTTTTCGCTAAGCAAAGGTTATGCTGTTTGGATTCTGTGTTTTTTTCTTATTCTAATTTTGAAGCCAATTTAGTATGGTTAAGATGTATGCAGGGCTCCTCGAATGCCATTATTTTAGCAACTGTTAGACTTGTTTCATTGATTGAAGAACAGCTGTTACCAATGAATTGTGCAATTTTTAATAGGATGGGTTTGGCCTATCCGCATGGGTAATAAGGGGTTTGGGTGCAATAATTAGCTTTGTACCTCGCTTTATTGCTGTCTTCTCCTCTGTTTTTGTTTTTGTTTGTGTTTATGCTCGTTTTGCTTAATTGCTTGTTGTGTTTTTTTTTTTGCCTTTGCGCTATCATGCGTATGGGAGTTTCTAGGTGGCGGGTATTTTGTTATGATGTATTGCAGGTGATTTTTTGTGTGCCTACTGTGTATTTGTATATTTGAATGGTTCTGCCTTAAGGTATTCTTTAGAGGAAATGAATTTAGGTGAGGTGACGCAACATTATTGTATTATTTTCATGTACATAACATGTTTTTAAATGTATTTTTATGATGATCAAATTTTGTAAAGGTGTAAAGTAAATCTACTACCAAAACAATAAAAAAAAAAAATAATAAATAAAGAAATGATCAGACCATGGACAGGCACAAATCTCTGGTTGTCCAAATGGAATACCTAAAGTAGACAGCCAGTCCAAGGTATGACCCCCATCGCCAGAGATAATAATTTTAGAAGTTGATTTCACAAATGAGTGAAGTAAAAATTGCTCTTCAGAGATGGTAATGTTACAGGGCGGTCTGTACAGTAGGAAGAAACTATAACAGATCCTAGAGGTTCCCTAAAACGGGCCGACAAATGTTACCGGCAAGGCTGAGGTTCTCCTTCCTGGGGCTAAAAGTACCAGTGTAAAAACAGACGTTCCCCAAAAAGGGGCTCAAAGACACACCAGCCAAGTCAAGAATATCGCAACGGCTAAGAGGTCAGAGGCTCACGCAAAGACCAAAAAACCTGCCGCTGAAGTTCGCTAAAAAGACATAGACAATCTTTAAAAAGCCACGCAAAAAGGCCTCCAAAATAACAGCCAACACCTCTGTTGCCTCAGAAAAATATGTGACACACTTTACCACATACGCTCCCAAAAGGGCAGCTCCTCAGAATGTGACGACATTGGCCATCTTGTCAACTTCCTCAGGTCCCATACCAATTGACACCAGACCAAAATCAAGAACTAGCACTTCTTTGGGAAGGGATGTATCTGCACCCAGAATCAAATGGACTCCACACACCAGAATGTCATTGCTTTCAGCTGTGTCTCTCCTTCCCACCTCATCTCTGTTAAATTGATCCGTGGTTGGGGGCCCTTCATGGCAGCCAGTCCCAACGGAATCTTGACAGCAAAATCCATACAGCAGACTGGTACGAACCCCTCAGACAAGACAGTTCTCAGAAGAGGCCCTTTTCAAGAAATTTCAAAATTTGATGACCTCAAAACCCTGTGTAGAACTGTTTAAGTATCTCTTCAGGAATAGTTTACCACAGCTCCAGGAAGTGAGAAACCTTTGGAAACCCCTTCTGCCCTGCGCCGCTTCCTATGCTAGTGGAGTGCCTACCAGAACCGAAGGGGCCCGATACCCTCCCTCAATCTCCACGTCTGGTGGGTGTTATTGAAGCTCCCACCGATAATGGTGGTGCTGTCACACAGGAGGAAGAGGAGGAATCATCTTCCTCAGTTCGGGCCTTCCATGACCTGATCCTAGATTTCAGGTTGTATTTAGACATTCCTACTCCAGTTTCTCCCTGCCTGAAGTAGGCATATTTGTCGAGAGCTTTATCCCACAAGCCATTAGACCGAACAACCCTTCTATTGTAAAAGGATGTCATGGCGAATGCCAGAAAAGTGTGGGACAAACCACACTTTGCTCCATACATAAAAAAGATAGATTCCCGTTCCAGTCAGAGGAAATTTCCTTAAGCATTTGACCACAGCCATCCTCCACGGTCACTGCAGCTGAGACAGTGGGCCTCATTACGAGGTTGGAGGTAACGGGTTACCGGCACCGGTAAGGATGCCGGTGCCGGTAACCCCTTACCTCCGTATTCCGAGGTCCCTTAACGGGTCCCACTAAGGCCGGCTGGTTTTACCAGCCGCCCTTAGCGGGAGCCGCTAAGGGACCATGGAGCTAATAACGGGCCCGCTATTTGCGGGCCCATTATTAGCTCCTTCCCCATTGAGCCCTATGGGGGCTCGAATGGGAATGGGGAATGGTTTTCAGAATGGGGACTTACCGGGTCCTCCAAGGTTGGAATGACCCGGTAAGTCCCTATTCCGACAACCCGGACCCGGAATGCGTTAAGTGGGTAGCCATGGTGCTAATAGCACCATAGCTACTAGCAAAAACCTCTAACCTCGTAATGAGGCCCACTGTATTCTAAGGCCTCTTCCTCTACATCCGCTGCTTTGCAGCTCTTGGCAACGGATGATTAAAACCATGAAGGACTGGGCAAAAAGTATTTTCTTTTTTTTCTTTTTTAACTTTATTTTAAACACAGTGAAAGACATACATCCTCAAATACAGTCTACAGTTGGGTTATAGTTTAAGCATCAACTTGGAGCTTCAGTGCTCGCGTACGTGATTAACATTTAAACAAAACAGTAAGTACAATTACTTTGACCCAGTAGTGACTAAACAGTTCTCGAAGATATTCACGGAAAGGTTCCCAGACATCTTTCGGCCTGCAGGTCGGTGTTACTAGTGATACATAGACCTCTTCACACTCATTAGCGTACGTCATTTCATGAACCCACATTGTAATATCAGGAGCAGTTGAGGACTTCCACTTGAGCAATATACACTTTTTGGACAGTAAACAGCCTAAGTTGAAAAGTCTTCTCATCTTGGTCGAAATCTTGCCAATATCTCGGAACAAATATTTGGGCAGTGACAGAAATGTGGGACACCCGTACATTCATGTAGTACATTGGCAACCTCTTGCCAGAATTGCACAACACAGGGGCATTCCCAGTACATGTGGTGTGCATCAGCAGTTTCTACATTACATTTAATACAGCTACCATTCGCTGGAGTGGTCAAATTTGGCAATTCTCACTGGGGTGTAATGTAGTCTATTGAGAACCTTAAATTGAATGAGTCTGTGCCTAGCACTCAAGGACACCTCCTTAGTGAGGCGGCACCACCTTGTCCGCTGTGCCTCATCTAATGGGGTACCCAAATCCTCCTCCCATCTCTCCCTGACTTTAAGGGTTTGTGGATGTGTGTCTTGACATTTCTTATATAGTTTGGCAACCAAACCTCTAGGGTTTCCAACCGTTACCACCATTTCTAGTATTTCGCACACCTCGGGTTCGCAAGGAAAAGACGACCATTGTGCCGTGACCGCTGCTCTTATTCTGTAATATTGCAGTGTTTTAGTGGGTCCTGTACCCAGGTTCTCTGAAAAATCAGAAAGTTTAGTTTAGTTTATTAATTTGTATAGCGCGCCATACCCTGGAGTATCAGGGCGCAAGCAGACAAGGATATGCTCAACTTAGTTACAGGTACATAGAAATGGGGGTACAGAGATGCGCTGAGCTTGGTTACAGATATGCTCGGCCATTGCAAGTACAGGAAAGAAAAAAAGGCAGGGAGTGACATAGGCAATTTTACAGCAATCGAATGTGAACAGGGATACATAAGCAGTATTATAGCAAGCAAATATGTACAGGGAGAGATCAAGGACAGGGGTGCGAGGAGCATACTCCTGTTCGCGTAATATATAGTTATATACAATATTATACAATGTGACAGGTGGGCTAGTTAGTTGTCATTAGCTCTCAGCCACCTGGTGAGGTTTTGTCTGAATTTAGCAAAAGGCTGAGGTTCTCTGACGTCATGGGGGAGGGAGTTCCATAGCTGCGCCGCCTTAACCGGGAAGCTGTTACCTCCTATAGTGGCAAGTTTGAAACGCGGGACTTGAAGGCGGTTTACGTTGGCTATTCTGGTAGGTCTGGAAGAGGTTCTTTTACGTAATCTATCCATGAGGTAGGGTGGAGCTTTGTTGTTGATACATTTGTGGGTGAGGGAAGCGATTTTGAGATGAATTTTGTCTATGGTGGAGAGCCATTTGTGTTCTCTTCTTGTGGAGGATATATGTTCTTTTTTGTTTATCTTGAGTGCTGCTCTCAAGGCATTGTTCTGGAGCACTTGAATTTTGTGGATGGTCTGTTTATTAGCTCCAATGTAAAGTCCATTACAATAATCTAATTTGGATAGTATCAAGGCTCTGGCAAGTGTAATGCAACTGTCTGTGGAGAGGAATTGTTTGCTTGCTCTGATAAGTTTGCATGTATATGCTGTGGCAGAGGCTAGAGAGTTAACTTGTTTGGTAAAGTTCATGGTGGCGTCTAGGTAAAATCCTAAGGTTTTTACTTCATGGGCTACTTTTATGTTGTTCCCATCAATAATGAAGTTGTCATAATCGGGGCTGAGTTTGGATATATGGGTAGTGGTGCCCAGGATGATAAGCTCAGTTTTATCATCGTTCAGGCATAGGCCGTGTGTGGCCATCCATGCCTGAACGATGCTATAGATCCTGTTCACTAGGGCCAGGTCCTTGGCGTAGTCCCCTGAGAGCGGGAGGAGGATCTGGGTATCGTCTGCGTAGTTAGTGTAGGCGATACCCAGATGATCCATTTAATCAAAGAGAGGCTTCGTAAAGACGTTATAGAGGGTAGGTGATACACAGGACCCTTGTGGAACACCGCAGGTTATGGGGACTGGATCTGCTGAGGCTGATGGCGCGAAGACTCTCATGGTCCGATTGCTCAGGAAAGACTTGATCCAAATTATGGCCTTTTTAGAGAAGTGGGCTGCCGAGTCGAGGTGATTACAGAGGACTATGTGGTCCACTAGGTCGAATGCCGCAGATAGGTCCAGGAGGAGAAGTAGGGCCGCTTGGCCATTGTCTCTGCAATCGTCTATTTGGGCCTTAATGTCTATTAGCGCTGTCTCGGTCCCGTGTTGCGGCCGGAAACCTGATTGACGGGTTCCAAGTAGATGGTTAGTCTCTAGGAAACTTTGAATTTGCAAGTAAGCCACTTTATCTAAGATTTTTAGAAGAAAGGGCACCGTCGTGATGGGCCTGAAGTTAGTCGGGATGGCAGGGTCAAGGGTTTGCTTCTTTAGTAATGGCAGTACCCAGGACTCTTTTAGGTTGATCGGTACTGAGCCTGAGGTAAAGGAGGAGTTGATTAGTTTGGTTATAAATGGCGACAGTTCTCTCGCAGCATCCTTGATGAGTTGTGCTGGGCATTGGTCACCTTTGCAGTTGGACGGTTTAAGTCCCAGGATGACCTTTTCTACCTCTATGGTCGATACCTTAGAGAAGCAGAATCGGGCTCCCAACTTGGGCTGGGGCGGTGGCGCTGAACTCTGAGGGATGTGTGGTGTTAGTGATGCCTTCTTTATGGCAATTTTGGATTGTAAGTTTGCTACTTTGTTTGTTAAGGCAAGTTGTATGCTGGAGCACCATTGTTTATCCTTGGTGCAATTTTCTTGGGGTATAACGGGTGTCTCTAATTCTTTCAGAATACTGAACAGTTCTTTGACACTAGATTTTGAGTTGGATATTCTAGTATTGTAAGTTTCTTGTTTGGCTAATAATATTTCTTTCTTGTAATGGGCGGAGGCTTTGGAGAGGTTGAGTTTATTTTTGACTGATGGGGAGAGTCTCCAAATGGTTTCAAGTTTTCTTTTAGCCAGCCTAAGATTTTTTAGGTGGGGCGTGAACCAAGAGTTGAGGTGTTTTTTAGGTTTGCTGTTTCTTAGTTTGAGCGGGGCTATGTGATCCAGGGCTGAGGACATGGCTGCATTATAGTGTTCAACTAGCAGATTAGGGTCCATGCAGTCAGATAGTGCATTTAATTTGGGTAGTATAACGGGCATTAGATTTTCTGCTGTCATTAGTTTTTTATTCCTGGTTGGCATAGGTGGGGCAAGTGAGGGCGGGGTAGTGACCTGATAGGTTGTCACTGAGAATAGTAGCAGGTGGTGGTCAGTCCAGATCTGCGGTACAGAATCTGTAATATTTACATCGCAGTTATGTTCCGCTATCCAGTCAAGGATGCGACCTTTGTTGTGGGTAGGTAGTTTAACTTTTTGGGCGAATCCCAGCTCTTTCAAAGTCAGAGCAATTGCTGACGCTTGGGTGTCCTTAATGTCGTTGTACCCTAGGTTAAAGTCTCCTAGCGCTATTGTTTGGGATGTATTTTTTAGGTTATTGGACAGTGATGTCGAGATGTCCTCAGAGAAGGTTCCGATAGGACCTGGTGGTCTGTAGAGGAGGATGATGTTTAGGGTTTGGGAGTTGGCGGTGGCTATTTTGACCGTGAGGCATTCACAGGATTGCATATTGGTAGCAGTGATGATCCTCATGTCCAGGCTAGTTTTAGCTATAATTGCTAGACCTCCACCTCTGGAGGTAAGTCTGTCCGCACGTATGATTGTATAGTTGTCTGGGACTGCTAGTGATAAGGCTGGGCCAGCCGCATCGTGTAGCCAAGATTCAGAGATGGCCAAGAAGTCTAAGTTGTCTGTGACAATGATATCTGAGATCTCTGTAGCGTGTGCGACTAGCGACCTGGCATTTATAAGTGCGCCTTTGAGATGTGGTTTGTGGTTGGTTAAGTTAGGGCTAGAGATGTTGTGACTACCTTTTGTTGTCTGTTTGGAGTTGTTTATTTTAGGTCTGTTAGGCTTGGGCTGTTTCCTAGTAGGTTCCGCAATACCCTTCAGGGGTAATTGTAATTTATTTCGGGATTTTGATAGTTCAACCTTCTTGGCTGGTAGCTCATGCAATTTGGACAAGCGAGCACGTAGTCTAAGATTTCTGTCAACAGTGTTGCAAGGCCTTTGTAGAGTGGTGCTATCTGGATAATGAGTCATTTTAAGGTCAGTATTAGGTTGTTGTATGTTGAACATGATATGGCAGGTGCGATGGATGGAATAAGTGCGAAGACTCAGAGTGTTAACTTTGGTGCTTATTTTAGGTGGTTGTATTCCTAATGTGAGGAAGAGGACGATATACACTGGTAGCCAGGGTGACCTGTAGGCAAAGCCCAAGGAGTACATGCTAAGTGACTGGATAGTAATCCGGTAGGAGTAGTTTCGAAGACCGTTTAAGTGGCTAAGACTAGGCAGGCTAGATGCAACTATCAGGCTGAGTACAGTTTCAGTAGGTGAAGGTTGGGAGAGTCCAGGCTATGGTCCCAAGTGGGAGTGGGACGCTGGTAGTGGTATGCATAATGTGGGAGCGAAGAGGTAATGCTTGTATTGGGTGAGATTGGAAGTGCGAGTGTACTATCAGTCTAGGTTGGTAGATCCTGTTAGTAATTGTAAGGCGGATATGCTACAGCAAGGGTTCAGGCTTGGGAAGTCCTAAACGTGGCAAAGAATGCCGATATAGTGGGGCATGGCATATGGAAATTGACATAGGCATGGGGCACACATAGTTTGGAGTAGTCTGAACGCGACCATAAGGCACAACACAAATTAGAAGTGGTATGAAAGCGACCATAAGGCACAACGCAATTTAAAAGTGGTTTGAAAGTGACCATAAGGCACAGTTAAAAGGTGGTCTGACAGCGACCATAAGGCACAACACAAATTAAAAGTGGTCTGAAAGCGACCATAAAGCGACCATAAGGCACAACACAGTATAAAGTGTTACAAACGTGCCCTCCGGGAAGAGATCATGTAGTTTCAATGTGCCGTCCGGGTCCCACCCCTGCTGGATAGTCTTGTGATATGTTGGGAGCTGCCCAGGACAACACCAAAGCGGGATAGAACCTGCGTAAGGCTCCATAGCATGCAGTCTCTTGAATATTCTGGACCAGGCATTAACTGTCATACGGACTGGGTCAAACGTGTAAGTGTCAGAATGTCGGTTGGCTAGAACTATAGTGCGAAGGTCAGATGGAAATGTGCTATATTCCTCAAGCCCTGTGTGTAGTAGTCGAACGTGTGTAGTATACCAATGCCCGGCGAAGTGCGCTTGCGCCACTTCTAATATAACTCAAAATCGGGAGCTTGGAGCCCGCCCTGATCATATGGTTTGGTCATAGCCTCCCACTTCATCTGCGGCGTGTCGGCACCCCATGTGAAACCTATTGCCATCAACCTCAGTTTATCCAAAAATATACGCCCTGGCCAGACTGGAATATTGACGAAGTAATACAAGAGTTTGGGAACTACAATCATCTTTAGGAGCGACAGCCCATCGTAGAGTGAGATCGGGAGCCTAGCCCATAGACTCAATTTGTCTTTGGGTGTCTGCATATATTTTCCGTGGTTTTCAAGTAACAAGGTGTGGTGTTGTCGTGTGATCACGATGCCCAAATATTTCAACTTATCTTAAACCCATCTGAAACCCTCCAGGTTGTGGGGGCGGGGGGTGGTGCCTCATTCAGAGGAACAGTTCCAATTTGACCTCATTGATGCGATAGCCTAAATAGTTAGCAAATTTGCAGACCTCTTCCAGAATTGGGGCAAGGTTCGTGGCAGGGTTTCGGATGTATAGTAGCAAGTCGTTAGCGTACAATGAAATAATATGTGTGGGACCTGTCATGCATAAACCGCGATGTATGTGACTTAGTCTCCTGATACACGTAAGGGGCTCTATGGTGCGGGCGAAGAGCAGCGGGGACAGTGGGCACCCCTGCCTCATACCACGTTCGAGCAGAAACATCGGGGACAGTGTGAACCCAGTTCTGACCCTAGCCGACGGGGAGGAATATAGCAGGCAAACGCACTGGATGAAGAATTCACCCAGTCTCATGTGACACAGCGCTGAGAACAGGACCCACCAGGAGACCGAGTCCAACACTTTCTCAGCATCTAGGGAAGCCGCCACCACCTGTGCCTTCGGGTTGGGTTGTGAGATTATGCCAAAAAGCTTACGCAAGGTGAATGCGATCGTACGCCCAGGGATGAACCCCGATTGGTCAGGGTGCACCAGGTCCGACATATGTGGGAGGAGTCTGGTGGCTAATAATTTAGCCAGGATTTTTGTATCTAAGTTAATTAAGGACAGAGGCATGTACAAACCCATATTTGAGGGGGGTCTATTGGGGTTCAACAATACTGTATTCACTGCCTCTGACATTGAAGTGGGGAGTCTACCAGTTTAGAGTGACTCCTCCCATATCCGCAGCAGATTAGGAGCAAGGATGGAGCTCAGTTCTTTATAAAGTTCAGTCCCAAGACCGTCTGGGCCCGGCACTTTACCCGAGGGGAGGGTTTTAATAGCTTCGATCGTTTCGTCGGCGGTCAGCGGCTGATTCAATTCCAAACGGGCCTCCTCAAAGACCGTTGTTCGCAATATATCAACTAGATATGCCTCGAGTTCTCTAGGAGTACACTATCAGAGTTAGTGGCCAGGGATTTATAAAATCTGTAAAATTCCGAGTAAAGCGCCTCTTGGGAATTTAGGGTGTGTCCTGAGAAATTAAGAATCCCAGTGATGTGGTATACCCCAGATTCGTTCTTGCCCGTGTTCGCCAGTAGGCATACGGGTCTGTCAGCCTCGCCATATCTCCTCGCCCGCACTGGATAGTAAAGTAGTTGGACCTATCTATCCGCAAGTTCCCTAAATCTAAGAAAAATGCCTTTTATGTAGTCCAGGAGTGCCCGATCGTGAGTGTTGCTGTATTCATCTTCCAATTTTTTAAGGTCAGTTTCCACCACTCCCAGTTCCCTTCTAGTTTCGTGCAAAGCCCCACAGGCCATGGAGATGATCTCGCCCCTCACCAACACTTTATAGGCCTACCATACCGTGCTGTGGTTTCATACCGTCCCATCATTTCTTTGCAAGAATTCCTCTGTCCCATTGTGCAATCCCTCTAGGAATACCGGATCTGACAGGCAGGAGGGGGGCATGCGCGAAGGTGGCCTAGCAGTGGCCTGCACACTCCATTCAAGGCTCAGTGTGATGGGGGTATGATCTGAGATCGTACGAGGGAGAATCTTGGACTCAGCTACGCGTGACATGAGTGAGGTGGGAACCAGCCACAAGTCGATCCGGCAGTGAGCATCGTGAACTGTAGAATAGTATGTGTATTCACGTTCAGTTGGGTTCCGGTCGCGCCATGCATCCAACAACCCCAAATGTCTTGTCACATTTAACAACACCCGGCATGCAGCGGATAGTTCCCTTTGTGTGGCCCTGGACCTGTCCATGACGCAGTCTAAAATCAAATTGAAGTCCCCCACCATATGATGTTTGAGCAGGGGCTTCCAAGTAGGAGGTCAGGAATCAGGCCATAGAATTGAGGATCGTCAACATTTGGGCCATACGTATTTTTCAATGTCGTTTCGACACCTGCCAATTCGCCCCATAAAATGACATACCTACTGAGTGGATCTACACTAAATTTAGTCTCCTGAAATTATATAGAGCGATGTATTAGCGTAAGAACCCCACAGGATTGGGTCAAGTAGTTAGTGTAGCATCATTGGGGGCCCCATGTTTTGGCAAATGTATCGTTGGTGGTCCCTTGGGCATGCGTCTCTTGCAGCATCACCACTTTGGGGGCCTGTCTGTTGATGTAGGTGGCAAACTTGCGCGCCTTGATGGGGTGATTGAGGCCCTGTACGCTCCATGATAGAAACATGTTATTAGCACTCAGCATGACTGGGGCATATAAAGTCCAGGCCCGGTTGTAGCTGGACAATAACAGGCATGTTATAGTATGTCGTAAGCAAGGAGTAGTCTTCACTGACACAAACCCCAACTGGTAGGCCTTCAAAGCCTAAAGATACACAAAACAGTGCACCCAACTGGTCTAAGCAGTTGCAATTGCAATCTTCCTTAGCCCCTCCCCCCACCCACATCATCTCCCCAACTTCACGATGAATACCCCATAATAAAACAACATTTCTTGGTTCTTGGGGTGCACTGTATGTGTGGCGTGGGACTGTCCTGATGGCTGACAACCTGCCACCAGCCCCATGTCTTAGTTTACCTGTGCCCATGATTCATTCGTATAAAGGGTCAGAGCAATCAACAGGAATCAGTAATTGTCCATGATGTCAGGATCATTGGCACCTGCAGATGGGCTCCCCCCACGATCGCGGTTTCGCCGAAGCAATGGTATGGGGATGTTGGATTCAATGTATATAGTTGCCTCATCAGGATCTTCAAAAAAGTGGGCTCTTCCACTGTGGTGTATGCGCAATTTCGCCGGGTACAACAACGCATATTGGAATTGACGCATTCGTAGCAATTTTTTAACTGGACCATATGATTTCCGTTTGGCAAGTACATTTGCAGCGAAATCTGGGTACGTACGAATATCAGAGGATTCGAAGCGCAGCACCCCTTTCTCTCTGGCCATGCGAAGTATCGATGCCTGTCACGGTAATTAAAAGCAGTTTGGCAAAGGTGGTACAAGGGGGAGCTCCTGGCTTGGGAACCAGGGCCAAAACCCGATGCACTCTTTTGACCAAGACGTGTTGTGAGAATCTAGATGGGTCAAATAGTGTATTAAACAGGTTCTCAACTAATTGCTCCATTGGACCCTTGCAGGCTGCCTCTCGGATTGCGACTCTTTAGACATTTTTCCGGTGCGACCGTGATTCAAGGTTATCGCATTTATTACAAACTTTGCTGAATTCCTGCTGCAGGTGGGCGATATCCCAGCCATGCTTCGTGACCTCGTCCTCAGTTTCGCTCACTCTTGTTTCAACTTCGGTGATGCGGGCCACCTCCTTTTCGAATTTGGATTTCAAAGACCCAATAGTGGAGACTATGTCATCAAGTTTCACGTTCACCGCCAAAACGCCGTTTTGCATTGCAGTAAGGAGATGATCGTCTCTGGTGGAGGTGGACGCCAGGGCCTGCATGTCCCCCGGAGATTCACCAACAGAGTTTGGGGTCTTTGCCGGAGTGCTGGTGTATCTATCCATAGGGCCTCTCTTTTTTTTGGACCCGGAACCCTTTGTCATGCCGTTCCCCTTTGTCATTCCTTTGCCCTTTGTCATGCCGTTCTCCTCTTGATGTCAAAGCTGTAGACCGCCGGGTATAACTTGTCAGTTGCTGTCTTCATCCCGGTAGCACAGCACCACAGATTATCGTTCTGATTTCTTCACTGATTTATTTCTGAACTATGCAGGGTGCCGACAGTATGATTTCAACAAGCCTACACCCAAGACACTGCGGGAGGCAGTGCAGAGTCCAGGGGTTCTAGGACAAAACCTGGAGAGTGTGGCACAAGGTGTGGCTTGTTAGTAGTTGTAAGCTGCCAGGAAGATTGGAAGCATTTGACCACCACTGTACCATTGACACTTGATGGAGTGCCGCCAATGAGTGGAACCCCCTAATGTTTTACTTTTCAGTGGGTGGGTTAAGTGCTCGGGTCGCAATCAGGATGTTTAGGACGCGCCCGTTTTGCTGTAGCTTGTAGTTGTAGTGTATCAGCAGTCTTATCATCGGGCACTCCGAAGCCACTGCCCAGCAACAGATGACAGGCGCGCCACCAGTGTTCCCTCCAAACGTATTCCAGCTCTTTGTGGAATGGGTCAGTAGTGTTTCACAATTGCAGCGCAGGAGGGAACGGCCATGCAGCTTGTGCTGCTATCGTGGTTCTGGTGCTGTCGCGTCGGCGCTCCTCAGACAACACTGTGGAGTAGGGCATTGCCACAGTGCGGAATCACAGTATGCCGGTCAATTCCAGTAGTGTTAAGCCCAGCTCTTCAGTCCCAGCGAGCCATCCATGCTTACATCGCTTAATCTGGCTCAGCATATTTAGTAGCACAATTGCAGTTTCAGCGGTGAATGGAGCGCTTGGGTTAGCATTCGGTTGGAGGATCAGGTATTAAAAAGTCTGGCCAACATTCCGGAAACAACATGTGTTGTGATATGCAGGCTCCACACAAGCCCGGGGGTCAGTATGCCCTTCGAGGACAGATGATATATATAGCGAGGTGGAGATCAATGTTAGGTCTCCTATTGTCCTGGGAGATTGTGCCATGTACAGCAAATCGGGCAAATTCACAGCTGCTGGGACCCCAGGGGGTGATCATCAAACCAAGTCCAGTGGTAGTTCAGTATGGGGCTCCAAAGGGTACAATGTGCCACTAGGTGTACTCTTATTTGTGCGCGGAATCATTCGCCAGTGCCACCAGTCCAGCACCATGCAGGTCTTTACAAGTGCAACGGCATCTTCCATGCCGCCTCAGGGCACTCTGCAGACAGCAGGGACCAGCAGTCCGGCAGACTCCACCGGCGGTCACCACACAGGCGAGGACGGACCCGGCACGGCATAGAGGGTCCTGGGCTAGTCCAGGCATTGATGGAACATCAGCAAGCAGATTGCGCAGTCCGCTGCGTAGGAAGCGTGTGGACAGCTCAGCACCAGCCCCGTGGCGGAGTCCGGGGCCAGGGACACCTTGCAGCAAGTCATCCCACGTCAGGACCAGGTGCCTAAACCACAGGGGCCGAGCAGGGAGGCAGCCCCCGCGGTCCAACGTCCGGAACAGGCGATGCCCGCTCCAGCCTTCAGAAGTCACCTCAATACATGCAGCTGCATGCGAACACCAGCATCTCCCTGGGCACGGGCGCTAGACAGGAGCCAGGCCGCACCGCAAACAAGGCGAGCTAGTGGAGGGCACGACAACGGCCAGGATCAGGAGTGCGTGTTTATAAATTATAATGCGTTCCAATTGGCGCCGGAGCAACGCTCCCAACCAGCAACAGGTGCACGCAGAGGCAGGAAGGGTCGGCTCGGCGGCAGAGGGGTAGCCGGCAGCCCGTTCAAGAGTGCTCCACGCGGCCCCAGCCTCCACAGCTTCCGCCTGTCGCCAGCCCACAGCGAGTCTTCTTTGGGCTGGGGCTCCTCACAATTACTCAGATTTTCAGGAGGATGAGACACATAGATGCATGAGTGGTCCCCAATGCTCCGATGCTGTTATTTTCTCAAGTTAATGGGCATGGACTGATTTATTTATATTATGGATATGGCGAGGCTGGAGCTCCTCATTCAGGCAGCCATCCTACTTGGCTGCTCAACAGCGCCCCCGGAAAAAGTATTTTCTAACTCAGAGCTGAAACTTAGGCAGGCTAACGCATAGGCCCTTTTTGCTGCTGCCAATTTGAAGCTGTGGAAGGAACTCTGAGCTTGAGCAGTATTTTCCCCAAGGCTCCTGCGTCTCCCCGACTCTTTACAACATTTTCACACAGCCTCTTTTCGATTTACTGGACAAGCAAGGTGTCTCCTACACTAACTACGTGAATGACACCCAGATTCTCCTTCCCATCACTGGCAACTACATCTCCAACTCCAGTGGCTTAAGCAAAATATACCACATAAAAGAAGTCTCGATGGCCCAACACAGCCTATGCCTAAATGAGGCTAAAACAGAGCTACTCCTTGTAGGAATTCAAACTCGTCTCATTAAACTAAACAACAGCTTCAAATCCTAGATCATAGACGGGAACACCATTACTGTTTCTAAACAAGTGAAAACTCTGAGGATATACCTGGACTCCTCACTCTCAAGACATGTGAACACAATCGCTTCAGCGGCAGCTTACACGACCAAACTCATAAATGCTAGCAGACCCTCCTTGACCCCTGAGAGCTACAGCACACTAGTTAGAGCACTGATCGACTACTGCAGCGCCCTCTTCACAGGCACAAGCACCTGTAACATCCAAAAACTGTAAATAATACAAAACAACATGTTAAGAGCAGCTTTGAATGTTCCAAAAAAAGAGCAAATCTTATCTGCCAGACAGGGTGCCTATTGGCTGCCGGTACGCAATCGTATTAAATTTAAAACTCTCTCACTCACACATAAATGCCTAGCCAACATTTCCCATCTATACCTATCAACCAAATTCACAAAATCGCAATCCAATAGACCCACTTCTGCAGCCTACTCACACCTCCTCAGTGTCCCCAGATTCAAGCAAGATAAGGCAGCAGATCCCAGCTTCCCAGCCGTGGCGGCTAAAAACTGGAACGCACTCCTGCATGCTCTCCGATCAGATTCCTCCCTTTGGTCCTTCCGAAAAAACCTTAAAACCTGGCTATTCACACTTGAATCCCCTAAAGCCACCTTGACCTTTGGGGTAGGCCAACTGCTTATTCTGAAAGTAACAACACCATAGGGCTGGACTGCGCTCTATTGCATCCAGCCTCATGCAAAATGTAAATTGACTGACTGCTTTATTCTCACATCATTCAATGAAACCAGCGCACAGATGGCCGTGGGCTAGGAGCGCTTTACAAATGCAAAATAAATAAATAAATAAAATAAGCTTGAACATTTTAAAACGGATCTCACGGAGCTTGAGTTTTGACACAAGACTTGTTAGAATCCCCGGCTCACCATATAGACACATCTGCGAGAGGCATGACCATAGGGTTAGACGTCTCTCTTCAAGCATGGCTCCTTGCAACTACGTTTGCAAAGGATGTTGAAGATAATGTTTAGAACCTTCCATTTGAAGGTAAGGAACTTTTTAATAGCACTACAGTTGAGGAGCTTACAAAGAGGAAAACAAGTACTTTAACAGCAAAATCGCTTGGGCTTAGCCAAATGTCCATCTAGTTGCAAGGATTTGACTTTCTCTACAGGTCTTTTGTTGGGTTTCGAGAGTTTCGGGACTGTAAATCTCAGCAGCCAGACTGCTCTCCAATAGGAAGGCAGGTTGAGGATTCTTCTCTTTCTCCGCTCCACAGGATCGTCTTCTACGATCACTGATAAAGTATGGTTAGGAATGGTCCTATGGAACACCAGTGGGGGGACGGATTTCTTTCCATCTGGAAGCATGACGCACTATGACATCAGATGCATGGGTCATCTCAGTGGCCTGCAAGGGCTATCAGCACCCATTTCCCCTTGTCCACCCGTCACGTTCCCCTCTTGCTCAAAAAGGTTCTCCATCTCCCCTAGTGGAGATTCAAAAACCTCTCTCTATGTAAGCAATAGAAAAAGTTCCAATGACTGAGAAAAGCAAAGGTTTGTATGCTCGTCTTTGCACTGTGCCCAAACCCAACCAGGCTGGCTTGTTCACAATTCTAGACATGTCAGATTTCAATATCTACCTTCTCCAAGAGAGGTTCAAGATGCTGACCCCTGCACAGATCTGATCTACAGCAGTTGGACTGGCTCTGTGCAGTGGATCTAAAACATATGTACCTTCATATCCCGATATGCCCTCAATACCGAAAATGTCTTTGTTTTTTAATAGGGAACAATCGCTTCCAGTATTGTGTTCTCTCTTTCCACCTGAGCTTGGCTCCACAAGTCTTCACAAAGATGATGTCGGCAATAGCGGCTTTCCTCAGGCTGCAAGGAACCTATGTATCTTTCTACCTGGAGAATTGGCACCTTAGATCTCATTGTCCACAGAGGGTGAATCTCCATCTTTGGTCTCGACTTCATCTTCTGTACCATGTTGGCCTGTCGGTGAACTGGAAGAAATCCTCTGTGATCGTCTCTCAAGACCTGAATTTTTACAGAGTTTCACTGGAACACAATGAAAGAAGGAGAGACCTTTTTGAAACCTGTACTCTTTTCCTAAAATCATTCCACATGATAGCATGGTGGTTCCAGAGGCTTTTTCGTTTAATGGCTTCTTGACTACTGGCATTCCCACTGGCTAGGCTAAAAAAGAAAGACACAATTGCATTACTCTATTTTGTACTGCTTTTTAGTGCTTACTGGCAAGTTCGAACTTGGTGTGCTTTACAATTTGTTAATTGATCTTGATTCAGGACATACTAGTGTTCTCACTGTTCTTTATTTGCCTGTATGGCCACCTGGTGAGATCCTACTGTTGCATAGTGCTTCTACACACTCTCCTATCCTCCGATTTCTGGCCCCCATGGTGCTCTCCATCTCTCCTATTTATTCTAATTGCTTCTCCATCCCCATCCTCCTTCTCTCATGAAGTCTGGAAGGGAGACATTTTAAAAGGCACTCCTGAGAGCCATCCATGGTCTGCCCATTGCAGACACCTACATCAATGCTTCCTCCAGACAATCACTGACATTCTCTTTGCTGCTCCTTCTTCTGACTTATGGACTCCCCAACTTATTTCTGTCTTCTCCCCTTTTTCTTCCTCACACATTACTGGTGGCACCAGATGGGAAGTGTTCTTGGCTCACTTGGCATCTTCATGACCCAGGCCTCCCATCCCAACCTCCTTCTTCTTGACAGATGTCTTCCATCTCTCTTCAACTCCCCCCCTCCTGCCACCTCTTCATCCTGAATACCCCCCCAGGGGTTGCACCCCACCACTGTGCCCCCCCTCGCCAATCTTTTAAAGGGGACACCCTGCTTCACTTAGCTACCCTCAATTCACAATCTGCTATCAAACACTCCCCTGACATCTGTCGCCTCCTTGAAGACCTTGACGCCCTTGCTCTCACTGAGACGTGGTTCAAGGCCAGCTCCGTCACTGCTTTTGACACTCTTCTCCCTGAAGGCTCCAAGATCCTATTCAATCCCAGGCCCTCTGAGTCTGGTGGTGGTGTGCCTCTGATCTTCCCTGAGTGGGTGCCTGCATCCATCATCCACACTCAAACCTATTCATCCTTTGAAAGCCTGGTCTGCAGACTACCTTGACTAACTTCTCTCTTACTATCTCTACCATCTACAGGCCCCCTGGTCCGACCTTCCTCTTCCTCTCAGAATGGGTGGACCTGTCCTCCTCTCTTCTTGCCTCCTCCCCAAACTTATCTTTCTTGGGGACTTAACATCCATCTTGATGCTCCAGATGTGGCTACTGTAATCATCCGTGACCTCCGTGACTCTCATTCCCTCACTATCCTTTATTCTTGCCGAACCCACTCTGCAGGACACACATTGGACGCCCTTATCACAACAGACATCCCACTCGCCAACCCTCTCACTACCCCTCTCTCCTGGTCTGGCCACTCTCTCCTCTCCTCCCACCTTGACCTCCCTGGGCCCCTGATGCTTCCGCCCGCACAGCCAGTCCTTCTACGTTATTCGACCGATGAAGCGTGCGTCAGTTGCTGCATTTGCCTCTTCCTTCATCCCTCCTTCTTCTCCCCCTTCTCTTGACTCTCCTTCTGACTCTGCTCTTGATAACCTCCATCTAGCTATCTCTAACACCCTGGACATCCTTGCCTCCGTCATAAAGATCCGCATTAAGCCAGTCTCCAAACTCTTGTATGACTCTGATTTGGCAACTTTGAAATGCAACTGCAAAGCTGCAGAGCGGAAGTGGCAGGTATCTAGCTCATCCTCTGACAAACTGGCAATATCGTCTCCCCATCTACTGCAAGAAGAGGGCTCATGTCCAAACCCGCATCTCTGGAGCTACCAATAACACAGCTGAACTCTTTAAAATCTGAAAAGAACTCGCCAATCCTACTGCAATCTCCTCCCCCCTCCCAGGCCCTCTGCACTGCATTGGCCACCCACTTCTCCTCCAAAACTCAGGACATAGTGTCCTCTTTGTCATCTGCTTCCCTCCCAACCCCCCTTCTTTTACCTCTTTTGGCCCCCCTTGCCATATACTGTCTTCCTTCGAATGGATTGTGTCCTCCCACGTATTCCTCATCTTAGACATATCCTTACCTTCAGCTTTGCTGCTTCGGAAATGTTTTCTCTCTCTCTCCACCAGAGGGCGCTCAACTCGAGGCTGCGGCATCGATGTCCCTCTGCGGCATCCCTCGAGCGCCGACGTCATCCTCTGTATAAATGCCTCGAGCGTGCCCGTTGGCCTAGTTCCGTTTTTCCGTTAGCATCGCTTTGGATAGTTATAAAAACGGTGCTTCAGTTTTGTATGAATAATGTAGTCTTCTTCGAACCTTTCCACACCGAAAACTGGATTCAAGAAATGCCAGAAATGTGGGAGAAAGATGTTGCTGACTGATCCCCATAAAAATTGCCTCTGGTGCCTCGGTTCCGACCATCGTATAGATGACTGTGGTTCTTGGCAGTCGATGACCCATGAGGCCTTAAAAGAGCGAAGAGGTAAATTGGTGGTGGGGAAAGAAGCCTCGATGTTTTCTTCGAAGGGGAGAAAAGACTCGGCTGAGTCTTCGGTGAAACACCATCCAAAATCTAGGTTGAGGAGCAGATCCGGGAAGTCCTCTTCTTCGTCTTCTAAGAAGGCAAAAAGAAGGCGAGACCGCTCTCCCTCTTCTTCCTCAACGTCATGTGAGGAAGTCATAACATGTCCATCGAGACATGACTCCCTGAGAAAATGGGAAGCCTTTAGAGCTTCTATGTTAAAGATTTTTGAGAACGCGGCCCAGACCCCCTCAAAAAAGACTGACGAAGACCATGCCCCTGCTCACAAGAAAAGTAACAGGGGAAGATCTAAAACAAGAAAATCCGACAAAAAATTGTCAAGGGCGTCATCCAGGTACTCTTCCCAAACACCTCACAGAAAAGCCTACCGGTGCATAAATCGGAGGTAGAAGTAAAGAAAATTGGGTCAGACTCTCATGCGTCATCAAAGTCTGCATCGATAACGTCCTCGAAGCCTCTATCTAAGGCGGTTGAGCACAAGGCGTTGATGACTCAACCTAAAAAGTTTACGTCGAGTGTACAATCGACAGTATCGAAGGCTCTTTCGACGGCATCAATGGTCTCGAACACTCCTGATGATTACTTGGAGGGCATCGAAATCTACCTCGACAATATGGAAGGTTGTAGCTACAACATCGACGCCATCAATGTTTTTGTCGACGCCCATGCCTATGCCAATGCTAAAACCTACACTACCTGAAAAGGTTTTTCATCCTGAGAGCAGACATGATTTTTTTAGGACCATGTCATCAATCAATATAAGAAGGAGAATCTTTTTGGCAACCATGGCCGGAGATAACAGTAGTAACGGATGCCTCACTCACAGGGTGGGGAGCTCACACCAATGAATTGACAATCAGCGGTCGTTGGTCTCCATCGGAGTCCAAACTACACATCAACCTATTGGAGCTGAGGGCAATCAGACTAGCGCTGAAGGCCTTCCTGCCCTCTGTACGGGGAAAGAATGTCCTGATAATGATGGACAACACCGTGGCCATGTACTACCTCAACAAAAGAGGAGGAGTAGGGTCACTACCACTGTGCAAAGAAGCAATGTAGCTCTGGTTCTGGGCAATACAAGAAGGGATCTCTCTGTCGGCAGTTCATCTAGCCGGAGAGCAAAACACAGCAGCGGATGCTCTGAGCAGGCAGAGCACAGCCTCCCACGAGTGGGAGCTAGCTCAGGAAGTCCTTCAAGAGATCTTCGCCCTTTGGGGAACCCTTCAAGTGGATCTGTTCACGAGCGGTTCCAACCGGAAGTGCGAACTATACTGCTCAAGGGAATTTCCACCGAGAGGAGCTCTAGGTGACGCGTTCGTAGTGGAATGGGAGTTTCCACTTCTGTACGCGTTCCTGCCAGTCCCTGTGATCCCTCAAGTAATCAGGAGGTTGAGAAAGTTCAGGAAAACCATGATCCTAATTGCTCCGGATTGGGCCAGGAGAACATGGTACCCGGACCTTCTGTGCATGTCCATCTGCCGTCCAATATGTCTTTCAAAAAGAGAGGATCTTCTCTTGCAAGAGGAAGGTCACGTTCTCCATCCAGAGGTCAATACACTCAACCTTCACGCATGGCTTCTGAGAGGTTGAGATATAAGGATTGGGACCTTTCGGATGATGTAATGGAGATTGTGCTTTCGGCCAGAAGACCAGCAACCAAATCTCTGTATCGGTGTCGTTGGAACAAAGTTCAGTAACTGGTGCAGAGAAAAGAATGTGGACCCGTTTCAATGTAATATGCCCACAATATTGTCTTTTTTGTTGCACTTGGCTAATCTGGGGCTCCAGGTTGGTACGATAAAAGGATACTTAGCAGCGCTATCCATTTTTAAGCATTCCACAGAGGAAGAATCTTACTTTAAGATACCTTTTAATAATTCAATTCTTAAAAGGTCTAAATAATGTGTTTCCTCCAATACCTTTTCAAGTTCCTGTGTGGGATTTGAACTTGGTACTAAAGTTCCTCACATGCATTCCATTAAGGCTCCTTACTTTAAAAACAATACTTCTTGTGGCAATGACATCAGCCCGCAGGGTAAGTGAGTTGCAGGCGCTTTCCAGCGGTCCTCCTCTTTTACACCATCTTTTATAAAGATAAATTAGTCCTTAGAGTAAAACCATCTTTTTTGCCAAAAATTGTTTCAGATTTTCACCTGTCACAAAAAATAACACTGCCTACTTTCTACCCTCCTCCTCATGCAAGTAAGGAAGAGGAACGGCTACATAGATTAGATCCTAGAAGAGCTCTTAGCTTCTATATTTCAAGATTGGAAAAATACGTCAGTGTGATCAACTTTTTGTGGGATAAACTGGCCGCAAATTAGGACTTGCTATAACTAAACAAACATTATCTAGATGGATATTTTTGGCTATCGCAGAATGTTATAGATTAGCTGGGAAAGAACCTGCATGGCAACTTCAACAGCACTTCAAAGGGGTGTCCATGTGCACGATATTTGTGCAGCAGCCACATGGTCATCCATGCATATGTTTATAAAACATTATTCTCTAGATTCGACTTCTTCTCAAGGAGGTCTATTTGCTAAATCTGTACTTCATTCTGTACATAACTAGAACAATTCTGTACTCCCACCTCAATACAAAACTGCTTTGGGAGTCTATCTAAGATGAGGAATATGTGGGAGGACACAATCCATTTGAAGAACAAGTTACTTACCAACTGTAACGTTCGTTCGATTGGATGTTCCTCCCACGTATTCCTCATCGACCCTCCCAGCTTACCCCACAGTACAGTTTAAGTGCTTTACACTCTAAATTCTTTTAAGGCTTGGGTCAAAAGAGGCATGTCTTTAACTACAATCCATGGGCTATAATACATGAAAAAACAGAACTGAGGACAACAGCGCACTCGAGGCATTTATACAGCGGATGATGTCGGTGCTCGACGGATGCCGCCGAGGGACATCTACGCCGCAGCCTCGAGTGGAGCACCCGCTAGTGGAGAGAGAGAGAACACATTTCCGAAGCAGCAAAGCTGAAGGTAAGGATATATATAAGATGAGGAATATGTGGGAGGAACATCCAATCGAACGAACGTTACAGTTGGTAAGTAACTTGTTCTTCGAGTGGATTGTGTCCTCTAAATTATTCCTCATCTTAGATGTATTCCATCCAGCTTTGCTGCTCTTCGGAAATTTTTTCGGCAGAGGGCGGCGTGCGTCAATGTCATCGAGTCGATGGTCCCTCTAAGGCATCCGTCGAGGGCGACGTGATCGGGTGTATAAGTAGCACGCGTGGTGCCCGTTGGCCTAAATTCTGTTTTTCCGCAGTTACGTTGCTTCGGACATTCGGCGTGCCTCGAGTTCTATCAAGAAATATAATATAACGAGAAGTAATTATGTCCTCGTCATCGACGCCGACCACGACCCTGAGATCGGGTTTTAAGAAATGCAAGTCGTGCGGCTCAAAAATGTCGATCACGGACCCGCACCGCGAGTGTTTGTGGTGTCTCGGGGAAGGCCACGACATGGAGGCCTGTTCGAAGTGTCAGGCGATGACGGGGAATGCCTTGCGAGAAAGGAGAGGAAAGCTACAGGTAGGTCGGAAGGATTGAAAAGCTTCTAGAGTCGAGTCGAGACCCAATGGGGAAAAATCTCCTCGACGCGAAAGGCATCGATCTAGATCCCAAAGCGATTCTCATCGCTCGTTGTCTTCGTCAAAAAAGTCAAAGAAACGACGCCATAGGTCTCCCTCCACCTCGTCGTCAGACGAGTCTCCGAAAATGAAATGCCCCACAAAACATTTGTCTACCGAAGAGTGGGAAGCATTCAGGGTCAAAATGATGGAGGTGTTTGAGAAGGGGAAGCCTCGGTCCGCGCCTTCTTCGGAAGCCGGCCGGGAGCATCATCGCTCCGACACTCGCGCGCCCTCGAGCCTTGGTGATCGTAAAAGGAAGGATAGGGAACCTTCCAGGACACCGAGCGATAAACGCTCGAGTCAAGTCGACCGCTCGAGGTCACCAACGCCGTCCGAGACCTATCACACCTCGAAGGGGAAACCGTCGAAGGCCGCCTCAACGCCCTCGAAGCAGACCCTGTCTAAGACCACTATGTCATCAACGCCGTCTACTCCTTTATCGACATTGATGCCGAAACCCTCAGCACCAAAGGCTCCAACCAAACCAGGGCAGCCAGAAAAAGAGAAGGAGAAAGTTACAAAACATGTCATTTCTTCAGAGCCTGGTACTACACCTCTTCCTCCTCCTCTCCCAGAGAAGGTTTTCAAGCCTCTCCCTAGGAAGGAGTTTTTCAAATCCTTGACCTCAATTTTTGAGGAACAGGAGAGATCCGAGGAGGAAAATGTACCTTTTGGATTGGAATATGGCACCCCAAATGTCCCAGAATGCTTCATCTCAGAGGAAAGCAGAAGGAGGGATTTGGTGGAGTCTTTACACCATGCAAGTGGCATTGACACCTCTCCTGAGAATGACTTTGGTAGATCAGATCCAGGAGAGCATGCCAGTCCATCTTACCATCAGTTAATGACCAAGGTGGTAGATTACTTGGGATGGGCTAGACCACCAGCCCAATTCGTCCAGGACGATTTAACAGACATATTGGACCATGGTCCCACTGAAGACCCAGTACTACCTTTTCATGTAGCCTTACAAAACAGGGTGGCCAAGAATTGGGAAACTCCGGATTCTATTCCTCTGGTAAATAAATCCCTTGCATCAAAATACCGCCCAGCCAGTAGCGACCCCGGCTATCTGCCAAAACATCCAACTCCCGAGAGTTTGGTCAAACAGGCAGCCACAGCTTCCAACAACCTTGCGTACCCGTCTATCCCTCCAGACAGGGACGATAAGCGTGTGGATGGTTGGGCACGGAAGGTATTTTCAGCCGGGAGCATGGCATTAAAATCTGCCAACTCCACATGTGTCTTGGCAAAATTTTCGTACACTCTGTGGGAGTGCATCGCAATGGTGGCGGAGCACATACCAGAAGGGGAAGGTTTCCTAGCCATTGTTAGAGATGGAAAGGAGGCCATGCAGGAATCCCTTCAATCTGGATTGGACACTGAGGATAGTGTAAGCAGGTCCATGGGCACTAGCACGGTAATGCGCAGGTTTGCGTGGTTACGGAAGTCGTGTTTTGCACCGGACGTACAGAACCGCCTCCTGAACATGCCTTTTGATGGGTCTCACCTTTTTGGCAACAAGGCTGACGAGAGCCTTGAGAGGTTGCAGACCTCAAAAGCAGCGGCCAAATCTTTAGGAGCTGCTATTAGGCAACCTCAGCCTTTTCGTGCGCAAGGGCAATCATGGAGGGGACGATCCTATCGTTATTACACCACATATGGGAAGACGAGAGGAATGGCCAGTCAAAGGGGCCAAAGAAAAGCCACTCGTGGTGGACGAGGAAAACGTGCTAAGCCAGCTCCAGCTGCAGCCTCTTTGCCATCAGCAGCTGCAACATCCGCCACAAAACCACTTTGAGGACTTGCACCACAAAACACCTGTAGGGGGCAGGCTGTCGCAGCATCTGCAAGAATGGCAAGCCATTACTTCAGATGTTTGGGCTCTAGAAATAATACCCCAAGGCTATTGCCTTCCTTTTCTAAAGCAACCTCAAAGCAATACACCAACGAGACACCCGTTGAAACTTTCAAACCCGCTCCTACAGCAGGAAGTTCTAACCCTGCTGGGGAAAGGTGCTATAGAACCAGTACCTGCAGCGGAGAGGAACAAGGGTTGGTACTCCCCGTATTTTTTGATCCCCAAAAAGGACAGAGGACTGAGACCAATCTTGGCCTTAAGAAACTTGAACAAGTTCCTCAGGAAGGACAAGTTCAAGATGGTTACCCTTTCTCAGATCCTTCAGGCCCTTCAACTCCAGGACTGGTTGGTGTCATTGGACCTCCAGGATACTTATTTTCATGTGCCGATTCATCTCAAACACAGAAAATACCTGAGGTTCGTAGTTGGCAACTCACACTATGGGCATCATCACGACTTTGGCGGTAACCCTTAAATCCGGCGGTAGCGCTATTACCGCCGGATTTAAGGGTCCGCCAAATCAGGACTTCGGCGGATTTCGCCCCAGCTCTGAGCTCTATTACTGCCGGCGGGAAATCCACCGGCGGTAAGAGCGCGAATTTTCCCCATTGAGCCCAATGGGGAATGGGGCATTCCCGAATGGGCTCAATGGGAAATGGGGATTTACTTTACCGCCGAACTCGTGATCCTGTGCTATTAGCGCCGGGGAGTTCAGTGGTAGGGCTAATACCGCTGGCGGTAATACCGCCGGCGTTACCGCCGAAGTCGTGATGAGGCCCTATCAGTTTCGAGTCCTGCCACTTGGGTTGACCTCTGCCCCGAGGGTCTTCACCAAGTTAATGGTAGTGGGGGCAGTGCACCTCAGGAGAGGGGGGATTCATGTCTACCCCTACCTGGACGATTGGTTGATCAGAGCGCGCTCTGCCGAGCAAGCACTGGATCATCTGAAAGTCACCTGCCACTTCCTCCACAAACTGGGCTTCTCCCTCAATTTAAAGAAGTCTCAAATGACACCTTCCCAACAGCTTCAGTACATAGGAGCTGTATTAGACACATCCTTGGGAAAGAGCTCGCCTCCCAAGACGAGGGCTCAAGACATTCTTCAGATGGTTTCCAAATTCCACAATGCCCAAAATCTCCAGGCTTACGACTTTTTAAGGTTGCTCAGCCTCATGGCATCCTGCATCTTTCTGGTGCCAGAGGCACGCTTGAGGATGAGATCCCTTCAATGGGCCCTAAAGACTCAGTGGTCCCAATTCTCGAGTCAAATGACGGATCTTCTTCAGATTCCGAACAAGGTCAGACAAGACCTTCTATGGTGGACCTGTGCAGAGAACATCCTAAAGGGAGAACCTTTTTGGCAACCATGGCCGGAGATCATAGTAGTGACGGACGCCTCACTCCTGGGGTGGGGAGCACATGCCAACGATTTGACAATAAACGGTCGTTGGTCTTCATTGGAGTTCAAACTACATATCAACCTTTTGGAGCTGAGGGCAATCAGACTAGCGCTGAAGGCCTTCCTGCCATCTGTCAGGGGAATGAATGTCCTGATAATTACGGACAACACAGTGGCCATGCACTACCTAAACAAAAGAGGAGGTGTGGGGTCACTACCCCTGTGCAGAGAGGCAATGCAGCTCTGGTATTGGGCGATTCAGGAAGGAATCTCTTTAAAGGCAATTCATCTAGCCGGGGAGCAGGGCAGAGCACGGTGTCCCACGAATGGGAATTGGCTCAGGAAGTCATTCAAGAGATCTTCGCCCTTTGCGGAACCCCTCAGGTAGACCTATTCGCAACCAGTACCAACCGAAAATGCAAAAGGTATTGCTCAAGGGAATTTCCCCCGAGAGGAGCCCTGGGGGACGCATTCGTGGTGGATTGGAATTTCCCACAATTGTACGCGTTCCCTCCGATTCCCGTCATTCCTCAGGTCATCAGGAGGCTGAGACGATTCGGGAACCGCATGATCCTAATTGCTCCGGATTGGGCCAGGAGAACGTGGTATCCGGACCTTCTAGATATGTCCATCTGTCCTCCAGTACGTCTTCCTCAGAGAGAGAACCTTCTCTCTCAAATGGAAGGTCAGGTTCTCCACCCAGAGGTCAGAACACTCAACCTTAATGCTTGGTATCTGAAAGGCTGAGATACAGGGATTGGAACCTTCCAGATGATGTTATGGAGGTGTTGCTTCCGGCAAGAAGGCCAGCAACAAAGTCTCTGTACCGTTGCCGTTGGAAAAAGTTTTGCAACTGGTGCAGGGAAAAGAATGTCGATCATTTTCTATGTTCTATTCCGGAAGTACTATCTTTCCTTCTGACCCTAGCACATAGAGGTCTGAATATCGGAACAATAAAAGGTTACTTTGCAGCGCTTTCCATTTCCAAGCGCTCATCGGAAGAATGCTCCTACTTCAAGATTCCTTTGATAACACAATTCTTAAAAGGTCTCACTAATGTGTTTCCTCCTCACCCATTTCAAGTACCGATTTGGGATCTAAATTTAGTCTTAAAGTTCTTAATGTGTGCCACTTTTGAGCCTATGCACACGTGTCCATTAAGATTATTAACATGGAAAACAGCCTTTTTAGTTGCTCTAACATCAGCAAGAAGAGTGAGCTAATTGCAGGCACTGTCATCTGGGCCACCCTATACTGTGTTCCATAAGGACAGAGTTGCATTGAGGGTTAAACCATCATTTTTACCAAAGGGAATATCTGATTTTCATTTAAGTCAGAAAATTGTTTTACCCCATTCTATCCTCCACCTCATCCTTCTAAGGAGGAAGAAAGATTACACAGACTGGACCCAAAAATAACTTTAAGCTTTTACATCTCTAGACTTTCTAGGCTTAGAGTGAACAACCAGTTGTTTATAGGCTACACAGGAAGAAAACTCGGTCAATCAGTAAAAAAACAGACAATTTCACGCTGGATCGTGCTTTGCATTTCAGAATGCTACAGACTAGCACAAAAAGACCCACCAGAAGGGTTAAGGGCTTCCACCAGAGGCATCGCCTCTTCCACAGCCCTTCAGAGAGGTGTCCCGATAAGATCCATTTGCGAAGCAGCAACTTGGTCTTCACTTCACACCTTCTCAAAATTCTATAGCCTGGATGCTTCCCAGTCTAGGGAGCTGACTTTTGGAAAAGCAGTGCTTTATTCGCCATCTAAAGGCATTGGTGAAAAAAGTCTGACCTCTCCTCCAGAGGAACTATGCAAAATACTGCTTTCGGAGCCTATCTAAGATGAGGAATACGTTGGAGGACACAATCCACTCAAAGAACAAGTTACTTACCAACTGGTAACGTTCTTTCGATTGGATGTTCCTCCAACGTATTCCTCATTGCCCTCCCAACCGACCCCTCTGTAGATTTTTTTCCGGGTTATTGCCATCTCAAATCTCGCAAGGCTGATACCTGTCTGCCGGCACAATCTACACAGTACAAGATCACAGATACAAAAGAGGGGAAAAACAGAACTGAGGCCAACGGGCGCCGTGCGTGCTACTTAGACACCTGATGACGTCGCCCTCGACAGAGGCCTTCGAGGGACCATCGACTCGACGACATCGCTGCACGGTGCCCTCTGCCGAAAGAATTTCCGAAGAGCAGCAAAGCTGGATGGAATACATCTAAAATGAGGAATACGTTGGAGGAACAACCAATCGAAAGAACGTTACCAGTTGGTAAGTAACTTGTTCTTCTCTCCCATTGCACCTGATGAGATCTCTAGAGTCGTCCGCTCTATGATAGTCTCCTCTAAACCATTGAAGACAACATCTCCTCTTTTGTCCCAGCCTTGGTTGACCTCTGCAACCATTCCTTTGCCACTGGCTCCTTTCCACATCCATGAAGCACTCTCTTGTGCACCCTCTCCTAGAAAAGCCATCTGCTGACCCTTCTTGCCCGGCTAATTATCTCTAGTACCCCTTTATTTGGCAAACACATGGAGAAGCTGGTCATTCTCCAACTGACCCTCCACACCGAATTGGCTGGCTACCTCCATGACCACTAGTCCAGTTTCTGGGCATCCAGAGGCACGGAAACTGCTCTGCTTAATACCTGTGAAGACCTGTTCTCTAACATAGACTCAGACTCATCCTCTGTTCTGATCTCCCTCGATATTTCTTCTGCCTTTGACACAGTCAACCACTCCATCCTCATGAGCCATCTCCATGATTCCCTTGGCATCACAGAGCGGGCACTGGAGTGGCTGACCTCTTTCCTATTATACTGACCCTCCCAAGTACAAATGGGTCCTTTTCTCTCCTCCCCCTCACTCTCTACCTGTGGCATCCCTCAGGGCAGAATCCTATCGCCATGGTTCTTCAACATCTACCTGGTCACACTGACCCACTTGATCGCCACCTTCGCCCCTCATTGCCAGTGTTATGCAAATGACACATAGATCTCTTTCAAGCTCCCATCCTCTTCCGCCTCCCCCTCCTCTCTCATACCAGACTGCTTGGCTGCTATCCAGGCATGGTGCTCTGCCAATGATCTCTGCCTTAATGCCAGCAAGATGGAGATCCTTCTCATTGGGACGCCTGCTCCTTGCTCTCCCCCACCTTTCCCAACTGTGAAGCTAAAATCCTGGGGATCATCTTTGACTCCTCTTCCTCTTTCCACACATCAAGGACCTTGCCAAGAAGTCCAACTTTCAGCTCCACCTCCTCAGTGGCATTCTACCTTTCCTCACCTTCCTCCAGAGCTCTGGTTCTCTCTAGGCTGGACTACTCTTTCCTCCCTTCACCCACCTCACCCTCTTCAACTAATCCAGAATAGGACTGCAAGACTTATCCTACTGGAGTTATCAGCATTTTACTTAGCCTTTAAAGATTTTCAGACGAACATCGAGAACAAGGTAGTACATATCCGGAGAGACATGCGTAGCAATGTTCTATATCAACAAGCATGGAGGGACCAGGTCTTACCCCTAAATCTTCTGGCGGTACAGAGGTTGGAATGGACAATCCAGAGGGGAATATTGCTACAAGCTATTCATATCCCAGGTCTGGAGAACTCTGCAGCGGACTCCCTCAGTTGCTTTGCCACTGTGAATGGGAATTGAACAAGAAACAATCTTCAGTCAGATATTTTGCGAATGGGAAACTCTCCAGATCAAACTGTTTGCAACAAATGGCTACAAGAAACTTCCCTTTTATGCATCGAGAGAGGGTCTGGAAGATGCTCTAGAAATATCCTGGAACAATATGACATCATTAGCCTTGCCGTCGTTACCACTGATCCATCATGCTCTTCTAAAATTGAGGGAGGCGAAGAACTGTGTATTGATGTTTATAGCACCATGATGGCCAGCCAGGTTCTGGTTCTCGGACCAGATGAGTCTTTCCGTCCGCCCCCCCAATTCATTTATCAGAAATTCCAAACCTCCTCTGCCAGTGCAACGGCATACCCTCCCCACAATCAATGAACTTGGTCACCTGGTAGCTCACCTGGACCTTTCTGATGAGAATCTTCACATTATACAAGCAGCACGTGACCCTTGCCAGTGTAAAAGCAAATGGCTACGCTTTTGCTACTGGTGTTTGAACAACCCCCTTTCATCTTCTATTGATAATGTTCTGCCCTTCCTCTCGGAACGGGCAGCCACATGAATTCAGATATATTCATGCAGGGCTTATCTTTCACCCTGTCAAATTCCATGGTAAAAGGCCATTTTGGTGGGCTTCTCCACCTCTACCCACCTATTAAAGTTCCTCATGCTAAACAGGATCTTAATGCGTTGTGCCACAGACCCTTTGAGCCCATGGCCACCATCGACCTTAAATGGCTTTCTTGGAAGGTGGCTTTTCTAGTCGCCATCACTTCAGCAAGAAGGGCCAGCGAATTTCAGGCACTGTGGGCAGAAGAACCTTTTATATTCTTCCATAAGGATAAGTATATTCTTCAAAATTCTGCCGAAAGTGGTGACAGATTTTTATATTAACCACACAATTGCTTTAGCAGTGTTCTTCCCTAATCCTTCTATCTATCAAAACAAAGAGGTGATGGCTGCAAGGTTTAGAATTAATCTTAAACCTATGGCAATTGCTCTGGGCAACCCCACAGACCATTGTTCTTCACCTGCCAAGCCATTACAGAAAGGGGAAAGACCATATGTTATGTTATACTGTGCACCACTACCACCCACTGGCGGTCTCCAAGCGCTCGTGTGGCTCTGCAAGAGTGGGGGATGGGGTGGGGGTTTAGTGAGGATAGGATGAAAGGATATGTTCAGAACCAGGAGGAACTGGCATCTGTGAGTGTTGTTTTGCATGTGGGAGTTGGTACGGGAGGCCCTGTGCATTGTAACTGTATGGGTTAGACACAATGCCTTGGGTGTGTGCCGATGTTTCTGTTGGTGTTAGTGTCGTGTGATATTGTGGTGGGTTGCAGTTGTGTGCACAGATTAGACTGTATCCATAAGGGATCCAGAGTCGCAGTGGCTGTTGCTGTATGAATATGTAGTGTCTTGGTGTGTATTTGTGTTGTTGAATGTTTTATGGACTATTTGGCGGGTGGTTCACTCTAGGTGTGTTTCCAGAATCTCAGAGAGATGGTGGGGTGTGAGCATTGAATTGATTCTTGGTGTGTTTTTGTTGTATGGCTAGCGCAATGCAAATTAAGCTTTGTCCCACCCCTAAATAGGCAGTCCAGCCCGAACTGCTAGGTCACAGTCCTTCTGCATGAGACCACAAGCATCCCCAGACAGTTCCATGTGTTAATATCCCCGCAAAAATAACGCAATACAAAAATATCGCCATATTTTTGCTGCAATATTGACCCATGTACCCGGCGCATTATTTTAAAATATGCGGGGGACACCCCCGCAATCCCCGCTCCCACAAAATATCCTCCCCAAAAATATTGCCTATGGCTAGACAAACGGCCATATGTATGGCGATATTTTTGGTGGGGATATTTTGTAGGGATACTCCCCAGACATGTTTCGGCCTCATTGAGCGTCATCAGTGAGGAGTAGCTTGGGTCTCTAGGCCCAGCAGGCACAGGACCCACATCTGGGCAGACCTGTCCCACTTGGGGTGACAAAGCAAAACAAAGAGGTGATGGCTGGAAGCTTGAGAATGTATCTTAAACCTCTGGCAATTGCTCTGGGCAACGCTCCAGACCATTGTTCTTCTCCTGCCAACCCATTACAAAAAGGAGAAAGATTATATGCAAATCATGCCTGTCTCTCCCCCCCAAGGGGCAGTCCAGACCTAAACTGCTAGGTCATATCCCTTCTGCACGAGACCACAAGCATCATCAGATATGTTTCGGGCTGGGCTGCTCCCATTGGTGGCTGTACATTACTGATTTGTTTTTGGCTGGACCCCGTTTGCAACGATGCAGATGGGCTAAAAAAACGTTAGTGTGGAAGATTGCCCAGAGCAGTGCCAGTCGTTCAGATTAATTGAAAACTTTCCACCCCTCACTTTTGTGAGAGAGGGTATGTCCAGACGTATGTACCTTGCTCATTGCGTCATAAGGAACCAAGCTGCACCTCACTGATGAGGCCCAACAAGGCTGAAACATGTCTGGGTTGCTTATGTTTCCATGTAGAGGGGGTCTGGCCTAGCAGTTCGGGCTGGGCTGCTCCCACTAGTGGCAGTACCTGAATTATTTGCATATCGATGGACCCCTTTTGCAATGGCGCAGGTCGGCTAAAAAACGATGGTGGGGAAGGTGGCCCAGAGCAGTGGCAGTGGGTTCAGAATAATACAAAACCTTCCACCCATCACATTTTTTATTATACCCAAGTTCTACTTAAACAGGACAAAGCACTTCAGAACGTCCTCAAGTTTATTTTTTGTAACATTTGGGAATTCCAGGAAAGGGGTTCAATCACCTAAAGCTACCATCTCCAGATTGCAAGTCTCCTGCATTATGAAAACTCATTCTGTTCAGGACCTACCTTCACCTAAAGGTCTCTATGCTCAACTGGTGTACGCAAATATGTCCCCTTGGAGTTAATAGATAAGGTAGCCACTTGTGCCTTCCTGTCTGCCTTCTGTAAACACTACTTCCTTGATCTCAGCTCTTTTGCTGAAGCTCAGTTTGGTCAAGCTATTCTTAGAAATATTTTTAAATAGGCAAGAGTTATCCATCCACCCAGTAATTATGTTCCAGTGCTTGGAAAAATCAAAAGTCACCATAGGAACTAACATACTCCTAGTCCAGAGTCCCCTTTTCATCCATATGCCCACTTTCCCCTCTAAAGTATCCTTAGTTGCCAATTGTGTACCGAACTTGCAATCAGCAACGATCGATTCAAGGGCAAAGCGTGAGACGGGGCACAGGAAGGCAGAGCTGAAGCTGCACATTCATTCGCCAAATAAAAGCAGCAGAAAACTCAACTAGCAAACTATTCAAAATCCTCAAAACAATAGAAAAACCTAAAGCACAGACCCCCGCATTCTCACAGTCCAGTAAAGAATGTGACAAGGTTCAAACAGCATTTGCAGATAAAATAAGGAAAGCCAAGGCTGTACTCAATGAGGCACAAAAAATCACATCAAGCCAGGCCGATCCAGTAAATGGTGTGGAGTCCATAATACAACGAGGAACCTTTAAATTCCATGAAATCAAGAGCTAAGAAATGCTCAAAACTCTTAAATCAATGAAACCCATGACATGAGCGGAAAAAATAATTCCACCTAAACTGATACAGGAGAAGGCTAATATTTTCGCCCCCTTTCTCACAAAAATGGTTAATGCCTCCTTTCGGGAAATTTGTGTACCGATTGACATCAAAGAGATCACAATCACCCTCTTAATTAAAAAATCTGAATTAGATCAGAGTGACCCGATAACCTAAGACCCGTTACCAACTGCAACTTCTTATTAAAGGTATTAGATAAGATCGCCACAAACCAACTTCAGGCTTTTGTCGAAACCGATGAGATCCTAAATAGCCACCAGTCAGGCTTCCGGGAGGCACACAGAAGTGTTAGGCAGGATCCTGTGCAGTGCCCTTAGGGACCACTACACACAATGAAGACTACAAGTTCACCTTTGGTACAAGCCTGTACTACACCGTTAAAGTGGTAGCAGTAGCGGAGCAGCCAGGCTTATCTCAAGAGTATATGAGCAGTAGCAGAGTTTACACAAAGGGACCGCAATTACTGTGACTCAAACAAACACTGACTCAAGGTTTCAGGTAAAAAATATAAGTACATTTATTTTTAAACCATCTGTAAAACACAACACGTCTATAAATTCAAAACCACACGTAAAATACACTACAAACAACCAATTCACTTGGCATAGTATAACTCAAGGTAAGTACCCTATGTTTTAACGGACCGGTGTTGTGAGATGAAAGACGTTACCGGGAATACATATGCGATCACTTTTTGACAGTAATGACAGTTCGGTCTTACGAAAGATACACGTATCCGCGGAAAGAAATGTTACCGGGGCAAAAACACACTTAGCACCTGAGTTAACCAGAGAGAGTTGGGGGCAAAAATCATAGGCAATACTTTTGTCAAGGCAGACAGAATCAGAGAACACTCGCTGACAGAAATACAAAAGTCAATAGGCCGGAGCCAGTGTCAAGTGGAACCGGGTTCCTGTTGTCGAGGATCACACAGTCAGACAGTTCAAGATTCAATGTTGCCAGGAGTACTTGGATATTGTCATCAGAGGAAGCAAAAGTTATAAGAAGGAGGGAAGACAAGGGCAAGCCTTGGATTAGAAGAAAAGGGATTAACCCTAGTTCCTCGCAGCTGGACACAGTACCTTATTCAATGAAGAAGCTGGTGCCACAGCAGTTGTTCCTGGTAGTTTCCTGCAGACCCACGGTTCCTGGAGCTTCGGTGAGAAGGAGGACGTCTGGAGGGGCCTGCACTACTCAGGGATGAAGCCAGCAGCAGCGACGGTGAAAACAAGGTGCTCTCCTTTAAAACAGGAGAGGCTCTTCAGGTGGCTATCTGGACCACTGCAGCAGTGTGCAGCGATTTCGACCACGAAGAGGATCCTCTGGCTGTGGAAGGTGAGCTGGTTGACCCCACCAGGCTCAAGGGAAGAAGACTCCAGACTGGATCTTCTCTGGTCGTCGAAGGGTAGATAGCTCAGGACTGCAGCAGGGCTTCACCGGGACGGGGTAGTTGCAGCAGCCGTCTTTGCCGCATCTCTTCGGTTCCTTGTAGTTCCAGTGGCAACTCTGACTTCCAGCCCAAAAGTCCTGCCTTTTATGTGAAAATCCCCCATTCACACAGCCTGGCTGTCAATCACGCAGCAGGGGGGTTGTCCAGCCCGGACAACCACCTCAGCCAATCGTGGCAAAGTGCGACTTGGGTTACCTAGGATACCCTGTGCAGGGGGTGACTACACCCCTCCCTCACATTCAGCCCACCTAGACACCCAGGCACCTAGAGGAGGGCTTCTTGGCAGAAGCCCACCAAAAGACGGTGAACAAAGAAGGCAAAACTGGTTTACCGCGCAAAGTAAAATACAAGAAGGACTTTAACAAAAAGAAATGGCAAATAACCCAACCAAAGCCAAAAGAAAGAGTATTTGGTCAAGCGGGTTTATGTTCGAGGCTAATATAATAGCCTAAAACAATACCACGTTTATATAGTATAATCGCGGTAGAAAAGTTAGGGTAGATACCACTGCCACCAGCCAAGTCTAAATGTTAAAAGAGCAAACCAATGGTCAAGAATTAACCCTTTCCAATACTGCATGTAAGATGGGGGGTACTGGATCTGTGGTTAAATGACTGTGTAAAGTTAATGGCAAATTTACCCTTTTCTGGGGGACAGTAGTCAGCCCCAGAAATGGAGTCGGTGGGAAGTCTAAAAGACAACCCTGTGTCACTGCACTGGAGGTGCTGTGTAACACTCAAAAGAGTGGGGCTACTGAAGTGGTGTGCTCCAGAGTCCACAATCACAAAAACAGATGTGATACACATGGCAAAACACAGGTAAGAGTGGGGGAAAAGCTCAACCTCTTACCAAGTGGAGAAACTAAACTCCAGAAATCCAGCAAAGCTGCTGAGGGACTCACTAGGTAAGGGAAATTAGCCATTGAATGAGAATTCTCCCTAACAAGTACCGAAACGGCAATGCTAGATCTCCAATCCCACATGCTAAAGATTGTGGAGAATGGAAAAGCTGGACTCCTATTCCTATTAGATCTTTTTTTTTGATTTACTGGATCATAGCCAACTTAGACTTGCCCTAGAGTCCTTCAAACTGTTCCAAAGAGGCAATCGCCTTGCTATCCTCCTTTCTCTCAGACAGGAAATCTAAGGTTCACTGGGGGGATCATTTCTCCTTTGAAGAGAAAATCAGCTGTGGTGTATCGCAAGGAGCCAGCCTATCACTGCTTCTTTTTAACCTGTATATCAGGTTTCTTTGTATGATCCTGGAGAAAATCAGTGTTTTTTTCACCAATTACTCCGATGATACCCAGCTTGTCATCGAATTAAGCGGTAACTACACCCAAGACAGTGCCAACGTAAAAAACTATACAAACTAATCGAAATATGGATGACCAACAACTGTCTATGGGCCTCATTACACATTAGGCGGTAAGGGAATAACGATACCGGTAAGGGATTACCGGTATCGCTAAAATCCCTTGCTAATTACAACCCGGACAAACGCTATTAGCGGCACCGCTAAGAACGGTGCCACTAATAGCGGCCAGTCCGCGGGCGCGCAACCCCTCAGGTCGGCAATAGCGGCATGGCGCTAATAGCAGGCCATTACAAGCCATGCGGACATGCAAATAACGGCATAGTATTGGGCAAAGAAGCCCATACCGGCATGGAGGAAATACCGGCATCGCGAACCACCCGTTAAGAGACCTGAGTAGTGTTCCCACCTGCCACAGGTGGCCACAATCAGCACAGGTGGAGGCAATGGAGACTGGGACAGCATAAAAGGAACATACCACACCCCTTCCCACACCCCTTCCCACACCAAGATGGTTACAATACTTGCAGCATTACATGGGCTGGAGGACATGATAGCATTGCATCACCAACAACAACAGGCAGCACAGAGGAGACGCAGGAGGACGAGGATGGCGAGACAGGCCCAGCAAGCCCCACCAGTGCACCTCTGTCATACCACAGAGGCAGCCAGCAATCCCCAGGATTCGTGCCAGTCCATTCAACCTTACCCCTGAGCAGATACACACCCTGTACCGTCTGGACCGGGATACCATCACCACCATTGTGGACATGATTCACGATGACATAGTGAGCCTCATAGACATCCGTACTGTCATCCCCCTTCTACTGAAGGTGGTAACTGTGCTCCACTTCCTGGCCACAGGCACCTACCAGCATACGGTAGGGCAGATGCATGGCATTTCACAACCAGTATTCTCACGCATGCTGACCCAAGTGCTCGATGCCCTCCTGAAGCACACAAGTGAACACATATCCCTGCCACGGACTGCCCAGGAGATCTCCAACACCAAAGTTGGTTTCTACTCACTGGCAGGCATCCCAAGTTGCATTGGGGCCATCGACTGTACCCATGTGGAATTGGTTGTCCCACATAGCAATGAAAGAGTCTACCGAAACAGAAAGCAATACCACTCCATCAATGTCCAAATGGTATGTGACTCAAACAAGATAATTACACATTGTTGTGCCCGATATCCCAGATCAACCCATGATTCAATGGTCCTGCGGAACTCAACGATACCACGCTACATGGAGCAACATGCTGGACAACGTTTGTGGCTACTTGGTGAGTAGCAGGGCAAGCACATGGCAGTGTGATGTGGGGTGTGATTGGGGGGGGAGAGATGCATACTCCAACTGGGTGTGATTGGGGGGGGTGGAGATGCATACTCCAACTGGGTGTGGACTGTCGTCCGTACAATAAATGGACATACAGATGTACGCCAATGTCCACCAAGGCAGCCTACAATGGACCGGACACAAAACCACATGCAAGTTGTAAGCTGCACACCAAAGACATTAATCCATAACGCCAAACATGCAGCCAATATGCATAATGTAAATGTGCGTTGAACAACATCACAACAGATATGCGCCCTTGAGTGCATGCAGAGGGATCACCTGTAGCCATTGTACTGAACCACACCCGTACACCACTACTGAAGTAGCACTTCACATCATGGGGACATCGGAATCATAATGGCAGTACACTAGCAGTGTGGTACAAAGGATGTCTGGGCCCAGGAACACCTAGGACCTGTCCACACCCAGGACATGGCAATTACTGCCGGAGGCTTGAATGGTGCACGTCCACTTGCAGGGACTAGCTTACCTTCTCACATTGCAGTTACACTGATCGTCTCCATGCATGCTGGGATTCGTGGATGCCAATCACAATGCAAACTGAATTAGTGTGAAATGTACAGGTTGCAATTGAGGTGACCAGTAACAAGTCCCCATTGTTCCACCCATGCAGGTGATGCTGGCTATCCCCTGAAGAGTTGGCTCCTTACCCCTGTACGGAACCCACAGAAAAGGCACGAAGAGGAATACAACTGTGCACATACCCGTACCCGCGTCGTGATTGAGCAGGCATTTGGCCTTTTGAAGACACGGTTCCGGTGCCTAAGCAGGTCGGGTGGGGCACTCCTGTACGGCCATGACAAGGTAGCCAAGATAACCCTGGCATGTGTCATGCTGCACAATATGTGTATCAGACAGAATGTGCCACTGCCCCCTGACGTCGAAATGCAACCACCTGATGAGGATGAGGAGGGGGATGAGGAGGGAGGGGACGGGGCTGCAGATCATGCAAGAGGCAATGCCCAGGAGGGACGCGATCTGCGTCAGCATCTGATCAACCAAATATTCTGAATCACATGGTTCAACTCTGTTGGGATGGATGTGGATATTAGTGCACTGGTGTTTGTGTTGAAGCGCACAATGGGCCCTGTTCCCCAATAAAGTTCACATACACAATGATGAAGTCCAGGCCTGTGTCTCAACTTGTCACCAGTGTATTAAACATGTCATGATAGGAAAAAGTGATTGTCCCCAAATATGCAACCACCCTTTCCCCCCTCCCCCCACAGAACTCCCAAAACCCCCTTTGCCCCCCCCCCACAACACTCCCAAAACCCCCTTTCCCCCCTCCCCCCACAACACTCCCAAAACACCCTTTCCCCCCTCCCCCCACAACACTCCCAAAACACCCTTTCCACCCTCCCCCCACAACACCCCCATGTGTGGCTTGCACAACTTTGGTGTCCTGCTGCACATGTGCCAGCTAGAACCTGCTGGCCTATATTCCCATTTCCACCACCACCATTTGGAGGTTGGGAGGGTGTGCGCCTCATGGTGCGCACGGAGCGGCGGTGGGGGCTTGTCTGCCTTGAACTTGCAGAGGAGGAGGTGCCTGTTTGTCCCTGTGGTGGTGGTGGGTACTGTCAGTCCATTGCATCCGCTAAGTGCGTGAGGACCTGCCTCAGTTGGTCCATCTCCTCGCAGAGCCTGTTGGTACAGGCTTCCATGCCCACCCTCGACTGCCTAGCATTCTCCCTCACCTCCTCCCTCAGATGGGCAGCCTCATCTACATGCTGGCCAGCCAGCACTGTAATATCCTCCTGGCGCTGCCTGATGGTGGCCAAGTCATGGCCACTGTGGCCAGCTCGTGGGGTGGCTGCTGCACCTTTCACTATGTCTCAGCCATCAGGTGAGGCCACCTGTGCGCTCCAGCACCCTGCCGTGGTCTTGTCGCCAGACTGGCCATGGCTACTGGATCGTGGTGTTGGCGGTGGGCTTGCTTCTCTGGATCCTGGGGGGCTGTGGGTCTGAATTTGCATGGGGATGTCACTGGTGTCCTCCACGGCAGACAGCAGCGCAGTGGCTGCTGCCTCACCATCCGAACTGGTGGCGGCGGAGAGTGAGCCCTCCGTGGGTGTTTCCTGTGTTGGGGGATCACAGCAGTGGGTGCGGTAATTGTTGCAGCCATAGATTCAGGTCTTGGTACAGTGGCACTCTTGCTGTATTTGCCCCTCTTTAGGTGCTCACTCCTCCCTGTGCCCCTTGATGTGGTGGTGGTGTTCCCTGTCTCCTGTGCCCTGGCTTGTTTTTTGGCAGGGGGAGCTTGAGTCGCTGTGTCCTGTTCATCGCTGTCTGTCTGTGTGCCTGTGGGGGACAAAGAGGGGGATGGCATTGGTGATGGTTCAACGTGCTTCATGCAGATTCTGTTCATCATGCTGTTCTGTGCATTGGGACTTCATTAGTGGGCATTCAGGTCATGGGGCTGTTGAGTGGGTCATCCATGCATGGGTCTGTGTGGCACGTGTCTGTGGTGATGCGTGCATGTGTGTGTGTTGGGGTGTGACACTCACATGGGCAGGGTTATATGCATGTATGTTTGTGGCCGCATCCATGAGGTGGATCTGGGCTCACATTGGGGGGGGGAGGCCTCACCTTTCACAGTGCATTGTTTCATGTGTACACTCACCTCCATCTGATGTTGTGGGCGCACCACGCTCCATATCTCCGTGTCTTGATATTGGGAAAATCTTCCTCGGGACCAGCCCTTAGAGCAAAAATTACGCAATTCAGCCCAAAATACAGGTTCTATTGTGCCGAGCAGTGAACTCATGCTAGTGCCAAATGACACCTTCAAAACGTTTTAGTATTTATTCTAAACAGTGAATTTCAGCAACATTTTGGGATTCAAGTTAGAGAAGATTACAAAACACAAACTTAGAGAAATCACAAAATATAGAGAAACATAGAACTTAGAGAAACATAGAGAAACACAGTCTTACGCCCCTTCAATCAGCACTGGGAGACCCTGGCCCTCATAAGCGAGCTGTAACAAGCCCCGCTCAGAGGACAGCGCTGCAGGGTGCCGACAGAGCCACAAATTCCGGACACTTGATCTTGCTCGAACCAAGTCAACAGATCGATCTCCCACCTGAGTCATGTGGGCATGCATTTTTATAATCTCGTGCTGTCAGTCTATGACGCACAGTTCCAGAACTTTCCCTGTGCAAAATATAGGCTTGCTCATGGAAAAACCCAACTCTGTGAATTTCCACTGTGCTCCTTTTCTGTGCCCCTCCCTACTTGAAGCCCATCTGCGCGAAAGCTCAGGAATGTGTTATCAGTGCCTTCTCAGAGAAAGAGGATTTGTTTACGAAGCCATGCAGGGCTACCGTTAGAAAGGCAGAATATTCTAAGAGAAGCCGAGATGAATTAACCCCATGTGAGCAAGCTCTAAAAGGCATGCACTCATAGCTTAGTGTTCATAGCGCTTAAGATTGGCTATCTAAGCGCTATATAGGTGCCATAATGTTCCAAACACTCCAATAATGTCTATTAGCTACAGAGCTGGGGCCTTCGCCCTGCCTGTCTATCTACAATGCATAATGTGACCTACCACCCCTACTAGGCCTGCATATTCCTTGTAGCTCACTACTGCGTAATGGAAGTGCTACAACAGACTACTGTCAGCATTTTTGGCACACACTTTGAATAAACTATTGGCTTTCAGCGGCTAATGCTGTCATCTAAAGCCCTGATTGGCAAATTTGCAATTTTGTGTATCACTACACTCCACCCCTATTCAAAGTGTGTGCGACAGTGCTGACTAATACCCATCAACATAGTATGTAGTGCAGTAATAAAGACCTTGGGGCTTTGCAAGAGGTTTAAGCAAACTATCTTCTAGCGGTTAGTCAGCGTGGCATGGAAGGTTAGTAAAAACACTACCTAAACAAAAATGTACACAAAGTTAACAGTGACATATACCCTTGCCAAAACCTGGCCTACACAAAAATACCTAAATAATTATTGTATAACTGATTGTCAGTTAAAAAGCAGCATGCAGTTAGAATGTCAAGGCAATCCGGTGTAGTCTAATCTACAATGCACTATTTCATTTATGTATGGTTACCAATTCTAAACCTGGCAGCCTTTCACTCTAAGGGCCTACCCTCCCCCTGATCCCAGGGCATTCAAACGTGACTATGGGCTGTGTGATTAGATACTTCCCCCATGTATGTGGAACCCAACCAATAACCATCTAATTTCATGAGCAAGGTGAACCCATGGGCACCAGGTTATCTAAATAAAAACAATTCTACTAATTTGCATTAAAGCATGGCATGTGTTATTCATGCAATCAAAAGCAAGCAATTTGATCCATATGTTTGCTGGTAACTGTAGCTCTGTGTGCCAGTGTGTTGAGGATGGTCGCCCCCACTCAGAGTGAAAAGCCAACACCTGCTGATTTAACAATGTTTGCCATAAAATGCATCGTGTGTATTTAGCAGTCTTGTTGACCTGCCCTATGGCAGAAAAAATGTCTTCATAACTAAAATTCTGCCATCTGAGGTGGTGGCCAATACTTGCAGCAGTGTTGGGCATATCAATGGGCCCCACCAGGCCAGAAGTTTTATAGCAGAGCTGGCATCAGAACCCATAGTGGCTAGCTTATTGCGCACAGTTTCTATGTCAAAAGCGTATAAAGCTCCTGTTACTCCCCTCTGCTCCCGCAATTAATGAATCTAGCTTCCTAGCTACGCGCACTCTGGTGATGGGCCATAGAAATGGACTCCATTTGTAGCAGCTTGGTAGTACTAAGGAAACATTGCCTCGTGATAAATCTATGTCTAAGTGTATCACTGTAATAATAGAGGTGTGCATTACCAGCCTACAATTTAAATGTTGCCTTACTACTGGAAAATCTAACATGTTCACAGTTTCTACCTTGTGTGACTTGGAGTATACCCTTCTCCAAGTGGGATGCCTACCATATAGAATATTAGTTTTAGATACAAACACCATACTACCATTCGGCAGTGGCTGTTTCATCACACCATTGTGTGAAATGCATTTAGTCAAATTATAGTCCATAAAATCTTGGCGAGAACACTCGCTGCAGTTCTTGGTCAGAAAAAACATAAAACAAACAAATTGTTGGATCCATTCACTGAAACATTTGGGCCTAGGATTTCATAGGCACCAGTCATATGAGTCAGTGACAAAAGATGCCCGACAATGTGCCAGGCCAGTACGCTAGCAATTCCATGTGATTACTCATTTGTAGCGCTTTTCCAAAGAATTATTCCAAATGTCTACAATCAAAAGGTGACTCTTTGCATTAGTGTGCTGCAGACAGCTGTCCCCACAAAAACACGAAACTGGTTGGTTTAACAAAAACCGTGTCACACACTGTGTCATAAAATCATATATCAAGTCCGTCATGGTTTCATTTACCCGCCTTAAGGCTGGCTGTAAAAGTATCCAGTGTTTCAAAGGTTACCATCTCAAATTAGAGCTCACACACTTGGCAGCATTACTTCAAATTAAGGACCTTAACCTACGCAGAGTTGACTTTGGTGTGCGCACTCATTTTATCTCAAAATAAATTATGCTCCTGCTTGCATAATCCTGCTGCCCCAACAATTCATAAATCATTTTCCCGCCTAAGTGCAACGTAGAAGTTTTTTTTTTTCTTCAAAAAAGCAAAGCATCTCTGGTTAAAGCAATTCAGTTGGAAAAGCAAAACATTTCGTTTTTTCAGATTCATCTCAAAAAGTGCATTTAAAAACCATTTTTCAATGTGTTAGCATTCAAGTGCTGTGTCACACAGCTGTTTGTGGTGCATGATGTCACAGTCCACAACTCATTGTCCACAGTCCTTTAAACAAGAAAGGTAAAACATATCAACCAGGTTATTTCCAGCAACTGAATCATTTGAATGTGCAGCATCAAATGTTTGATAACTAGCCAAGTCTGCACTGTGCCAGTTCAGCAAAAGTTATTACTCTGTTGGACACCTTTCGCAGGTTGAAGAACAAATGTCCTCATACGTCATGCATGTTAGCAGCATTGAGTGCGGTGCAGGACAGGTTCAAAGTTCACATATCATCTCGCAGTGACTCGCTTTCTCTGAGAATACGTCTGCTTGACTGATCAATGTCACCCGCAAATTGCACACATCTACCCCAATCATGGCACGCAAATGTCTTGGTTTTTTGCCTAGGCAAAATACAAACAGAAATGTTAGGATTTCATCAAAAAGTACAATGTCATTGTTCTTCACGTTAGGATGTCATCAGAACTACAATATCAGCGTTATCCACCCCTCCCCTTAACACTACCCCCACCTTCAGAAGTCTCATCAGGTAACTACACACTTTATCATTGCTACCACAATTATTTGTCACCCTTCTGCATGTTTCGGGGGGCTTATTTGCACTCAACCATACGGGGTGTAACTGCCTAATCACAAACTCATTTGTGCAATGCGATCCTAGTTGGTCAATGGTACTTCAGACTGATCTGTGATTTTACAAAAGCCATATAATAAGTACCCAGGTCGCACTTCTCAACGGATCAATGCTTTCCTTTGTCACCAGAGCGATCACGAATGCCAGGCGCCAACTTGCTTCCAGTGTCTCATGATCTTGATTTAGGTTGCCCTGCTGGCATCACTCCATTTTTCAAAGGTAAAGTCTTTCAGTCCAATACCGCCTGCAGTTGCACAAGCAGCTTTGTTTATTTTTCTCCATAAAGCTAGTGTCTTTCAAGCCTCTGGTTTTCCACTTGTCATTTTCCCAAAGGGTGTCTGCTGATTTCTTGGGCCACCCCTTTGAGCGCGATAGTCTGAATCAGTTCCTTTTGTTACTTCAACAAATCATTCATTCTTGCACTAAGCCGTGAGGCTTCTGGATCATGGCTAATGTGCAGTGTTCATGTTATACTCCAAAGCCCCGCTCTGCATGTTGTCTCTTGCAAAACGGTTACCTTTGTCAGTTTTGCTTCCATCTGGAACACCATAATGTCTTTGTCAGTTACTCCAGCCCTGGCAATGTAGCTTGCATTTTTGCCAGCTGTGTATTTTCACTTCTCAAAGTGCCTAGAGGTTTCTTCTCCAGTGCACAGCGCTTTACTTCAGTTCATATCACATGGAGCACTGGGATGCAGCTTGCACGACAATGTCGCTTTACTTCACATCACATCACATGGCGCATGGGGATGCAGCTTACACGGCAATGTCTCTTGAAATGGGCAGCTGTCTTTTTTTAGCCCATTCACAGATGCACAGGTTCCCCAAATGTTCAGATGTGATGTGCCCGTCTGCCATCCTGCATGCAGCATTTGTTTTCCTTCCAGTGTTGATACTGGGCAAATTCTTTACTTCTGATCAGCTCTGTTTTTGCATGCCGGTGTTAGAAAGCATGCGTACATCAGCATGTAAGGTAGATTGCACTCTTTTTCAATTTCTCACTCAAAGCAATTATTGCCTTCAGTTCTGTTTCAGCATTCTGTCTTTGCACCCCTCTCCTCAGTCTTTGCTCACACTGACGGTGTCTCTCACAGGGGATGGAATGCAGGAATGTCATTGTTTATCTTTCATGTGCACATGGCAGCGCCATGAGCAGCAGCAAACTTATCTCTTTGCCTATAGTTCTTAAACTGTGGCGGCTTCAATGGAAGGCACTCGGTTCAGACAGTTCATCCAGATTAACTGTTTCCTGCACTGCTTTCAGCAACTCAGAAAAGCTCCCATATCTGCCAGTTTCTGTAAACACCATTTCACTGAACAGGAGCGCAGTATTCTGTTTTTCTGCCTTCCTCCAGCAGTGTTTTTTTTTTCTCGCGCACCTTGCCCAAGACAGTGCAAGTTATCTTCAAGGCACAAGCTTTACACAGCAAGACTCTTATTTTCAAAAGAGGCACTTTTTCTTGTCATCAGATTCTACTCCATGTAATTTTGCCAAAATGTCAAAGCGTCTTTTAGCCTGTTTTGAACTGATCAATGTCCCATTTAAAGGCATACATTTTTTTTTCTTTTTCCTCGTAACCTTGTAGTTTGGCTTCACAAACTCACTCCAATGCAATGTGCGATCTTTCAAAAGAACCCGCAACCCACTAAATCTTTGTGCTGTCTTATCACACACAGATTTTCCATTCTGTTGTATCATTGCCAGAATATAGCCACTTATTTCAGTGCATTTAAAACATGCCATGTGTTGTGCAGCTCCCTGCACGTTTTTTTTCTCTGCAAGAGCAACCCACACTCTATATTGCTTGTGGGCTGTTAATGTGTCAACAACATTTTTAACCATGTACCGCAGTCAACAGGTCACTATTTCCAAAACATACATCACTTTTAACGCAACAGTACAAATCCATGGCATAGCGTGGGAACAGTCAAAAAATACTCCAGGGGCAATTTAGGGGCAATTTAGAAAAATATAAATTGTCTTTTCCCCCCAAACCATTGCAAACTGATTCTGCAATTTCAAATCAATACACAAAAATCGAAAATCCAAATACCATTCACTCACTTTCTTTTTTAAGTGAGTCTCTCACCCATTGTAAGCATGACACAGCTAAAATGCAATGTAGCCATTTTAGTGTGTTTCCTTTAAACAGAATGCACCACCAGCACATGGAATTTACAGTTGCCAAAAGAAAAACAAACCCTTTAGGCTCTCAACACAGATGTTACTCTTTCTCCTAAACACGGCTCATTCCCCACGTTATCTTCAGGAATGTCAACACTTCAAAATCATACATTTAAAAAGCAAACCTTCGCCTCCTTACATTACAGCCCCCCACTCGCTAGCACACTTGGGCTGAATCAATGGTTGAATTACTATTCACAATTTGCATATCAAATCCTCGCAACTATTTTCCTGCCCTCATGACAGAATAGAGGTGAGAACTCCGTCTCACTTTGCATTTCAAATTACAACTTTAAACTGGGGAAACCGCATGATAAAATTCTTTCCTAATTGAACATAAACTTTCTTGACCATTCATCGGAGCGCTTTAAACATAGCCATTTCCCGCTTGTTTATCGCTATGTGCTCCCTGACTCCATTCCCAGGCAATAAGTCAGCCATGACTGATTTACTGGAGGGAGTCTTAACCACACAAGCTATCGGCCACGGCAAGCCGACACAACGTTGCTGTCTTTTGTGTCTCAGAGCTGCAGTGAGACCACCAAGGAAATGCGACAGCCTGCTCCTCACTCTGCACTGTGTTCTCTCACACAATTTGTCATTTCGCAGCAAGGCACCGCTCTGCACATATCCCACCGCTGCCACCAAATGTCTTGATATTGGGAAAATCTTCCTCGGGACCAGCCCTTAGAGCAAAAATTACCCAATTCAGCCCAAAATACAGGTTCTATTGTGCCGAGCAGTGAACTCATGCTAGTGACAAATGACACCTTCAAAACGTTTTAGTATTTATTATAAACAGTGAATTTCAGCAACATTTTGGGATTCAAGTTAGAGAAGATTACAAAACAAAACTTAGAGAAATACAAAATATAGAGAAACATAGAACTTAGAGAAACATAGAGAAACACAGTCTTAGGCCCCTTCAATCAGCACTGGGAGACCCTGGCCCTCATAAGCTAGCTGTAACAAGCCCCGCTCAGAGGACAGCGCTGCAGGGTGCCGACAGAGCCACAAATTCCGGACACTTGATCTTGCTCGAACCAAGTCCACAGATCGATCTCCCACCTGAGTCATGTGGGCATGCATTTTTATAATCTCGTGCTGTCAGTCTATGACGCACAGTTCCAGAACTTTCCCTGTGCAAAATATAGGCTTGCTCATGGAAAACCCAACTCTGTGAATTTCCACTGTGCTCCTTTTCTGTGCCCCTCCCTACTTGGAGCCCATCTGCGCGAAAGCTCAGGAATGTCTTATCAGTGCCTTCTCAGAGAAAGAGGATTTGTTTACGAAGCCATGCAGGGCTACCGTTAGAAAGCAGAATATTCTAAGAGAAGCCGAGATGAATTAACCCCATGTGAGCAAGCTCTAAAAGGCATGCACTCATAGCTTAGTGTTCATAGCGCTTAAGATTGGCTATCTAAGCGCTATATAGGTGCCATAATGTTCCAAACACTCCAATAATGTCTATTAGCTACAGAGCTGGGGCCTTCACCCTGCCTGTCTATCTACAATGCATAATGTGACCTACCACCCCTACTAGGCCTGCATATTCCTTGTAGCTCACTACTGCGTAATGGAAGTGCTACAACAGACTACTGTCAGCATTTTTGGCACACACTTTGAATAAACTATTGGCTTTCAGCGGCTAATGCTGTCATCTAAATCCCTGATTGGCAAATTTGCAATTTTGTGTATCACTACACCCCGACTCCCTCGATGGATTCTACGCCAATCGTGCTGGCGCAGGTCTCCTCCCACTCCCTGAGTTTGATGGGAGAATCAGCGCCACCTCCTGTGGCCATGGCCAGTTTACGATTAGCAGTATGCTGCGGACCCGGAGGCGGAGATCGTCCCACCGCTTCCTGCAGTCTTTAACGGTGCGGGTGGTGGTGCCCACCGCACTGACTTTCAGGGCCACCTCTGCCCAGATGGCCTTTTTTTTAATCAGGGTCTCCCGCCGTATGTCAGTCGCAAAGACAACATCCGCGTTTGCTGCAAGGGTCTCCGTCAGCATTATCAGCTCCTCATTAGTGAATTTCTCCTTGCACTTTTCTTGATTGCCTTGGGCATTGTGAAGGGATCCTTGAGGCTTTGGTATGGCACTGGTGTGAAAACAGGTCCTGGGGGCAGAGGATGACAATGGATTATGTTTTTAAAGATGGCCGCCGTGCTCTTTCCCGTTCCTGTGCAATGACGCTATTTCCGGTTCCGCAATTTTACGGTGACTGCTAATATCAGTCACCGCTATTAGCGGTGACAGCTATTTGCAAATTGCAGGAGGTCGGAAGTGCTATCAGCGCTTTCGTCGGTACCGCTAAGGGTCTTTTTGGGGTCTTTAGCGGCATGGCGGTAGGGTCATTACCGGCATGGCGCTGTGCTCGTGTCCGCATACTTCTAATAGCACGCAATTAGCGGCCTCTTGCAAAGGCGGACACGTTAATAGCGCCATGCCGCTAAAGGCCGGATTTTACAGCGTACTGTGTAATGAGGCCCAATGTCTCAACGCCAAAAAAACAGAATTAATGATTTTTGGGACTAAGTCAGCTAGAGCAAAAGTAAACAATCAATACGTGTTTTTCAACATTAACGAGTCCCAAATAAAAGTGGTGAATAAAGTAAAAACTCTGGGAATGCAAATGGAAGCATCACTGAGCGCAGAGGCCCAGGTAATGCAACTGAATAAGAATTGCTCATTCTACCTGAGACTCTAACACAGAATACGCCCCTATTTAAGCGAGGAAAACTGTGCTGCAGTAGCAAAAGCCACCATAATGTCCAGGGTGGATTACGGCAACGCTCTGCTACTAGGAGCAAACAAAGGGCAAATTGCTAAATGTAAAAAAATACAAAATAGGGCTGTGAGAATCATGAAAGGAAAAAGGAATACAGAACACATCAGTAAAGAAAGGAGAAGCCTACATTGGCTAACTACCGAATATAGAATTCAGTTCAAGGCCCTGACGTTAGCCCATAGAGAAAAGCCCCAGTGTACCTCAAGAAGAAACTGGTTATTTACGTACCGGGATGGGCACATGGGTCTGATACTCAGTGCAAGCTCGCAACCACCAGTTTCAGTTGGGTGGACAGGATCCGCCCACTTTTTTCAGAGAGTGGATGCATCCCCCTTTGGCCGGCAAGCTGGCTCAAGTGTTTCGTTATCAGAATTTCACCCATGTTGTCATGTTCAAAGTGCAGATGTTACCCACAAGACCACATAAAAGTGTCATCACAGCACATGTAAGGTGCCACAGTATCTATCCTCTTCTATCCAACTCTACAAGCCTTCTCATAATCTATGATCTACCTCCTTGACTAACCTTGTGGCATCTCATCATCCCTGTGCTTTCTCTCGCTTCTCCCCTTTCCCTCTTCTTGCTCCACTTGCATGGAATTATATTCCCCCGGACATCCGAGAAACAATCCATACCAAATTGTTCAAAAACCAAACTAAAAACCTACCTCCTCCCCTCTGAGTTACCCTCTTAACCTACCAATCATCTGCCTTCTAGCTAAAATGTTTCTCTTGCCTCTAAACTTTCTCTGTCACTCACTTTCTCTACCTCCACTCTAGCACCTCATCCATCATTGTCACATCCAAGCCATCCAGCTAAGCATCATACTAGGCCTTTTTACGCATTAAAACCTTGCAAATATGACTCTCTTTACCTTTCTGTGCATATTTACGCACTATTGGAGAGCAGAGGGCAGGTGATTTGACTCTCTTAACTGTTTGCAACAAGGTTTTCTGAAAGACACAGCCGACAATGCGATAACACATGGTTCCTTTTGGTTAAGTTCTGCTGTGTTTTGCATGTAGATGCTCATGGAAAGAAATATGCATGCATACTTATTTTTATTGCATGTTGGGGTCCCGTCAGTAATAACATTGAAATCTTAGTAACAATTGGGATGTATCCTTTGTAACAAAGCAATTACTTATTTTTGTTAATACTCCAGTCTTGCATTGCACCTAAATATTTGGCGTAATGTGCATTTATAATCAGACTGCATTTATATGGTGTGTTCATACACATTAGTGTGTAGGAGAAGGCTTTCCACACAGATAATGTATTGTTTGAAGCCAGCCATCTTTTCTATACAACGGTTTTCTTTCTAATGTGTTCTATTCATTTTCAAGTTTATTCATGGTTTTCTTGCCTGTCGCATACACTTTGCGCTCTTTTGCAGGCAAATCACTTCTACTCGCACAATTTAATTTACACTCGAACTATAAAAAGTGTGTAAAATACTCCCACCTCAAAACCTTATCTGAGGTATTGGTGAGTATGTAATGTCTAGTTTAAACATCCACCAACCTTAAATGGAGCCAATATGGTAAATGGTATTATTAAAGGTCAGCAGCAACAGGGGCTTTGCTCAAGTTTGAGTGATTACACCAATCACACCTTTCAGAGCTTCAAGACTACAATGCAAACATTCAAACCCTGACTCTCTGACTTATGCAAGTGCTGTGACAAAACAAACAAAAATGATGGTTACATTTGTAACTGGAATAAAATGTAAGCAAGACATGTCCCAGTAAACGTAATCCAGACAGGTATTTAACCGTATGTAGTGGTTCATGCAGTCTTCCTTCATCTTCTTAGCACTGTGATTATTATTGCCTCAGTCAATCCTATACAGACCTCTGAAGGGTGCAAGACTAATTGTCCAGCCAGCATTTGACCATGAGATTCGTTACATGCAAGGAAAGCTAAGAGTGTTAGTTCTTACCTTTTCTGCTGCTGAGAGGATGCTTGTGCTACTGCACTCTGTGCTTTATCTATTAATTGAGAGGGAAACCGGCTCTTCTGCCACATTGTGGACCTCTATCGTGTGAGAATATTTCCTTACAGTTAACTTTTTGCACGAGTCGTCTGGATGACACATATCTTTTACTCTCTTACAAAGGAGAAATCTCATTTTACTCCCTTGAAACCGCATTTACACTCAAAGTTTAAAAATAGGGAGTAAAATACTTGCACCTCAAAATCTTATCTGTAGCACTGGTCACGCCCCTAACACAGCTGGTTGTACTGCCTACAAGCACTTAAAATGTCTAAAGTTGTATGTTCTTAATCTTTAAGTCTGCGCATGTATTGTCCATGGTGACTGTTCCATTTGCTCCTCTCCACAACCTTGGTCAGAATATCACTCGAAATCACCCCATTGTAAGAAGCTCACTGATTCCCATCAAATCTGATTTCTTATGCATTGTACATCCTTTTGTGATCAAAAGAGCATTGTTCCATCCTGTGTATAAATAAATATGTCTCATATGGAAAGTCCACTGGGAAAATGTTTCTGCCTCCACACTACCTTATTTGATGATGGCACAAAAAGGTCATTAAGTGACTAACACCAGTGTGATGTCCCAAAATAACAAATGTGTCCATTGTTGTGCAACATTGCCCACTCGGGGCCACTGCATAAGGAACAGAATCGCTAAAATAAACTCGGAAGATCATTTAGTTGCTTACAGGTTCTTTCCTAATCTCTACATTTTTCCGAGGCCATGTATGTGGAGACCATCCAGTCCTGTTCTATTCCCTTTGCATTCTGAGACTTGTATTTTTTGCCCCATTTGAAATTTAGGAAAACTAAGAATCCCCAGAATTCTAACCTAAAACAGGACTGGATGACCTTCTCACGCACGGGCACTAGACACTTGCAAACTGTCTTTTTCGCAGGTAGGCCGCAAACATGCCTATCTGTTTAGGATCTCTCTGTCCATGAGAGTTAGGCAGCCCACGGTTGTATTACTAATGCCTATAAGCAGTTGCATTCTGGTTGACCCCAGGTGGTTGCCATATGCAAATGCTTAACCCTCCTCACCTAAACTAATCCCACAGCTCTCCTTATGCCCCCTTATGCCCCCTTTCCTCCTCCCCGTTCCAACCTCCCTCCTTAGCTCCACCTGGGCTCCACCACCTGCTACCCCTGTTCTGCAACACTCCCTTCCATCCCTGCCCCATTTAGAACTTTGTTACCCACCCTATATACCGCAACTGTTACACTTGATCTCCCAACCTGCTCCCGCATACCCCACCATACATTACCTCACTCCCCTCACACCACCCGCACACACCTTACACACATAACCCCACCATGCTTCCTCCAACCCAAGTCCCAACCCACTTTCCAATCATACCCCCACCAATTACCCACCCCTATCTCCTAGGTTGGGGTCCGTGCTTAATAGCAAGTGGTCGACAAGTTATTAGCAATTCAATTTTCAGCGTTCCTATGTAACTTGATACTCAACTATAGTGCTGCACCATAATATATTTATGTATATTCACTGGCAAAACACGTTGTTAAAGGAACATTATGGTTAAGTTGCACTAGCAAAAACCTATGCAATTCAGACATTGTTACACTGACGTTACGGTTACAGGTAAAACCGAAAAAACTGAAATTCGCATGTTATGCTAAGGTACGCTTCCATAACTTACGCCACCAGTGTGTACTGCAAGGACTAACACCCATGACATCAAAGATGCCATCACAAATCTCATTCATGACATAATTAACGTCTCCCTTCACCAATCATACCGCACTTCTACTGTACATGGCAACAAAGAAGTAAGGGGCAGAGTAACGACTGGAAACAGCTTACAGCAAAACATTGTTGCAATGTAGTAAAGAAGCAGAACAGTCTGTAATGATTGCACAGGTGTTGCAGTATGCAATAGTACATATGTGTAACGTGTTTTTGAAATGCGGCAATGCCAAGCACCTTCGAGTTGCAGGAATAAAATGTCCCTCAAAACAGAATAACTTTGTACAGTAACCCCATTGGTACGCACTGTAGTGTGGAGCATACATTATGTACTATATATTCCTGTATGTACAGAAAACACATTCTGTTTTCCATAAGAAAAGATTTTGGAAAGGAAAGCAAGCCAGTAGAAGCCGCAATGCTTGAACAACACCATTTACGCATAGCAAAGGAAAGCAACTGTGCAAATAGCAAAAAGAAGAGGCTAGAAGGCAAAGTAAAAAAAAATGGGGAACAATTGTGCCTCCTTACAAGTTCCGTAACTGAAAAGTGAACAGGTCACATCAACTACCCCTTTCTCAATCCGCTCAGTTAGAGGCCAACAGGTATGGCGCTTACTCTCAAACCACTTAAAATACAAAGCATGGCTTCTCCAATTTTTTGCATATCACATATTTTATTCATGAAACAATATAAAAATAGTTAAGAACAATATTTTGCCTTCATAAGTTTAGCACTGTAATTTGATTTCATATAAGCACTTAGTGCAATCTGTGAGGTTAGTACATGACAAATCTGTTGTTCATATGCAGATAGTAGCTGGTTTATTAAGTTATTATAATATAAAGCCTTAGGATCAGTTGCATACAAACAAAGGTTTTGGACAAAATGAAATGGCTGCGGCACACCTGCACTTATACTCCTTCCCCATGTCGCAGGCCGCCATCCCCTCAAAAGTCATGTCATGGGAGACGTGACAGTGACACAGCAATCTCTTCCTTCCCTCACAACCAAGTTCTAGAAATCTGCATTTCCCCACAGTAATTATGGAATTGTGATACCCCTTCCCTTCCCTAATGGGTTGTAGAAATTTGCAAAAGTGAACATTAATAATGATAGTGTGGCTAAGTGTTTTGGAGGTATGCTTTTTTTTCCTGAAATTGCGCTCAGACTCAGCGGCACACAGTCCTCCTTGCAATGCTTGCAATTAAGCAAAAGATAAGTGCCCTTCGGAATACCCACAATCACAATGGACGCATCCGTATGACGGCAGCAGGCTCTGCATGGCTGCATGTTGTCCACCACCTGGCAATGCGTGTGGGAACGGTCGTTTGTGCATACTGCAAGTGCAGGCATGTGTATATGTGCCTCTGTGTCCTGGTAACATCAGCACTCTGCAACATATGCAAAGGAACGTTAATGTGGTCGGGGCATCCCAGCTGGTGCACCCTATAAGTAGCCAGCATCTTCCCAAAATGGTCGGTGCATGTGTTGCGCACTATTAGTGTGTAGAAAATTGGCAACAGTGTGCATAGTGCACCCAGGCACATGCACACAACGCAGTGCGGCCAAAGCGCGTCTAGCGGACAGTCGTACAAAATCATACATGCCAACATTCTATGCCCAAAAATGTGCAGGGATGTTAACGTTTCAACAATCGTACCTAACATATTGATGACATAACGGGAAATGATGCTACATCAACTTCACGCAATGAAATGACAGTACATAGCATCACAGGAAATGATTTCACATGAACTTTCACCTTATGACATCACAGGAAATGATCTCAGTTTGCATATGGCCTTCAAGAGATCAGGAGCAGAGTGCCTGGTGGGCTCCATCCCATATCCTCTGACCCATCATGATAAAGAGAAGTACCAAATGAGTGACTTGTACATAGTGTCACCAGTTTCTTCATTAGCAGAACACAATTTCCTCTTGAAACATATCAATAACAACAATGTAATTCACCATTCACTTTGGATTTTTAGACCTCGGTGAAACCTAGTAAACAATGTATGAGATCAAGACACATGTACTACTTCTATACAAATGAACCATTTTAATAGGTCTTGGTAAAACAAACGACATGTCAGTAAGTAAAGACAAGCAAGTAAAGAAAGTGATAATAATGTACTCAGTAGGTAAATGCAGTAACTTTGCAGTAACTTTTTAAATAGCAAAGACTATCTTGACATCAAACTGATTTTTTACAGCCTACACTTTTTAACAAAAAGCAAGTGTACTTGGTGTTACAAACTGTAATGTTACACTGAAATAAGTAAGCATCACAGAAATGGAGCAACAATATGAGCAAACATACAATACAAGGTTCAAAAATCAGGGGAGCTGGAAGCAATGTACATGCTACTTGTAGCAGAGAATGGTCTGCCTAGCTTAACACTCAACAGTTAGCAGGAGCTACATTTGACTCCCACACCCACTACTGCCAAACAAGCACAACTATGTTAATTTTGGACAATATGTAATTAAACATTATGACACATCTACATCAAAATAATTCCAGAAAACAGTCCTTAGTGATGCAAGAATAAGTCCTCTACACGTGTTCCACCACAAAGTGTGGATCTTCAGGAGGTGCAAAGTACTCTTATGTTAATTTATCCTATTTATGATTTTGCAGTTTGTTTCATAATTTTACCAGTCAATGTATCAATTCTTTTTGTACAAGTTGAATGGAATGGGTGTCATAATCCAATGTTTCTTTGATGGAGAGGAAGAAGGAGATACTTCTTTCATTGGTGGCCGTGAGCAGGAGTTTCTTTGTTAGGACAGTTTATGCATTAAAATTGCTTTTCTTTTGCACATTGATTGTATTCTTCTGCGTTCGGATTGGTTAAAGGGTTGTATTGTGTATAAGGTCTTTATAAAATTATATCACTGTAAGTGCCAAGTATCCCTATGTAAGTAAGACAAGTTCATTTAACTAAGACAATGTCATGCAACAGCACCTCGATGCCCTTGGGCTGCTAGTGCGCTTTGCAAAACCTAATGAATAAATACAAATAAAAAACCCCATAATATATCACTCAGTTTCCTACACATGCAATCTGATCTCACAAGGAACAGATACAATAGTGGGGGTTGGTGAAAGGTACATAAAGGCTCAAATAAGACATCACTGACTTTTGTACACAGTCACTCAGACCTCACAAGATACACATACACTGGTGGGGGTCTGTGCAAAGTGCATTAGCGACTTTCATAAGATATCACTCAGTTTTCTATACAATCAGTCATACCGCACACGGTACGCAAACACCGCAGGGGGCCTTTGAATATTCTTGAGCAGTATGTCACAAATGCATGTGACTGGCCTGGGTATGCTGGGGTAAAAGAGTGTCTCTTGAAACCATTTCTAGAAGAAATTGCGTGTATTTCACTTTTTGCAATTTTATTTTTTTTATTTATTTTTTATTTATTTGAATTTTTAAAGCGCTCACACAGCCCGGGGGCATTGAGGCGCTGTTACAGGAATATGTCTTAGTTGCATATTTATAACGCGCTTAATAACCAGAGGTTTCTAAGCGCGGGCACAGGGATCGAACCTGTGTTGCTTCATGTCGTTTTGTTTCCAAGGCGAGCACGTTGCTGCTCGAGCTATCCTCCCATGGCGTGCAATGATGGAATGGCTAAAAGTAGTGTTCTACAGTGCGTCTGCAACTACCACCAACCATTTCACTGTGGCTGAATACGCACAGTAGTGGAGAAAATTATGAACATCCCTTCCTGTCACCCACACCCGCAAAAGCGACAGTCCCCATTGTCCCAATGTCAAAGGTAGCTTGCAGAAAAAGGGAGGCGACGGCCGTGGCCGGATGAAGCTGAAACATTACTTCTTCCCTTTGCCGTGCCTTCTTTGCAGCACAGCGACATTGCGTACTCTTAGAAATTTGCACACGCTTCCATCAATAACATTCAAGAACTCTCCATGTCACATTACGGTTGTTTAGAACAGCCCTCTGCGTACACACCGCAACCACAAATGTAGTTCCACAATCCCTGTGCCTGTACAGTTCCATTTCCATAGCTTCCATACTCAAAGTCGCCGGATGTGCCTTTCGAGCTGCGTAACGACACAATTGCCAACGTGACCAGGCGACCACACCAACGGTGCGTGTTGGCACTCATTTCTGGGACAGGAGCCGGACTCTGCAACAGCGGCAAAGCATAGGCTTGAGCAATGTATGCAGTATTTTTTGGGAAGGGCAAAGGGCAGGCTCACAAACACATTGCTATGTCCCATTGCACTTGCATGCATGTTTCCCAACAATGTACGGCTGCTTTCCGAGTGAAGAAACTCCACAACAATCCGGCCAAATGGCACACCGTAGAAGTGCTGTGTAATGTGTTTGTGCCTTTCCTGAGCAGTGGAGTGCGGCACATAGGTTTGCCCTGCGAATAATGGTGCACCACATCTGCTCACCTACAGTTCATCTTCAACTAGTACCAGCCATGTGATTGTGCCTAGGTACGCACAGTAGTACACAGAAATTATGATCGGGCCTTGGTGGCACCCACACCCGCAGCAGCGATAGTCCCCATTGACGCAATGTCATTGGTAAATTCAAGAAAAAGGGAGTATACGCATGTGCGTGTACCCAAGTACGGCGACGGCCTTGTCCAAATGAAGCACTAACATTTCTTCTTGCATTTCCAGTTTCTTCGTTGCAGCATGCCGTCATTGCGTACTGTGAAAAAGTTCCACACGCTTCCACCAATGACATTGAAGAGGTCTGCATGTAACAGTATAAGTTCTGTACAATAGTCCTCTGCGTACACAGCCCGCCTAGATAAGTTATTGCGAATACCTATGGCTCCATAGTCCCATTTCCATCGGCGCCATCCTGAAAATGTCCGGATGTGGCTTTCGTGCTGCGTGCAAGCGTGGGGGCATAACATGCAACCAGGGTAGGGGAAGTTTGTTATAAGAGGCAGCTCTTAAAAGAGCTTTGTTAGTTTTTGTATTTTAAAGGGTTCTAGAGGAAGACCTTCTTTTCCATTTTTTTTTTTTATTTTCTGTTTTCTTGTGCGGACATTGTTAAAGTAAACTCTTCACCGCATCTTGTAGACGGGCAAACAAAACAGCATTACCAATGGGCGACAGTGAAATGCCAGCTGGTTGGAAAAATTCTCTATTTCCGCAACTAATAAGGTCATTGTTGCAGAAGAACATCCCAGCAGCGGACAAATAAGTATCCATGCTTCTGTTGATGAGAAACCTTTCTGCGTCTGGCTCGGAACAACATCCATGATCAGTAGCCCACACTCTTCGTGGTGTTATCGATGAGAACAGCACCTTGGCAGTGTGAAAAAGCCTCTTCACTAGCTTTAGCAACCTCTTCAGTTGATGGAACAAGACTAAACTAGACATGTAACCCATGTGCATGCCGCCATAGTGGGTGACGATCATGTTGCCTCTACCGAAACTTGCCAGGTCTTTGCAAAGTGCATCCATGTCGGTGAAACTGCGCTTGTACCCACCGTTCCACAATGTGACCACTCCTTCCAACCTGAAATTCCCAGCAAAGTTTCTTTCCAGGGCATACTCATGCAGATGTACTAGAAAGGCATCACCTATAGGCAACACAATGGGCCTCATTACGACCCTGGCGGAAATCCACAGACCGGACCGCGATGGCGTACATAGCGTTTCCGCCATTGCACGAGGGAGCAAAGTGCGGCTAATCACGACCCATCGGGCACGAGCCTCACGCCATGGCGGAATCGGAAAGTCCGCGATGGCGGAAATGACCCCAAAACGCCCCTTACCGCCGCCGTACGCTGCACCAGGTGCAATACCGCCACCCATCTTTGCGGTCACCGTAATGAGCGGTCACCGTAATGAGCGAACAACGCAAATTCCGGCCACCGTAAAAGTACGGAAACGGAAGTAAAAGCATGTAGCCGGAACGGGAAACAGCACGCCGCACACCTATAAAATGAGAATCCCAACACAACCATTAAAAATCCGACCCTGACACACACCCCAACCCGTTAGCAACCCCAGTTAAAAAAATAAATATGGGAAAGGCAGCCAAGAAAGCGTGTGATCGCAAGCGGCAGGTCCACTTCTCCCGAGAGGAACTGACCGTGCACACCGAGACCCTACAGGAGAATGCCGCCGTCGTCTTCTCCAGTCAAATGACCAGGACAGCCCTTGCCAACATGAAGGCCATATGGGCCCTGGTGGCACAGCGCGCAAGTGCGGTGGGGACAACACCCCGCACGCCACAGCAATGTCGCAAGCGGTGGGACGACTTGCGGATCCGCGTACGCAGCATACTTTCTGCGAGCAGGAACATCGGCACAGCTACCGAGGGGGGATCAGAATCGCCCATCAAGTTGACCCCCTGGGAGGGAATCTGCGCCTCCACCATAGGAATGGAGAGCATAGAGGGAGTCGGAGGGATGGAGAAAGGAGTGCCGACAACCGGAGAATCAGGTAGGTTGGCCAAGAGAAACAATGCGAAATCCACAAAGCACGAACATGTGCAGTACCATGTGACCCCATAGTGCAATACATACTGTGCCCTGACAGCGCACTCTAAAAGTCAGAATAAATAAACAAATCAATCAAAAAGCCAAAACACCCCTACATGTGCAGCATGCACCCCCTAACTGCAGGCAGCCAAATGAATGCATCCTCAATCCACACGAAAATGAGACCACCTCCAAGGCCCAGTCCCAAATCACCCTCATGTACCACCCCAATGCATGTGATACGTTGCCATTCCAATTCCCACAGACCCATAACTAACGCTCGCCCCTCTTTACTCCACCACAGGGTCTGATACCAACGACGAGCTGCAGGACACCCCTACCAGCACGCCTGCAAAGAGGGCCAGGACCAACGTCCCAAGAGACTCCACCTCAGGTGCAAGGTTCAAGACACGGCAGCAGCAGGAATCAAGTGGCAGCACACTGGAGGGGACTGCAACAGGCACCCCAGCAGCCAGCAAGTCCACAACACCAGCACCAGAGGTCCCCCCAAAGGACGTATCTGATGGCACTGCTTCTGGTGGTAGCAGCACCATAGGTGACACAGCTGTCATGCCAGCATGCTCCGATACGGAAAACAGTGCTGGCGACGTAGGTACCATCCATGACCTTTCCCAATCCCCCTGCATGTTCCATCCCCTACACCATGACGAAACCACGCAGGGGCACCCTGAAGACGACGACTGGCCAACCCCACAAGTCCAGTGCCAGGCAACATGTGTTGAGCAGCCCCTCTGTCACACCACCGCAAATGTCCATGGCCCAGCAGAGGCAACAGTCCCTCGACCAGCTGATCGAGCACAGCAGGAAGTGGCCACGCTACTCAAGGACCATGCAAATGAAATGCGGGGGTTCTAGGGCAGCCATGGAAACATCCACTGAGACACACAAGGCACAAATAGAGAAAAGTAGTGAGAGCCTTCATCTTCAGGTGCACGCAGTTCAGCGTCAGGGGGCATGGGCACATTCCTACGTACGCACATGTTGTGCAGCATGACACATGCCATGACCATCTTAGAATCCTTCTCATGGCTGTACATGAGTGCCCCGCCAGACCTGCTGAGGCAGCGGAAACGAGCCTTCAGTAGGCCGAATGCCTGTTCAATGACCACACGGGTACGTGAGTGGGCATGGTTGTAGTCCTCCTCATGCTGGTCCTGTGGGTTCCGGATTGGTGTCAGGAACAATCTCCTCAGCGGATACCCGGCATCACCTATATGAGACAGATAAGGGGTGTCAGTGGAATGATAGTGCTAATTGGCCCCCCCACCCCTTCCTGCAAGATAAATGACGCATCAAATGGGCCACGATGTCATGCATTGAATGAGACTCACCGAGTAGCCAGGATCTGTGCCCAGCGTGTCGCTCCATGTAGCGGGGTATTCTTGAGTTCCTTAGGACCATAGAATCATGGGTGGATCCTGGAAATCTGGCACAACAATGGCGTGAAGATCTTGTTCGCGTCACACACCATTTGCACATTCATGGAATGGAACTGTTTCCGGTTGCGGTACTGGGCCTCCATGGCAAGTGGGACAACCAATTCAACATGGGTGCAATCGATGGCACCGATGCAACCCGGGATGCCGCCAAGTGCATGGAATCCAACTTCCGCGTTGGTGATCTCCTGGGCCGTGCGTGGTAGTGTGATGTGGTCGTCGGCGTGCTTCAAGAGGGCATCGAGCACTTGAAAGAGTGTCCGTGAGAACAGTGGCTGTGAAATGCCATGCAACTGTCCGACTGTGTGCTGGTATGTGCCTGTGGCCAGGAAGTGGAGTACAGACACCACCTTCAGTAGGGGTGGATGGCGGTTGGGCTATCTATCATGCTCACGAGGTCTGCCTGTGTCATGTCCACAATGGAGATGATGGTTTGCCGGTCCAAACGGTAGAGGGTGTGGATCTGTTCAGCAGTGAGGTTGAACGGATCAGCACGGATGCGTTGGATTGCGGGCCGCCTGCGTGGTGGTAGTGGCTGTGCTGGTGGGCCTTGCTGCACCTGCCTTGCCATCCTCCTCCTCCTCCTTCTCCTCCGTCTCCCCTGTGCGGCCGGTTGTTGTACCTGTTGTAGTTCGTCGTCTTCTTCCAGTTGAAGTACTTGCAGTGCTATCTGCTCCCCCAGGGCCAACATCGCTAGTGCTGCCGGTCGCATTTTGGAGTGGTAGTGGTCGTGGGAGGTGCTTGGGTCTGCTATATATGTGCTGTCGGCCTGTATGGCTTCCACCTGTGCTGATTGAATTAACTCTGTGGCAGATGCAATCCATTCTGGGCGAGCACGTCCCGCCCGTAAGGCTGCATATGGCCGCATGGCATCTTGGGATTGCAATCATGTATCAAATCCCGATGTCAGTGTGATGTACGTTGTAAGATCATTTTGCTATGCTCACATTTTTACACATGCTGTATTTACTATCGCAGGCATACTTGTGGGGACTCAGTGGTATGTAGGGCTCGATCAACGGAGGACCCTCATGCAGCACAACTACGGACTTCACCGACGGGCGTGGCCTCCCAATCGTGATAGCAGCCAGTTAGCATTATCACACACAGCCGCACTAGATTGATATATTAGTGGATGCAGGCATTCACAGACGCGTTTTCGGGCGTAATGTTGCAAATTAGGAATTCGAAGGTCAGCGTTCGTGGTCTTGTAGTAGCGGCGGGGATACGCCCACAGGTCTTGCTGGAAATGTAACGTTCTATTGTAGAATGTCCTTGGGACAGGGCCCATAACGAGCAAGCAATGAATGATATTCATTGAATGGCATGCGCAAGAGCGTAGTGGCCGATAAGGCAGGACGTTTAATAATCCATGTTGCCACACAACACTGAAGATCCTGCCAGGTGCACAGTGATTTTTGCAGACTGCATTACGCACAGACGCAATGGAAGCTTCTAATATTATGTGAGTGAATATACATGCGATTGCATGGCGGGATGAGGGAATGATGAATGGATGCAAGGAAACAGACGTTGGCAATGGTGTATTTACCCCTGTTGTCTACATAATGATTCGCTGCTACTTTAGGGGGGTATATGTTCCGTTGGAGTGGCCGTGCATGCATATGGGTGTGTATTCTGTGTGTGTCATGAGGTGTGTGATGCATCAGGAGTCCCGTTATGCATTCGGTTGATTTGTCTTTCTTTTGGGTGTCAGGTATCTGGTGCCCTTTTGCAGATGCCATCTGTACGCCACTCCTCCAGATGGATTTTACCTCGACACCTGCAGCTTCGGGTGAATCAGTGGAGCACCATTACGATCTTATGGGACGATCGCCAATGGCCACATGCCCTTACGCAGTACTGGTGGCTAGGTGTGACATTTCGGCCTTTCAGCTGGACTAGTGCCTGCCTCATGGGACGGACCTGCGGTTCTTGGCCCTTCCATGTTGCCTTTTGGGACGTCGATGTAGGCCCTGTGTGACATGAAGGGACAGGGCGTCACACAAGTGGAAGCTGGTCTATTGTAGCGGATGCGGACCTCGGTGATGATGGATGTTCTGGTGTTATTGTGCATTTTTGTGCTGTGCCTTTGTCATTTGGATGTCCATTTATTATATCATTTCACTTTTTCTACGTGTTGCGTAATTCATTGCAGGTGATGTATCTATTTCTATTAGTGGCGCTATGTTTCGTGGGTTCATCTGCATTTATTGTGTTCCGCATTCTGTGTTGCGTTGCGTGGTACTGTACTGGCAGCGATTTCCTGCGTAGCACTGTATGGTGACGGATTGGGCGTGATTGTGACTGTTTACATGATGTGCTGCTCAGGGAGGGGGATTAGCTTTTGCCAACTGGTGCCTGTCAGCCAGGTGGATTGGTGGGATGATGGGATTATCAGTATATGGATGGTCACAGGTGCCTGTGTTTGCGTGCGTTTGTTGGAGGGGACTGGGGTCATGTCCATTGGAATTGAATCTGTATTCGTGCCATCTGTGTCTGCAGCTCCTGTCGGACCCTCTTGTGATGGCCTGGCTGCTCAGTTGCTCTGCCGACTTGTGTGGTACGTGCTTCTGCTGATGGTTGGTTTTTTAACTGGCAAGAGTACAGGGCTGGTGCAATCTCCGTCAGGATACTGCTTTGGGGGTTGCCTTGCGCTGGTGGCAAGCGATGGGGGACTACTGTTGTATTGTGTCATGTATTCTTGCTTTTCATTTGGTGTCCTTGTACCTTCACATGCCTGTGCTGCTTCAGTACGGCTATGGTGGCATGCCGTGCATGGATGGCCACTCACGGGCGCTTTGAGCCCCTGCATGCATTTCTACGTTGGCATGCATGGGTGAATTGTAGTTTTCACTGGTTGCATGGTGTGAGTACATTGCGCCTGCCAGGAGTTGTGCAATGTGGCCAGGGAGTGGAGTACAGGCACTCAGTGGGCCATTTACGGTTGGTTCACGATGCCGTATTTCTCGCCATGGCGGATTGGTACTTTCCGCCGTCCTTGATGGCGTTCAGTACATGTCCGCTAGGGTCGGAATTCGCGTACCATTGCGCCATGGCGGTGATTCCGGTTTTGCAGGGCGCGCGTGCGCGTACTTGGTGCAGTTAGCGTTGCCGTTCACTGCGGTGTCGCTAATGGCATCGTACTTTACGGTGACGGGTCATAATCGCATCGAGCGGTATTCGATGGCGGTATTGCATTTCCGCCATCGTTTTTCCATTTCCGCCAGGGTCGTAATGAGGCCCAATAGGTTTTGCCATGTCAACCAGCCTCACTACGCAGAGAATAATGTACAGCAGTGTGAACGCCACTTCCAGTGAACCACACCCACAGTACCCGATTGGATAATTCCAAAACTCCCATGTTCATCGGACAACAAAGTAAAAAGCACAGATTCTCGCACGTGCGGTTCCCAAAGTACCACGAAGGGCCACACCCCAGGAAACCAGTGCCAATCCTTCTTCCCTTTCTACTGCTTTTGTCCAGCACCACCTCATTGGGTACGGGTAAATAGGCACACACGATTCCACCAATGCCATCGAAGACCATCGTTACCATGGACGTTACCATCTAACACTGGCTGTGCTGCACAACACTTAGTACCGTTAGAAAATCAGCCTGCTACTGTACTGTCACTTGCCAGCACGTCCACTACAAATTTCGGTAACAGATTGCAAAATGTGTGCATCCACATTCATCCACCTGCGCACCCACTACCACAAATGTAAGATACCAAAAATGTTTCTGCACTATGCGTATTACAGTGTTATAAGTACCTCTGCACCCGGTATCTGCCACTGAGCGGCCATAGCAGTCTTTAGAAGCATACTGCCATCCCCTACCATGAAGTGTCACGTTAGTGACATGAGCTTGCAACGTTCTCATTGACCCATATCATACAGTGTAATATACACACAGGAATTCCTTGCTTTCCTTCCCACAATGGTACGAAATGTTTTCCCCACTAACCCACCTCCTACATAAAGTGTACAAAAATGGCATCAATAGCAGCATTCATTGTATTGTAACCAGGGAAAGCAACTTTCCAAAAGATCACTGTCTGCACAGCTGTACTTCTGGGTAGGCTGCACTATTACAGCAGGCTCTTTTTAAATGTACCCACTTGCACTCTCCACCCTCTGCAACGCATCCAGAAAAGGAGTACGCGACTTGGGATGGTATCTGTCCCGCACTGAAATGTCGCCAATAGCTCTCAGTAGCTGCAAGGGAGAAGACTATGCATTATGCAATACCTTCAAATCTAACTCCCTATATATGTGCGTGCGCAAGCTCTTCCCTCATCCGTCTCCAACTCCCTCAGAGTCACGCGCTTCTACAAAAAAACAATTGTTGGTAGATGTGCTTTTTCACCTGGGGCCTCCCTCTTCAACATGCTCCCTGTCTCCTTGACACTTGAGGGGAACCATTGCCGGTTCCAGAAGCAACCTCAAAGTGTTTCTCTTCACGTCTTCTATTTCTGCTCATCTCCCCAGCTAACTGCATGACGTACACTTAATCTGCACTACTTACCTGACGACTGCGTGATGTCGAACCCATGTCACCTCCGCCTGCCAGGCGAACCCCTACACTGGCTTTCTAGCAAACCCTGCACTTTCAGGACTGTTTCCTGGATACCTACCAGGTTATCCATCACCCCGTGTATGCACTTATCCATACACTTGGCACAATTGGCCTATATTTTTACTTTTTGTCATTCCTTCTTCCTCCCATGTACTGTACCTTCCCCTCCCTCCACCCATGCACTTCGGGGATCTAAGTCACACCTAGCCTAGTAGATTGATTGTCTCTGTCTCCCCTCTGTTTGCCTTCCTTTGTCTCATTGTGGTTTGCTACACGTGTGTGTAGGCGCATTACGAATGCTGTAGCATACAATCGCACATCATATTATATCATGCACACAATGCATGCACAACAGTGGGATGCCTGCCACTTACTGTGTACACTGCAAAGTTGTTGTTTAGTTTCGGCACTACCCCCCTTACTGCACACTTGTCAAAAAATATTGGGCACACGCAGCACACCTTGCATGTTACTAGCTCCAAAGAAATACAACATTTACTACATACACCCAGGCTGCCTGCTCCTTACATTGCTCGCTTCCAAGTTAGCCTTCTGCACTGCTTTGTGCAAAGAAACCTTCTGGTACACTTTTTCAGTACACACCTGACCCACCAACCTTATAAACAGTGTCTTTCGCTCCACATTTTCCTTTCCATGGCTCCCATCCAGAAAATGGCTGGATGTAGCGACGTGAAAGCGTAACGTTCAGCGTAAAGCGCTGACTTTTCGTGGTAGGGAGGGACAAAGGGAGGGGGGTGTGTTGGGCAGGTAAATGTAAAACAGAATAAGGAGTTGGGTCTGTAGTACTGTTTCGGAAAAGAAATTGTTTTTTGTGACTTTTTTGTCCTGTTTTCATTATGTACATGCTTGCATACACATTTTTTTGTTTTTTTATGTCTTTCGATGCATTTCTGTTCCCTTCTCCTCCTCACACTTGTACATACTGAACGTCAACGCTACTCTTGCAGTTCTACAGGATTGTATGCAATGCTGCGTGCAAAGTGGCAAACAAAACAGCATTGCCAATGGATGGAAGAAAAATTCAATTTCCTTGCACCCAGTGCAAATCTTGCTCGTTAATGCTGTCATAGTCGGTGCTGAACAACCCAGCACTGCGCATAAAGGCACACATGCTTCTGTTTATAAAACACCTCCGGACCTGTAGCTGTGGGCATATTACAGCCTAGTGTGCAACACGTGCAATTACCTACAGCATGTGCTTGCGAACGCATAGCACCTCACTGTGGTTGTTCCACCAAGAGTACAATTCTCTCCGCACCCATTATTCAAAGATCACCATCCTCGGAGACAAACAGAGGCAACTGTACATGGCTGCAGTATGGTATGTTGGCTGTCGTCAAGGGATAGGCTCTTGGGTGCATAACCAACGGCCTACAGCCCTTGGCCATGTACCCAATGCTGTAGGCCTTACCTACACCCTGCACAAAATAATGGCCTCATGAAACAGAACATTTCCCCCATGTGGCTCCCTAATGTGCAAGATGGTGGCATAATGGGTACCATATGGTACCGGATGCATATCAGGACACGTGTGCTGTTCTACCACGTTACAAGGTCCTGCACAACCATTTTTTCAACATCGCCACCAGCGGAAACATGCTTACTTAAAAGTGCATGTCGGCGTTATGGTGGCGTGCTATTCAGCAGGCCTAGCCTCTCCGGCCAACAGTGTTGCCCTTGGCCGCACCGAGCTCAACATAACAAACTTATGCAGGTGAACAAGTGGCCAGGTACATGCACATCACCCCTAGCCACTTCTAAGCATCCACTACTTCAGCACTTCTCCCAGAGAACACACTGGAGGAGTCATTGCTCCATTAGGTCCAGGCATATACTACAAAGTGTAAGAATTGCAACCAATCCCCACAACCATAAAAGCACCATGTTATGCAATTTATTTTATTTGGATTTGTTAAGCGCCCAACGGCCCGGGGGCATCGTGGCGCTGTTACAGAATATTTGACTTGGTAACAAGCTAACAACAGTGGTGGCAGGCATAGATCATGTCTATTTGTGATAAGTCTATGGAGTTCCATGGTTACAGTGAAACAATGTGAGAACAATTGTTATTAACAATAACAGACAGAGATGATGTTCCGTGGTTACAGTGGAACTGCTTATTGTATGGGGCAGTCTTGGAGCATAGTTTAGTTGAATAGTTTAGTTTTTAGCGCTCTTCTGAATGTGAGTAAGGATTCTTCTTTTCTGAGATTAGGTGGCAGTGAGTTCCAGGCTTTGGGAGCTAGGACTTCAAAGCTGGTACCACCAACCTTGGTTCTGTTGAAGGTTGGGACTGAGAGTTGGTCAGAGTATTTGTTGCGTTTAGGTCTGTGGGATGGGGCTTGGTGTATTCTTTCCACTAGATAGGCTGGTGCTGTCTCTGCGAGGCATCTATGTGTGATCATGAGGGCTTTGAACGTTATGCGATCTTTGATCGGGAGTCAGTGTGCCTCTTTTCTAGCCTGGGAGATATGTTCTCTCTTGGATATGTTGAGGGCTGCTCTGAGGGCATTGTTTTGTGCGATTTGCAGTCTGTTAATGTTGTTTGTGGAGGTGGCAAGGAGTAGGATATTGCAATAGTCCAGTTTTGCTCCGATTGTGGCTCTAGCGATGTTTAGACAGTTCTTTGGTGATAGATGAGGTCTTACTACATTTATGATTTTTGATGTAAGGGCTGCTGAGGAGGAAATGGCACTGACTTGCCTATCCATGGACAGTGTGGAGTCCAGGTAGACACCTAAGGTTTTTACAGCAGAAGAGGTGGTGATAACTGAGTCTTCGATGATGAAGGAGTTGTAAGAGTCATCTAGTTTATTAGGGCTTCTTTGGGACCTACCAACAGTATTTCGGTTTTTTCCTCATTTAGACATAAGCCATTGGCTGCCATCCAGGCCTGGATGCGGGCATACATGCTTTGTAGGGTGTTGAGGTCTTGCTCATAGTTGCCCGTTATTGGGACTAGGATTTGTGTGTCATCGGCATAGTTTGTAAAGGATATGCCGAATTCTTCTAGGTCATTGAAAAGGGGGAGAGTAAAGAGATTGTAGAGAGTCGGGGAGGTGCATGAACCTTGTGGGACTCCACAGTCAATTGGTGAAGGGATGGCGGATGCTTGGTCCGAGTAAACCCTCATGGCTCTACCGTTCTGGAAGGAGGTTATCCAGGCGGTGGCTTCTTGGGAGAAGTGGGCTGTTTCAGTTAGATGTCTGCAGAGGATCTTGTGGTCAACCAGATCGAAAGCTGCAGAGAGGTCTAGGAGAAGGAGGAGGGAGGTTTTGCCCTTGTCCATAGCCTCAAGAAGTTGGTTCTAGAGGTCAAGTAGCGCCGACTCAGTGCCATGGCGGGGGCGGAACCCTGATTGCCTTTTTTCCAAGGATGTTATGACTTTCTAGGAAAGCCTGGATCTGTAAGTATGCAGCTTTGTCTAGAATTTTCAATAGGAAAGGCACGGTGGTAATCGGACGGTAGTTGTTTGGGGAGTCAGGGTCAAGGGTAGGTTTTTTTAGTAGGGGTCGGACCCAGGCTTCCTTAAGGGTGGGCGGGACAGTACTGTTGGCAAAAGAGGCATTGATGAAGGTAGTGACAAAGGGGGCAAGTGCTGTAGCGCAGTCTTTGATTAGGTTGGCTGGGCAGATGTCTCCTTTTCATAATGAAGGCTTAGTGTGTTTCATGATATGTAGGACTTCAGGGATAGTTACTTCCCTAAAGCTAAAGGGTTTGGGTGGGTTTTTGCTGTGGGACGTATTTCCCTCTGGTGTGTTGGTGGAGGGGTTGGGTGGCGGTGTGCTGGATTTGGGCAGATTCTCGAGTTGGGTTTTGATTTTGTTTTTGAGTGTTTTGATTTTGTCTATCATGGCATGTTGAATGTTGTTACACCAGGTAGCATTTTTCTCGGTAGGTTGTGCCGATGTGGGGGGAATAGTAAGCTCATTGTATATGGCGAAGAGCTCTTTGGATTGCGAGTTAGCTTTCTCTATTCTAGTGTTGTATGTGGCTGCTTTAGCTGTGGCGATGGCTTTTTTATATTGTTTTGGCCATGGTGAGGTATGTCTCTCTAGTGAGAGAAGAGGGCTTGGATTGCCAGGCTGTTAATGCTGTTCTTTTGGCGGTCCGTGCTTCCTTAAGTTCTTCAGAGAACCAGGAGCATTTTCTTGCCTTTTTTCCTTTCCAGTGGGGCTATGGCCTCCAGTATCTCTTGAAGCGTGGTGTTGTAAATCTCAGCTAATGTTGTTGGGTCCTTAGAGGTGGGGTGGGCGAGGGCTGAGATTTCCAGGAGTGGGAGTAGCTTGTCTACGGTGAGCAGTTTTTTAGATCTGGCCAAGGTGGCTGGTGCAGGTGGGTACGGGTTACCTCCTGTTTTTATTGGGATGAAAAAGTGCAATAAATGGTGGTCGGTCCAGGGGCGGAGGGTGTTAGTGCAGTTGTGGTCGGCGATCCAGTCTAGGATGCGACCTTTGATGTGGGTTGGATCGTTCACTCGTTGGGTGAAGCCTAGGTCTAGGAGGACTTTGGTGAGAGCTTTACTTTTTTTGTCCTTAGGGTCTTTGAACCCAAGGTTAAGGTCTCCTAAGAGAAGGACTCTCGAATTAGCTTTCAGGTTGTCTCCTAGAGTGTGTATGATGTTGGTTTGGAAGTCTGGGCTTGGGCCTGGTGGGCGGTAGACGATATACATTGTGATGGTGTCATTGGGAGAGGGTGATATTTTCACTGATAAGATGTCGAAGTTCTCAGCTTCGTAGGTCTTCAACTGCCTAGCGTTGAGGGTCTCCTTGAGGATTAGTGCAACCCCTCCTCCTTTACCGGAGGTTCTGTCTTGGCGTAGGATGATGTACCCTTGTGGTAAGGTTTGGCAGATGGCTGGTCCGGAGGCTTCTTGTAGCCATGTCTCGGTAATAGCAAGTATGTCCAGGTCTAGGTCCTGAGTGAGGTCATGGATCTCAGTTGCATGTGCAGTTAGGGAGCGAGCATTAATGAGTGCACATTGGAGCTGTGTTTTCTGTTTGTCCCTATGCTTAGCGTTTGTGTAGGTATTAGTTGGGGTGTTGGTTTTGTTGGTATTGACTTGCGAGGTGCATGTTTTTGTTGGTGGTGGTGGGTTCTGAGGGTGTGTACTTGGGTATATCATAGAGTAGTGTGTGGGACAAGTGGAGCGGATGCCTAGTCTTTGGTTCCTTAAGTGGACAGGCATAGGGATAGTGGTAGTTTGTGTGTTGGGGTGTGGCTTAGGGGTGGTGTTGTAGGTAGATGCACTTTCTGGGCAATTGATGGTATGCGAGGGATTGGTGCTGGCCATAGTGAGCGCTGGTAAGAACCATGTGGGTGGGATGTGGAGTGAGCAGGGAAGAGAGGATGCCATAGTCAGTGGTGAGCAGTCTTTCTTAGGTCGAGAATGAGGTGGGTGGGCCTTTAATGAGATGTAGGTACGATCAACTTGAGAGGCTATGTAGTCAGGTGGCTGAGCAAGGGTTAGGAGCACAGTATATCAGGTGGACAGCAGAGCATTATATAGTGACATATCAATGACCATAGCAGGAGCATTCATAGACATAGGCAGAGTATAGTGTAACAAATGCAGTGCCTTAAGATGGCACATTTTGCCGAGCCGCTCACTGAGTGGAGGACCTGGTATAGGGCTTATCAACGGTGAATAATCATATTTAAGACAAAGGGCCTTATCACGACTTGGGCGGTAACGGTAAAGCTATTTGCGCGGGCGGTATTAGCCCTACCGCTGAACTCCCCGGCGCTAATAGACGAGTTTGACGGTAATGTAAGTCCCCATTCCCCACTGAGCCCATTCGGGAATGCCCCATTCCCAATTGGGCTCAATGGGGAATCTTCACGCTAATACCGCCGGCGGATTTCCCGCCGGCGGTAATAGCGCAGATTTTCGACGGATTTCCCCACAGCTCAGAGCTGGGCGAAATCCGCCGAAGCCCTGATTCGGCAGACCCTTAAATCTGGCGGTAATAGCACTACCGCCGGATTTAAGGGTTACCGCCGAAGTCATGATGAGGCCCAAAGGGTTTTATGAGTACTTTGTAATAGTGTCCGGGATACTAGTGTCCTTTTGGCTGATGTTCCTTGGATGAGGAGGGGGTGAAGCTTTCGGGGCACTGTCCACGCACGGACAGGCACAGACAGGTTGAGCCTTGTAGGTGGTGCCTTAGAGGCGGGGTGCCGGCTCACGCCTTCCGGTCGTGCCGGGAGAAGGAAGTAGCACGTAGCTGCTGGTTGCCAGGCAACGTTAATAAACAAAAGTATTCTGAATCGTTGCAGCGGCCATTTTCTTGTGTGGATCTGGTCCGCGTGGCAAAAGACGGCAGCAGTGGGGGTCTTGGGCTTGCACTTTGCTCGGAGGTGGCAGTATGAGGCTGGGGAGCAGTGGCAGCCTACCGTGGGATGAGCACACGGGATGAGGCTCACAGCGAGGTAAAGCGGCTTCTGAGCGGCTGCTTCAGAACTCTTGCTGCATCTCCAGATGACGGCTGGGTGCAGGCTGTGGGGATCTGGTGGCGGGATAGCTGCTCCTGCAGCTATCTAGGGGGGGCTCCTGCCATGTTGCAGTTCAGGTGGATATGATCACAAACCAGGTACCATATGTTACCAGACGCATATCAGGTAACTTGTGCTGTTCAACCACGTTTACAAGGTCCTGCGCAAACATTTTTTCAATGTCACCAGCAGCGGAGACTTGCATACTTAAAAGTGCATGTCAGCGTTATTGTGGCGTGCTATTGCGCAAGCCTAGCCTCTTTGTTGAGTACCCTATAGGCTACAGGCTTTTTGGCATACACCCAACAGTGATGCCCTTGTCCACACGCAGCTCAACATAACAGACTTATGCAGGTAAACAATTGGCCAGGTACATGCAGGTCACCCCTAGCCACTTCTAACCATCCACTACTTCAGCACTTCTCCCACAGGGCACACTGGAGGAGTCAGCACTCCATCAGGTCCTAGCATATACTACACAGTGTAATAATTGCAACCAATCCCCACAACCATAAAAGCAACATTTTATGCAAACCGCACATCGAGGACGACAGCGTTGTAAAAACAACTTCACGCCACAGCACTCTTTTGCCAGTGCAAGGTGGCCACCCATGCATGTAAGGGTCTACAGGCTTAGCACACGCAACACACCGTATTGCAGTGTAGGTTACAAGTTTCATGTGTTCTCCATTGTTCTCCCCTTCTGCCATTGCTCTGCAATCACTGACCACTTGGCCTCACCACACACTGAAAACCCTAGTGCAACCTATGTTTTACTTCTCATTTCATGTGTAATGCAGGCCCCATCTGCAAAACGGCCTGCCAACTTTCACCCTGGCCACATCTGTACATACGTTGCTCAAGTACATTGTGTTGCCTGTTCATACCGGTATGTGAGTGGCTGTGTACATTTTACATTTGGATCTTTCTGTTGCTGATGACTTCCTTTCATGGTGCAATGTGGTAAAACGCTTCGTCAAGGAAGGGTCTTATAAGGGCCTACCCATAGCAAATGCAGATGGTGACATGTGGCTCCCTATTGTGCAACAGGGGCAATCATGTATACCATATGGTAATGTACGCATAGCAGCTCACTTCTGCTGTTTTACCAAATGCACTATGTCCTGTGCAACCATTTTGTGCTACTCGACAACTCCAAATGCATGCACAGTGACACCTGCATTGCTGCATTTTATTGTGCAGGCTGTAATGAAGGCATAGCAGCTCACTTCTGCTGTTCCACCAAGTGCACTATGTCTGCAACCATTGTGTGCTACTCACTAACTCCAAAAGCATGCACAGTAACAACTGCATTGCTGTATTATATTGTGGAGGCTTTCATTAAGGCCTAGATTGTTGCAGGGACATAATTTCGGGGTCGCCAGAGGTCGCAACTGCGACCTCTGGCGTCTCCCTTGCGACCTCTGTGGTCTCCCCTGTGACCTCTGACCTCTACATTTTTTTTACCAAAATCAACTTTTTTTTTTGTAATGCAATCTCCTGGGCTGTGGCCAGCACCATGTGGCTCTTTACTTCTGGAGTGGCTGGCTTTCTTGTTCAGGCCCCTTAAAAAAAATAAGAAAAATAAGAACAGGAGTGCCACAAGTCTAACACTTTCAGCGCTGACCCTAAATAAGAAAGAATAGGAATACCAAATAATGTGTCTTTCTGGAATTCTATACAGTAATTGCCAGACTCATTAAGGGTATATTTCAGGCACACTTCAGGGGTTGAGTCACTGATTTAGTCTGTTCTTAAATGCCTCAACTCAGCCTTTCATCCTTCTGAGGTTGATAAATGAGTACCAACACAGGTTGGGTGATATTGGGTGTATATTTTCTCTATATAAAGCGCTTAAGCGTAAGTGCTATATAATAACACATCATTATCATTTGGTCATGGACGTCTGCTTGCATTCACAGTAATTTGGTAATATGGGCCTATACACTGATCTTAACGATAGATATGGCGATACATTCTTGTATGAAATGTATACATCACATTATAGTGATATCGTAACCATAGTTTTCGTAGTGTACAATGCTCTGTGATGCCTTTTCCTGTTTTGTCAACGGGTGAAAGGTTGTGTTCCATCGCATCGCGCGATATCACTTTGGGGTGGGGCATTACATTAGGGGTCAAGGGTTGTGTGATGTCACTTCCGCTACCCCTGGCATTTTGATGAAATGACGTCCCTGGATTGTTGGGTGCATGGCCTAAGGCCTAAGGCCATGCACCCAACAATCTAGGCCTAGTTCACACTCATCACAACATAACATGCAAGTGACCAGTTATACATGTTCCAAATATCACAAAGCCAACATACGCATCAGTACTTCCACCAAACCGCCACACCATAAAGCAGAGACGCAACGACACGTGTTCCATTTACCGTAATTCAGCAACAAACTGGTGTGTTCGGCACCGCAACCCACTTCCAATCAGAAACCATTGTAAGCATGCCAACCAAACAAGACAGTCTTCGCAACTTTCAGCCTGCTCCCACCACTCTAGTACATGCATAGAACCAATGGTGCATACTGCATTGCAACACTTACTAATCTGCGCAATGGACACTACACAAGCATATACAAGAAGCATTTGCACCGTGACCTCTTCCATATGTACACTTTTCCGTTAATACACCCAGTGGACATACTGCGTAACTGCTCACTGCACCATCTCTACCCATACACCGACAACTGTAGGTTGGTGTACTAATCACCACACACATGCAACCAACATTGTGTGCACTGCAGCCAAATGTGACACAATAAGCAACAATGTGGCACCTACTTTCAACCAGTGGACTTACCTTTTCAACCAGTAAACATAATTTACTGTGGTAGGGCTGCAGGCATGCAGCCAAGGGGCTACAAACTTACCTCACACAGCACACCATAGTACACACTATGTTTATATCATCATGTGTTGTGGAATGCACTCCCCTTCAGCAAATGTGCCTGCCACTGGATACCGCTGTCACACCACTGTCTTCTTGTATATTGATAGATATCACTTGAAGTTCTTCTCACTCCCGCACCCTTTCCATCCCTTCTTCCCACCACCGGATGCCGTACACTATGATTGTCAGATCCTTTTGCCGCTGCATTGTCTTCCGATACAACATGCCGCCGGCATGGAACACTGTTCACACATCCCGTCACATCACACTGCAGTGCAACCAAAATCTTGACCGCGCTGCGAACAAGAAAATAGGACGGCAGAGCGGTTCCAGATATGCCTATTTTGAGTATGCACACTGCTACGTACAAAAGGCCCAGCCATGCACACAGTAGTGTAGACCCTTGCCACACACACCGCAACGCTGTCCTATGATACACCATGGTGGCGTTTCCCAAAATCTTTGACACAAAGCACGCTTCCCTCCAGCCAACCACTGGCCGCGTCCACTGTTCGCCGACAGCACGGTGTACGGCAGGCCAATGAGACATTGGTCTGCGCAGTGAACAGGGAAATGGGTCTCCGCAGCTATCACACATTTTTTGGGATGTACATTTCAGTGTTTGCCAAAAATATACTGGTCTGATTGCAACCAAACACACAAACGCATACTTTCAGCCCAAAGCCCCGCTCTTCCCGCAAATTTGGTGAAAATCCATCCAGCCAGTTTTTCCCAATTCAGTCTATAGAAAAAATGTGGGAGCCCCGCTATAACTTTTCTCCCCTGCACGAAACCTCGCCCAACTTGCCAAAAAAAATCAGAGCCGGCCATATACTTTTTTTTGCAAAGTTTGGTGAGGATTCCTCCACGGGGAGCAAAGTTATAAGGCACCGAAAAAGTGCTCTTCCTATGAGTTTTTCAACTTAACCATAACTACACGGCCGCTATCACGGGCTGTGTCATATATGACATGGCCCACGGTAGTGGCTGTGTAGTTATGGTTAAGTTGTTAATCCCATAGGAAGAGCACTTTTTGGGTGCCCAGGGGGGAAAAGTTTGGGTGGCTATATATATATGACTCGGCCCACGGTAGCGGCAGTGTAGTTATGGTTAAGTTGATAAACTCATAGGAAGAACCCTTTTTCAGCGCCTCATAACTTTGCTCTCCCTGGACGACTCCACACCAGACTTTGCAAAGAAAGTATATGGCACACTCTGAATGCATTTGCAAAGTTTGGTGAGGTTTGGTCCAGGGGGGGCAAAGTTATAGGGGGGGGATCCCAAAATGTCTTTTTTTCCCAGTGAAAGGGGAAAAAGTTTTGCTCACGCCTACAGCCCAAACCGCTGAACGGATTTTCACCAAATTTGCGCCAGGAGCAGCGTCTTGGTCCCGAAAGCGTGCTTTTGTAAATTTTGAGAAAATCCATCCAGTAGTTTTTTTTAAACGACCAAAAAGTAGGTCACAAAAAATGTGTGCGATCTATGTCCGCTCCGCGGACAGGACACCGATTGGCTAATTGGCTTGCGTCATGTCCGCGGAAATACGACGTGTTCGCTAATTGGCTGGAATGAAGCATGAGGTGCGTCACATTGTTTTGACGCGCCCGCCATCTTGGATCACGGACATCCGCGGACAGAGCAGTGACGAACGGGGGAGAAATACAACTTTGGGGAGTGTGCTGGTGTGTAAGAGTGCTTGGGGAGGGTGGGGGAGTAAGAGATGGGTCAAATGCTGTATTTGTTTGGGTGGTAGGCGCCCCTGATGTGTTTGCCATGTCTGCGGTCGCCGTGGACATAAAAAATGCAGTAGCCCATATAGCAGAGTTAAAATGTTTGATTCTATGGGTGTGATCGATGGCCTACGGCCTTCGGCCATGCACCCAAGACTCTAGGCCCTGGCCACAACTACCGCAGCATATCACACCCATAGATCACACCCATAGAATCAAACATCTATTAAATATTTGCAAATCTACACTTTGTGTACTGTTTGATTTGTATAGTTTGTATGTGAAGTTTTGGCTACGTCATGTAAGTAAGATTGTAGAGTTTGATAACAAGCACTGCAGTATAACATATCCATGGAAGTAAACTTTTTGTTTTGTGGTGTATGGTTAGATGTTTGCTTCAATGGTTGTGTTATGGAGCAGTGTTTGTGAGTTGTGTTATAATATGCTTACTGTTTGATTTTTTGTGATTGGATATATTTTTCTCATGACTTGGGTAACTGGAGCAGATATTCTTTTTCAATTTCTGTGATAAAAGAAAGGATCATGTTAGTGTAGGTAGTTTATAAAGACTTATTGCATTGCATAATAGACATTTCTGCTTTATTTCGACCCTCATATTTAGTAGTTTACAAACCAGTGTACTGTGCTATTTTCTCAGTTTCTCTGTTTGTTTCTTAAATCATTTGGTCTGTGGGAAAAAAATCCATGTTGGATTAAAAAAAAACTTTTTTTGTTATGGTACAGTACATTTCTTTCTTTGTTTTCAGTGTTTACTTGTTGTTTCTGGCTAATGTTCTATCTGTTGGTTTGTTGCAGATTGTTAGATACCTGTTGGTGAATTCTAACAGGTTATAGTTTTTTATTTATATTCTCAAGTTGCTCATCTATCTGTTGGGTTGTTGCAGATTATTGGGGCAGTTAGATACCTGTTGGTGTACTCTAACTGTTTAATTCTTGTTATATTTTAGTGGTATTGTTTTATTTGTTTGGTTGTTGCAAAATCTTGGGGCAGTTAGATACCTGTTGGCGTATTCTAACTGTTTATTTCTTCTTATAATTTAGTGGTATTGATTTATCTGTTTGGTTGTTGCAGAATCTTGGGGCAGTTAGATACCTGTTGGCGTATTCTAACTGTTTATAGTTTTCTAATTGAGGTTTTATTAATGTTTATGCACAGATTAGTTATTACATTTTGGTTTTAAGAATATTAAATAAGCGTTTAAAAGATTTGCTGATAATCTCTGCTTTAGAGTAATGGTACTATCATTACATTCGAACCATCCACAATTTTGTTTAATATATGCAGTGTAGTGATCAGCATTGGTTGTGGCTCCTGTGTAGTAGATTATACCTATTGTTGTAAAGGTTTTCTTACCAAGTGATACTTGACCATGTGTGAATCCAGCCAGCTTGCAGTTGTTTTTGGTACCATCTGCATTGTAACTTAGAAGCATTAGTATTACATATTTACAATGTGTTTGTATTTGTAAGGTGGAGCTATTATCTGAATTGCAGGTAGTACATAATCTCCCATGGTTTGCATTTTGTACAAGTTGCTGAAATGGAACGGATTCACAGTTAGGTATGGATACATACACGAAGCGTTCATTGGGGATTTGTTCCTGTGCCACATTGTTGCAGAGAGTGCATGTAAGTTTCCACATGTATGAAATCTGGAAGATTTCATTTATAGGTATGTTTTTGTTTTCCATTACTTGCAGTAAGTACATTAGAAATTCTTGTGGATCTTCTTGTGAGTTTATAGTGAATTTCACCATTCCAGCACAGTAGTCCAATTCTTGTCTTATTCCATGAACACTACATGTGTTGTCAGGATTGTTGCTTGCATTTCTATGAAGGACTAACATTTGAAAACACAATTGGTCTGTATTGTGTAGGTAAATTTTGTCAACAATTGGTGGCAATTGGAATAGAATATTTATTGCTACATTTGCGTAGCAATTTATACCAGTTATATTTGAAAATTTGAATGGACCAGATAGTTCTGTGTCATTCAAGTCATTTCTTCGGAGTGTGTGTTGCTTCTTTGAAGAAGTACCTGAGTTACTTTGAGTAGTAGATTCTTCTTTGGTTGTAGTAACTGATGAAGTATTAGCTTCTTTTACTCTCTTTGGAGGATTTGCAGTGACACCCTGTTGCATTTCTGTTTGAAGTAGTTTTTTTTTACAACGTTTTGTTTTTTGTGGAACAGGCTAGGTTTTTAGATGGGGTGTACAGTGAAGGTAGTCTATTTTATTCTGAAATGCAAGGAATATCAGCGTTTACTTTACTTGCATCTCTGATTGCCTAACTGCCATTCAAGATTGGTGTGCCGCCAATGATCTTTGTCTGAATGCCAGCAAGACAGAGGTCCCCCTTATCGGCACACCTTCGCCATCCTTTCCCCTCACTCTCTGGCCGGCCTCCCTTGGCCCTTCTCTTACTCCCGCCTGCGAGGCTAAGAACCTCAGGGTCATCTTTGACTCCACCCTTTCCTTCTCCGCCACATCTCTGAGGTCTCTAAAAAGTCACATTTCCGACTGCACCTCCTCAGAGGTACTCTGCCTTTCCTCTCCTTCCCCCAGAAGCTCATGGTATCCCAAGCTCTGGTTCTCTCTAGCTTGTACTATTGTAACAGCCTCTTTCTAAATCTACCTGCCTCTACTCTCTGCCCTCTGCAACTAATCCAGAACAGGACTGCGAGACCTCAAGCCCTGGGATCATATCTCTCCAGCTCTGAAATCTCTCCATTGGCTCCTAGAGGATGCAAGGATTAAATTCAAAACCCTCTGCATTGTCCACAAGGCTTTCTGGGGCCTGGGTGCAAAATACCTTCAGCTTTCCCTCCGCAAATACCTCCCCTCTCGAGCTCTTCGTTCCTCTACCTCCAACTCCCTCAGGGTCAGTCGTTTTTCAAAGAAACAAGCTGGGGGTAGATCTCTGTCTTTGGCTGGGGCCTCCCTCTGGAACAGCCTCCCTGTCACTCTAAAACTTAAGGAGAACCATCTCTGGTTCCGTAAGCACCTCAAGACCTTCCTCTTTTCTTCTGCCTATGCTCCCCCTCTCCCCTGCTGATCTGTTCTCTCTTGGCACTGTGCACCTGGGCACCCTCTGTCCTCCAGGCCCAGCTACCTTCTCACCCTGCCACCCTCCTGCACTGCCTCCGGGCCACCCCTTGCACTGGGGTCTGTATCTGTACCCATACAGCCCCACCTTTTTCTTCCTGCACTTATCAGACCCACCCTGTCTGCTGCCTTAAACCTAGCACTTGCAAATTGCTGGCTGCACTAAAACTGTTTGTTGCCTTTATTATTCATTTATTGTTATTTATCTGTTTCTCCTCTGCTTCGCACTTTCCACTTCTCCCCCCTTCCATGCACTTTTCCCTTCCCCCTCTCCCATGCACTTGCACATTCTCAATGTCACTGGGCCTAGTAAGATCGCTGTTTTGGTCTCCCCTGTTCCTCTCCCTTGCCTTGTCGCGCTCTGAAACACTTGTGTACAAGCGCAATAGAAATAAAATATCAAATCAAATCAAAGTTGATTAAAAATAGACCGTCAAGTGTACGTAAGCGTGATAGTGCTACGTAGCTCATGCCTTTTAAGCGTGATAGTGCTACGTAGCTCATTCCTTCTTTAGAGACTGTGTTCCCAATATCTATTAATGCTTTATCTAGGGTAAGACCTTGTGATTTGTGAATGGTGACTGCGTATGCTAGAGTTAGAGAAAATTGCTCTCTGCGTACATACATATCTTTGAAAAGAAGGAATCGAGCTGTTGCGTGTCCTATCTTTTTTTACTTCTGATAGTTTGTCAAAGAGAATATTGACAAACTGAATGTTGTTGTCATGTGGGTATGTTTGAAAGCCAACAACTGTACCAAGTGCTCCATTATCTAGTCCTTGCTCCACATCAAGGTAACGTTTAAGCATTACTCTACAGTTTAAAGACAATTTTAATATTATCTCCAAACCAGCTGTGTTGGAGATTGAGTTTTCTAAGGTATTTAGTCTTGTTGTGGCTTGTTGACACATGGGTAGTGTCATACCATGTACGTCCAGTTTGTCTGTGGAGCAAATTTCAATTATTGGTTGCATTTCTTTTTTCAACATTGTTTCATTGAATTTTGAACAGCTTGCAAGAGTTGGCATCAAGGACATACAAGTGACATTTTTGTGTGCTCATTTTTCATTGACATCGGTAGCACATGAATTATGGCCATACAGTGCATGGATGTGCCGGGTTTTTAATATTGATTGTGCTTCTTGATGAAGGCAAGCGTCCCCAACCAGCACAATCCTCCCGGCAATGAGAGACAATGAAGGACTCTCCTAGGTTGGGAATAAAGCCAAGACAGAGTGCGGGTGAGCTTAAATGGGAGTTTATCAATCAGAATAGGGCATGCAAAGAACTCTGCAAACTCCGAGAGCGCTCTGTCTGACAATAGCAAAGACAGGCGTATATATTTACAAAACACGTCATCAGAACCTATATACTATAAGGGGCACAAGTTCAATGGGATTGGGTGGCGATGACTAGCTATAGGCGCTGCTGCGATGTGGTTGGCCTTGGCTGGAGGACGTCACTGGTCAGCCTCGTGGGTTGGGCTGGGCCTGGCGGGTCAGCTGAGTTCATCCGGGCGGTGTTGTTGTGCCATTATGGCCAGTGTCAGAGATGAATGTCTTTTCCTGACTTATTTGCCCTAGGCCATGCACACCGCAGTCATTCAGTTATTGCAATATTATCTTCTTTAGTAAATCTTTCAATAGGTTATTCTACAGGTTAATGCAACACAGGAGGAATCCACCTTGTGAGGGGTCTGATGGTCATTCATCAGTGCATGGTTACCAGTGTCCTGTTGACCGGTACCATAGGTCGAGGGGCTAAGTCTCAGGGCATGGGACGGGCGGTACATGCCTTTCTGTCTTGTTAGAAGTCGTTATGAATGGGCTGCTGTATGTTGCAACAGTATTGGGTGTCCTAATTGCACAGCGCCATAAGTCTAAGGTGATCCGGTGGGTTGTGGGGTTTAAGAGGGGGCGCCTTTGGATTTGTGTATTCAGGCAGAGGTTTACTGCTATGCTGTAAATAATGCAGGTGGTGGGCCGTGGCCTTGGTTGCTGCAGAGGGGACTACAAATCTTTGAAGCGGCTCCAGCCTGGTTGGGGGAGGTGGAGCAGCGCGGCGCGGGCCTCTGCTCTCTTGTTTGGCAGTCTTCGCAGGGTGGGAGGGGGAATGGCCTTGCACATATTCACAAAGGTATCTTCCTCGTGCGTTGCCGATTTTAGGTACAAACATTTGAACACTCTATAAGACTCATTTGGATCACTCGAAATCATACATTTCAACTCTGCTAAATGTCTCTCAAATATAGCAAGTCTGAGCACCTTATTTGTACACTATGTTTTAACAACTACAGCATTTAGTTATATGCATATACATTTGCAGTAAGTGAGGTAGTAGTGTGGTTGGTGGAGCACAAAGAAAGAGACTCGCCACCGTGCGTGGCGGTAGTGGCACATAAGGGCTTAGACATACACACATGACGGGTGCATTCTCGCGCGTCCTTCACATGAGCCCTCTGTATGATTACACTTGTCTTCCCTTGTACTCTAGCAGCATTAATTCGGTTATGGCGCGGGACCGTGGAGTGTAGGCTTTTCAATGATACATATAACGAATAGTCCCCCGGAAAGCTTTTTATTATTTGCACACAACTGCAGGGTTGTGGGTCCTTCATTGCTGGTGTCATGTGAACATGCGTTGTACCATAATTGCACATTTCTACAGGTTTCTTTGATAGAAGAAGTTTTGTGAAGAGAATGCGCGTATTACAAGTAGTTTTGGCATTAGTATTTGGGGACTTTTCTGCTTTCATCCGATGACCATTTTACAGTTCTCTTCATCACCCAGGCCTCGCTGGCCGGGTCATGCTGGGAGCAGTGATACACTGCGGAAGGTGAAATGTTACAGTGTTAGTATCTTACGCTAGCTCATGTCCGTCTTGTTCGTGGGAACGGGCTCACAGCGGATCTGCCAGGGCACTGCGGCAACAGGGATAATTGAAACTCTCCGAGGGTGGGGGCCGCGCTACTGTGCGCTGAGCTCACACAATCTTTATTAGACAAAATGGTTTCTGAGGCCTAGCTAAATTCAATACGTGTGGGTAATGTCTTCAGCAGGTGAGCCATCCACCACCTGGGCCCTGGTGGTATGAGGGGACGCCCAATGAGCCATGGCCCTCACCTGGGGAAGGGATGTAGGCAAGGGGGGTCTCTTGGACCAACCCTCCCCTACATTGAGGTAGTACACCAACTCTAATACTTTTTAAAATGTTGGCGTATGTGAGGTCTGCAGACTGGTGCATGTTTTCTGTTAATTCTCTGTATTGGAAATGTTGCCAAAGGTTGACATTTCCTATGCTGCCAACAGTTTTACGTCAGAGTTTGTGGCCTAAGGTTTTAAAAATAGGGTCACCTTTCACTAGTGTCAATTGAAGAAGATCTCCGAAAACAATAATGTTTAGCTCTTCGTAGTTTGTTTTGAGTACTTCTTGTAATCTGAGGTGAATCAAGGCCAACATTAGGTTGGAGACCATGCTCACTTCATCTATTAGTAGCATTTTCATTTGTTTTAACACTCTGCGTAGTTCCATTGCAGCTTCTGTAGAAAGTTTGAAATATTCTAATTTGTTTTGGTGTTCTACTGGAAGGCGTAGTAATCGGTGTAAATTGACACTGCCTATGTTGTAGGAAGCTAAACCTGTGGGGGCAGTTACAACAGCTGACAGTTTGTTGTTTGTCAGTTGTTGAAGGAACTTGCTGATGATTTTGATTAAGAATGTTTTGCCTGAACCAGCTTGACCACTGATGTATAGTAGTATAGGTTTGTAATTTTGGCAGGTACATTCTTTATTTTTATGTTGTACACCATGTGAAATTTCTTTTGTTACTTCTTGAAAAATGCTACGCTGCTTATTGTTCAGTTTTGATTGCAGTACAGTTAAGTCTTCTGTATCTTCTTCATAGTGACACATGGTGTTTTCTACTTCTGTCATAGCTAATTCTGCCTCATTTGCTATTAGTGGCTGTCCCAGTGGTTCTTGGCTTCCTGTTACAGAAGGTTGACTACTGTCGGGAGTGTCCTTATCTAGTTGGGCCTGGAGTTCTTCTTCGTGTTGCTGTTCATTGTGCAACATTGTTTTGTACTGTGTAAAGTTTACATCGGTTATAGTGCTTTCATTTGCTTTGAAAGCGTCTTCATAGGAGTCATAGATATCTAGTAACTCTTCTCTTTTCTCCATGGTTTAAAAAGTTGTAGCAGGGACATGTAATATAGTTCTTTATGTTGAGGAGTTATTAATGACAATTTGATATGATTAATTAAGCTTCGTTTGGTAAGTTTCACTAAGCTGCCTTCACAATTTGTCACTCTGTATCTACCTTTATTTTCATCTGGTTTTATATTATTTTTGTATGTGAAGTTTTGGGCTATGTGGTATAGACACATGTTTTCTAAAGTGGTACTCCTGTTTGGGTAGTATGTGTCTAGTAAATTGTTTTTCAAAATGGGATCATTTTTGGCTATTGTTTCTATGTCGTCGTATGATATGAGAACCCTTTTTCTAGATTTAGCAGGACCAAGACTTACTATATTTTCAGATTTTCCATACAAAGCAGTACCGGTTAAACGATCTGCAGCTTCATAGCAGCCACATTCTCTATGAGAGAGCATTTTTATGCCTAAGCTGTACAATTTCTGAGACAGTGTTTTGTCCGATGATAGGTCATCCCAGAGGTCTTGAAGCTCTGTTTTTTCTGCTTTGGTTAAGTAGGCTGTAACATATCGTGCAACTGCAGTGGAATTGTCTGCAATGTACTGCACATCTATGTTTGCATTCCATAAGAGGGCAATGATTGCATTGTAATCATTGATATATTTTGCTTCTTCTGTTCTTTTTATGTAATATGTGTTCTTAGGTGATTTACCTTTAACACTATGTCTAACTGAAGACATGAAGTTGTTTACTTGACCTGTTTCTGTAACTGGTCTAGGGAAACCAAAGCGGCATTTGGTGTAGTATTTCCCTTTGTTTTTGTATTTGCGACGACAATATTTCCCACATTTGTGTCTTTGAAATTGTACAATTTGTGCATGAAGATCACTATTTGTTGCTTCTGATGGAATTTCACAAGTGACATATTTTTCGATAAACTGTAAAACAGTGGCATCACTGTCTTGACCAAATTTAGGAGCATCTTTAATCCATAAAAGCATGTGGATATGTGGTGCTCCTCTGGCTTGGTATTCTTTTCTCCAAAAGAAGTGTTGCACTTCTCCGAGGGGAGGAACAGTTTTATTACAAATAAAGTGTAGCATAGCAATGAAGCGATGATGGAAATATCTTGAAACATTAACAGGATCTAGAGAGCAAAGTTCTCCAGGTGTTAGTATATTTATGTTTGTTTTGTTTTTGTTTGATATGCGTAGGAAATCATGTAAATCTTCCCATGCATATTCTGCACAACTTAATGTAACAAACCAAGTGGGTGGGCCAAGGTTTCTTATCATACAACGTACATCTCTGTGACGTCGAACCAGTACTCTTTAGTACCACGCATGTTTGCTAACAGATTTGTAATGCTTGATTGAAAAACCTCATCTTTTTCTTGCACTTTTTGTAGTAATTGCGTAGCTGACATATTTTGAAAGTGGGTTCCTGATTTCAATGTGTGTGCAACTCCGTAACATAGAGTTGCTAGTTCACTTTCAAAGAGTAGGTGGAATATGTATTCCACATTTTGTCTAAATCTGGGATCTTCAGAATACATTCGTAACGAGCAGTATTCTGATGCTGTTATCTGAATGGTCTATCATCGTACCTTCCTCCTTTCCCAGTAGGAAAGAGTAGAGGAAAAGCATGTGCTTCTATACTTTTTTCCCATATGCTGATTGGTGATCCTTTGGTTTGTCGCATTTGGTACGTTTCTAGTGCATCATCTATGGTGTCATTAGAGTGTAATGGATGAATTGTATAATGTCTAAAATATTGGATACTGTAGCAGGATCTAGAAGTTCAAATTGACCAGTTTTCTTGAATTATTTCAGTGGTTTCCTCAGGTTTTCTTCAATATTAATTTCTTTGTAGTATTCATTATTGTCTTTTAGATATTGCAAGGCTTGTCTAACTTTATGTAAGTCTACCAGTTGTTGCCAATATTTTTTGTCTTTTGTAGGTACACCATTTACTAAGACAATTAAAGATTGCTCTATGGACGTTGCACTCCTAGAGGTGTACATTTTCTTTCAGATCTAATGGTAAATAAACTACTTTGCCACAAATGCCTTTCACTAATTCAGAGGGAGGTAATTTTGCTGTTTTTGGTTGAAGGCGTATTATTGCTTGAAATGGGTGCACTGTTTGAATTATGATGCTCTCATATAAATTGAGTTGTTGCAGGGTTTTGTAGTGGGAATAATTCCAAGTTATTGTGATAGCACGTGAAGGATTTGGTTGTTCAAGTTTGCAGTGCAGTAACTGCAAAGTATTAAGGGTCATTTATTCGTATTGTTTTCTGCTATAAGGTAGAGAGCTAATTCAAACCATTTGGAATCTTCATTGTCTTCTATTTGTATGTTACGTCTATAGTTTTTGTGTTACTTTTATAAAAAGTTCTGCGGCAACACACACACACACACATGGTTTGGTACTTCAGCGATGTACTTTAAATTTTAGTATTTCTTTTTTGTATGTGTGTAGTAGAAGGTGCCATTTGTAGAATTGTTCCTAGTCTGTTGTAAAGCTATTGCATTTGTAAGTGGCTTTCACTTCCAAAATATTTCTCTGGATATGCTCTATTTCTTCGAGTAGGTCTTTGGCTGTACCATGTAGAAGATTGTTATTTAAATGCTAATGCTAAAGCTGGACTTTTAGCATAGTACAGTTTATAGACTAGATTTCTTATAGTTGAATGATGTGTTGATATCATTTTGATATGATGGAAGGTGCTTTTGCAAATAGGTCCTGAAATGCAGGCTAATGAATGTCCTTGTAGTCCTGTGTATTTGCGCACTGGACAGGTATCCATATTTTGTAGAGTTCATTTGAATTGTCTTTGCCTTTCACATATGATTGAGGAACTGGCGTAAAGATTTGAAAGATTTTTGTCAATGTTACACATTGACGTGCACAGCCATTTGTATACTGGACGTTCTGGTTCAGTTGAATGGAGAGGTGATACTGAGTTTTCTGGGATATTTTTGTAAGCAGTATTTCTTGTTCCATTATGGTATTATTAATTTTTCATAACCTCGTCCACTGCTATGTATGGCAATTGTTGTTGTTTGCTTTTGTATGCTTCTTCATTGAAATAATGTTCTTGCTCGTGTGACCCATCACCTCCACAGATATTTAAGAATATTTTTGTTGACATTCCGTTATTGAGAAGTCTTTTAATTATGTAGTTAGTTTTGTTAGTGGTTCATTCTGTTAACACTAAAATAAATAACTTCCTTTGAGAAGGATTGCACTGTCTATGAGAGCTTCTAAGATTAATTTCTAGGTAGGTTTTAAGGGTTGTGCATGATTTCTCTCCTGTTTTTATAAGATTCTGAAGGACTCTGTGGGAAACATTTTTTGTAAAATACTTTTTTTGGTATGGTTACTTGCCACTACATCAAGATTTATAGGAGCAGTGTTAGCAGTAGTGGTAGCTGAATTCTTGTTAATCACTTTCTGTTTCGTTTTACATTTTGAAAGAGGAGGCAAAGTTTTGTACTGGAAGCTTGTTTGTTTCGCTTAATGACTCTATAGATCTTTGTTGAACTTTTGTACAAATCTGCTAGAGATGGATGCTTATTTGGACACTTTTATTTCATTTGCTCTACTTCTGCGTTGCTTTCTACGGACTTGCTTTTTGGTAGGCATTCTTTGGGGTCTGTTGAAAAAAAAAGAAGGTATGGGTTGGGCTGTTCTGCAATGTATGTGTGCTGTGTGCATGAGTGTCTGAGTATGATGTAAGGAGATATGTGGTGGTGTATTGTGCAATGGGCAGCTACAACTAGTTGGAGGCTATTCTTATTGTGTGTTACTATACTGGGGTTCAGATGACAGTAGAAAGTAAGCTAGTGGTGAGGAGAAGCACTAATACTAAATCTAATGGTATAGAATTAAAACAGTTCTTTGTTCTGTAATACTAACATTCTAGGGGCTGAGTTTATGTATTTGTGTTCCGAAAAAACAGGGATTTGTGTGCCATTCTGCCTGCTAATCCCTGTTTAACAAATGGGATTTGTGGGCAGAATGGTGCACAAATCCCTGTTTTCGTGCACAAATTCCATGAATCAACCCCACAGTGTGTTGAGTAACAGTAAGAATATTATGGTAGTATTGTACTACTTTTTGTTGGAATGAGCAGGTTCTTCGATGTTGTTGTACTTCAGATGCTGCTGCTTTCAGGAGAGTGGTCTTCACTGCAATTGTAAAAGAAAGAAGTTAGTAATTTTGTGTGTTTATAGCACTGATGTTAATTTAGACGTTGATTTTTATGTTTTTGTAGTAGTATTCTTGTTTGATAACTGAACATAGTGTGTGCATGCAGTTTCCTTTGACTATGTGCAGCCTTTATATTTTACTTACAATATTTAGTTCAACATGCTTTGCAAATGAGTAGAATACTAAGTGTATGAAACTCACTTGTTTTAAGCGTGTTATTCATGTTAGGAGATAGAAATAAGATAAACTTATTTGCAATTTTATAAGGTAAATGGCAGAAACTGTATAGAAAAGCATGGAATGTATGCATTTGTGAAGGTGTGGGTAATAAAGCAGAAGGATGTGATGTACAGGCAGTGGTGTTATTTCAGCTGGGAGCTTTTCAATGATAGTGTCTATCTGTGTGAGTATAAAGATGCATGAACTTATCCTGGCTGTGTGTAATTTATAACACTACTAAGTGTTTTCTACAATATAACTGTATCTCCCATCTTTAATATTATATTTTTTAGATAGTTGTGTGTGTAAAAAAGAATTTAGATAGCAGACAGGTTTGGAAGTGACAGTTGATTATAGCAGATGGGAAAAATAACAGTAAGTTCATTTTATAGGTTATACAGGTTAAGTGGCAGTTACTCTGTTTATATGCATTATAAGAGTTTACATACTGTGCATAAAATATCATACCTGTAGTGTATCATGCATGTGATATGATGCAGCTGCAAGTAAAAATCTGGAGACTTGTACAGTAGTTTTGTAGTAGTGCTTTCCAATGTAAATGAGCTGACCCAAGAGTTACAACCTCAGTGGACATCGCGTGGTCCACGGACAGGACGTCCACATATGGGTTTCCCAGCAAATCCACATGGAAAGGGGACTGTAGATGACGCAAATCAGGTGTTGAGGTTGTGGATTTGTGTTGAAAAGAGCTGTGTGTAGTGAAGATGCAGAGGTGAGAAAGTCAATGTGTTGGTGGTTGGAGATATGTTTGTGCATGGTTTACAGCAGTATGCTAAATGCAGGCATGTGGCAAACAATTTTGATGTTAAAGGAGTGGAGGTGTTGTGGAGCACTGTGCCTGATTGCAATGTACAGGGAATTGTACGAGTTTGTGAAGATATGGCCAGGATGAACAGTCCCCATGTGGTAATTTGGGCTGTGTCAGTGCCCCTACTTTGTTGGCAGATTTGGAACACTTGGTTCAAGCAGTAATGAACATCCTTCCAAATGCCAAAGTTGTTTTTTCTGGATTAGTACCTAGGGCAATATGGGACAATAGTTCTGTTTTCTGTCTTCAGAAAAACATTGCTAGGTGTGCAATCAATCGAGCCATGTGTTCTTTCATGCTTAGAGCTGGCATGTTCTTCTGTACTAATGAGAATATTGATTCCAGTAATGCTGTTTATTTTAAAGAAGATGGAAAGATTTTAGGAGTAAAGTAAGAAAAAAAAGAAAAAAATACAAAATAACAGATGTCTGTCAAGCATCTGTAAAAAACCCCAAAGAAAACGTCTGTTTTCCGAGCCAACCTCAAAGGGGAAATGGGGCACACTATTTAAATTTAAATTCACCACACTCAGATTTTCGATATGTCCGCGGACATGGCGGTAGTCCGCGGACATTGCGAGTATTACATACAGCGATTTTGGGTGGAGAAAGCATGCAAATGAGAAAGAGTAGAGCAAGGATTGGTCAATAAAGTACTGGGTGTGTGCAAGACAAAGTGTGCTGCGTTCTTCTATCATATTGTTCGTTATTGGTCACAAATGGAGAAAGCGAGGCGCAATGTCAATAAGGCTGTTTGTGCCTTTCTAAGAGATGTTGCATGTCCTCTTTTCACAATGAAAATATTATGTTTCGTAGCACATACATTTTTCGCAGAGATGGAGTCCATCTTACTTATGCTGGCAATCAGATTTTTCTGAGAAATGTACAAAATGCATTGCAACCTTTTTTGGAATTACAGCATCCATTTTGCAGTAGGTGTTGACCATTTCAAGTTTTTCAAACACAAACAACACCACCAAAGGCTCTTTTCAGAGCCACCACTTCCTCCCAGAGAAAATGCAATGGTTATGATTAGGGCAGCACCCCAAAATTTTAGATGTCCGCGAACTGTCCGCGGACTTCTAAAAAATACACAGGGCCCTGCTCCATTTATTTCCACTTCTATTTTTAAACTGTGAAAGGCGGCTCTGAAAAGAGCCTTTTTTAGTTTTTGTTGTTTTATATATTTTTGTTTTTTATACAACGACACACAAGAAGAGGAGGGAAGAGAAGGAAGGGACACCAACCACGGGGATAAGAAAGGGCAGTGGAGAGAGGAAGATGTAGGGTGGCCTTTTTAGGTAGTAGCAGTCTTCTCAGTGCTCCGTGACCGCAGTCTCGAAAGCACTTCGAAGACTCTCCCCCCTGCAGAGTACTGCGTCGCAGTACATACACAATATTGTGACCCTCGAAAGGTAAGGGTCACAGCATCATGTATGGCCTGTGAGGCAGCTGGAGGAAGACGCTGTCCCACAAGGAGTGTCTCTTGTGGTGACAGGAGCGGAAACAGAGGATGTTGTAGAGGAACTCAACCTACTACGTTTATCACAAGGTACAAACTTGCGAACGGCCCCACCGTGGAATGACCTTAGTTGTCGCTTCTTGGATGTCGTACCAAAGCTGTACGAACCAGGCCTCTCACGACTCAGCACTGTTTTGCACTGGTTGCAGGTGACCTTGTTCGCACGTGCTTTTGGTACGTCACCATGAATGGTAAACAACCGCCACACCCAAGACTCACGGCGAGTGCTGGTAGTAGGGACTTCCACTACCTCATCCTCTTCATCCTCCTCCTCTACATCCTCTTGCTTGTTCCCCTCTTCAGGCCCTTGGGGACGTGGTGGTGGTGGTGGAGGGGGTGGGGGTGCTGATGCCGAGGCTGAAGCAATTTGAGATGCCATCAGGAATCAGGAAGAAAAGCAGCAAAAGCAGGAAAAACTGGTCAATCTGTTAGGTCACTCTGCAGTGCTGGAAAGACAATGCTTTGTCAGGTAGCCAGAAGCACAATGAGGATCAGCTCTGGGGTGGGGCCTTTTATAGGGGTGCTGGTGCGCGCTTCGTGGACACCCGCGCTGTCCGCGGACAGATCGAACACCCTAAAAAGGCTCAAAAAGTTCAGAAAAGTATGTAGAATGTCAGGGTCATTGTCTGGGACATGTGCAATGGTGAATATTTACTGTAAAATACTTTGGATTGTCAAAAAAAGTACTTTCAAAATGTTCGGGGACCCTGACAGTGTCCGCAAATCCGGACACATGCTCATCGTGGATGCGGTCACATGATGACGTCGCGAACACGTCCGCAAATGGGATGGGTGTCCACAGAACACCAAATGCGTAGGAACGGTTGTGCGCATGCGCGCGGATGTTCTACGGACAGTGTTCAGGTCCTCAAACTAATGAAAAGTGCGACACACATGAGACGGACAGTTACGGGCAGGCGCAATGTTCGTAGGACTTATGGGTGTGGTGCGCACATGCGTAGATGTTCTACAGACAGTGCAGACATGTATAGTGTCCTTAGGACACCTCAATTTTTGTTAATGGCGGACATTCCGGACACTGAGTGTGTTCTAAGAACAGTTCCATGTTGCTTGCGGACAGTACGGACAGGTATAGTGTCCTTAGGACACCCCCATTTTGGTTGATTGCAGACATTCCGGACACCCGTGCTGTCCGCGGACACCCTAACTGCCTTTTAAAAAAAGAAAAGACACAAAGAACTGAATTAAACCACACATAATATATTTTTTTTATTATATACAGATTTAAAATGTATGAAAGAGACGGGAAAGCAGAAACTGACACAAATACAAGAGAATTAGGGGTTTGGAGAGGATGGATGAGAGGGAATGAAGGGATGGAAGTCTCATCATAACGTTTTTCTTGGTGGTGAGGGTTTGGGGATAGTTGACTGAGACATGGAGAGGGGGAACAGGTACATGTGGGACAATGATATTTAATTTTTTCTTTTATGTGGTCCCCCACAAAATGTTTGATTGATTGAAATTTTCCATAAGCATATCCATTTTTTGTTCCATGCGCTGCAGAGTATTTCGTAATGTCTCTTTTGCTATATTATTTTCAATGTTTGTATGGTCTGTTAAAAAAATATATATATGTTAAGTACACATAAGTAATGATTATTAATTTTGCTTATATAGAGAAGTTTCTACCATTAGTATCACTGTCTTCAGTCATTTCCTCACGTGGGAAATTTTCTTCAAGCCATTCCAAAGTACTGGACATTTCTGTGTAAAAAAATAAATATTACTTTTAGGGCCTCATTACACGGATGGCGGTAAGGATTTACCGGTACCAGTAAAATACTGGTACCGGTAAATCGTTACCGCCTTACTACGAGGTCCCTTTGCGGGTTGGGGGATTTAACACCTGCTTTTTGCAGGCGTTAAAATCCAACCTGCAAAGGGACCTCGGAGCTAATTACGGCACTGCTAAATTGCGGTGCCGTAATTAGCGCCTTCCCCATTCCCATAGAGGCCTATGGGGCAGAAATGGGAATGGGGAAGGGCAATGGTGGAAGGGGGATTTACCGCCCCTCCAACCTTGGAATGGGGTGGTAAATCCCCTTTCCACCAAGGCGGTGCCGGTATTTTACCGGTATAGCGCCATGGCTCACTGCCTACCGTGTAATGAGGCCCTTAGTGTACCTAATACAGAAAGTTTAGAAATATATAAGAAAAATGAAGTTTACTTACTAGTTTCTGGTAAATTGTGTTCTCCAGCATTGGATCTTTCATGGATTCACATGCTTAGAATATTTCCCGTCGTCAGGCTGGGAACCCTTGGTATATTTATAAAGACGTTTTCCATAGGAAAAATTTCGACACTTTCTATGTCGTTTTGGCCCGCTTACGCCTGCACCAATAGGACGTAGTGGTATAAATAGCCCCGCCCCCGCGGCTCCCTTCAGATTTCAACCGTCTACCAAAGTAGTGGGATCACTTCGAGTATCTGCTATTTTTACAAGGTTAGTGTGTTTTTCTTTCACAAATGTCTGGGAAGGCATTATTTCATCCGTGTGCTACATGCGGATTAAAGAAGATGCATGAAGGAGATGGGCAAATGGACTGCATATACTGTCTTCACCCTCATCATTCGGCTGACACGTGTGAAATCTGTAAAGGCTTCTCACAGAAGACCCTGAAGGACCGGAATAGACGCCTGGTAACGTGGCTAAATGACGGAGTGGGTGCGTACCCACCATCGGAGGTAGGCTCTACTCATAGCTTGGCCTCGAGATCAAAATCTCCGGTAGCCCCCCGTCGCTCTGTATCGGCAGAGCCGCCGGCAAAGAAGCCACGTTCGTCGGCAAAACGTCCCTCGGAAAAACATTCTACGAGGGACTCTTCATCAAAGAAGGCTTCATCTTCTTCCTCCTCATCAAAAAAGGAGAGAAAAGATCTGTTGAAAACCTCCTCAGGAGACCGCCACAGGTCTTCCTCAAGAGTCGTCGACACACAAGTCAAGTTCAAAAAAGGCGGGAACGCCTCAAAGCTCTGCGCCACAGAAAACGTCATCGTCGACGGCAGTCCGGTCGTCGACGCCTTCTTTACCATCGGCGCAAGCTCTTCCTACGACCATTTTGTCGAGTCAAACGACGGCTGTGGAGAAAATGTCATCGATGGTGGCCCCTTCGGAGGGTTGGCAACCAGAGGTTTACGACCCGGTCTTGCCTGAGGCCTTGTTACAAAAAGAAGCAGCCTTCTCCATCTCATCTGTAGAGGATGACCGTGGCCCGATAGTGCATCCATCGGATCTTGGATTGCATGGGGTCAATTCGTTGACGGTCTCGAGTGAACTTAGTATCCCTGTCACCGCCCCTTTGCTGAACCCCCAGGCGGTATTGTCCCTGGAGGTGTTGTCCACATTGCAGAAGCTGTTGGGACGTTTGGACACGCAATTGCCTCAAGTTAGTGTCCCGGCAATAGTTCAGGCTATGCCAGCTGACGACGAGCCAGGTCCAGCTCCTCGATCAACGGCTAGAGTACCAACAACTCTTTCGGTTAGTGAAGATCGTCCTCGCTCACACCCGGAAGAAGGAGAACTACCAGAGTCTGAGTCGGAACGGGAAGAGTCTTTTTCAGACGTATCATCATCCCCCTCAAGAAACCCGACATGGGAATCGGAGGCTGAGGTGGAAGCTCCAAGAAGCCCTGTGCAACCATCACCGCCCAATGACATTGGTTCCTTCCACGCAATGATGGGAAAAGCATTTACAGAGTTTTGCCTGGCCCCGGAGGAGGAAAAGAAAGACTGTTTCTTATTTGACCATATGGGCAAGAGAAGGAAGTCAGTGTTTTCGATCCCCATTTTAGACCAAGTCTGGCAGGAGGGGCTGAGAACCATGCGTCACCCGTTCTAAGAGCCGGCGATTAAAGGACGACTAGAAAAGAAGTTCAAAGCTCCGGAGTCAACTCCAAAGTGTTTATCGTCTCAACCTTCACCGGAATCGTTCGTATCCGCAGCTGCGGCCAGGAAAGCGAGGTCACAGCATAAATGCACAACCCCCCTGGACAACGAGGCCAGGAGGCAAGATACTTTTGGCAAAAAAGTGTTGTCGATAGGAGCAATGACAGTAAAGGCAGCCAACTCTCTAGCTATTATGGCGAGTGTGACAAAAAGGCAGACAGACAGTGTAGTAAGAAAAAGAAATTGTATTTATTTGGTTTACAACAACCAAGAGAAAAATGTTGAATGTAAAATAAAAATATCTTGAGGCTTCTCCTTTAAGTCTTCTCTTTTCTGTGGTTTCTTTTTCCAGGATTTTTGCAGGGAATGAAGTAAGGACTCCGGGGTTTTCTTCTCCTCTCAGTCCTCACATGCCCATAAGTCTCCTGCAGCTCCGCTCTCCACCTCTGGTTGGTTCTGCAACGAAACGAGGAATGAGAACACCTTCCTTCCTTTGACACTGATTTATATACCCCCGTGTGTATCAGCCAATCAGGAGCGTTTTTACTGCCCACGTTATAAATACCTCTCCAAACCCCGCCCCCTTCCTCTTGTGTCGTTGTGGTGGAGGCTGCAGTTAGGCCGTGTCCTGTCAAGGGTCCCAGGTAAGAGCGATTGTGTGCGGGTTTCTTTACCTGACTGTCTGCCTGATACAGTTTTAACATTGACTGATTAGCCCTGGTTTCTTGGTCCTTAGTTAGCGTTGTTGGTATACTGGGCATGTTCGGCGTGTTGCTGACAAACACTGCGTACCAATCTCTTCTGTCTGTGCGGCGGCCGCCTCCTGTGAACGCGGCTCGCTCAGCTGGGTTGCCGCGGCTGGCGCACGGGACTCCTGCCATGCGCGGCCGCCTCCTGTGAGCGCGGCTCGCTCTCTGCTGCAATTGAATCCGTAACTCTCGGGACCATGTCTCGACCCCACCAAGTTCCCATGGGCTCTTCAGGTCTACTTTTGACATTTGTGACTGTTTTCTCCCGTGTGATGGTTTCCCGTTCTGATATGGACACAGGAACATGTGTCTCAATGTTAGGGTTTTCATCCAGACTATCACAGCGAGATATGACAGAGAAATGTGGCATCGTCTAGCCCCTATCCTGGACCATCTACCAGAAGAACACAGGAAGTTGGCTATGCTGCTGGTACGTGAGGGGGAAGAGGCTTCAAATCACTCGATTAACATCGCCATAGACCTGGCAGAATCAGGTTTTAAACAAATCAATAACGGAGTGGTTTTGAGGAGGCAAGCCTGGCTTAAGTGTACGACTTTTAGACCAGAAGTACAATACAAAGTGCTCGATATACCGTGCAAAGGGGAGCAATTGTTTGGAGAGAAAGTAGACGAGGCCTTGAAAGGCATGAAAGAAGACTCGGATACTGCTCGCTCTCTTGGAGCCTCTCCAAAAGTGGCAGAAATGTTTGTTCTTTTCGTCCCTTCAGAGGGGCATCAGGTAACTCCCGATTTGGGTCATCTGGGGACCGAGGTTTCAGTAGACCATCCTACTCCTCTCAAGGCTACAGACGAGCGGGCCAAGCAACTCGTAGAGGCCGAGACTATCAGGCTTCAAGAAGAAGGGGAGGTTACTCATCATCCACAAAGGACAAGCAGTCTAAGACCCAGCAATGACAAGCTTCAGGACATCCTGGGAGGCAGAGTGTCTCGTTGCGCCGACGATTGGGAGCGAATAACGTCAGACTGATGGGTTTTAGACACAATACATCTGGGCCACTCTTTACAATTCAAGGACAGGCCACCGCACATTCCACCTGTGTTTTCGGCGCAACCCCATCTTTAAATACTACAGCAAGAGGTGGTGCTTATGCTAAAGAAAGGGGCTACAGAACTGGTCCCGGTGGCGGAGAGAGGGCAGGGAGTGTACTCCCGTTACTTTGTTGTCAATAAACCCAACGGCAAGTGGCGGCCCATCCTAGATCTGCGAGATCTCAACAAGACACTAAAGAATCTGAAGTTCAAGATGCTTATGCTTCAGGAGGTTATCCGATCTATACAACCGGGGGATTTTTTGGCGTTGTTAGACCTGCAAGACGCCTACTTTCATATACTGATGCGTCAACAACACAAAAATATTCTGCGGTTCGTAGTCGGACGAACCCACTATCAATTCAAGGTATTCCCATTTGGAATGAAGTCATCTCCCAGGACGTTCACAAAATGTTTGGCTCCAGCAGCGGGTTGGCTAAGAAAAGAAGGTCATCATGTTTACCCTTATCTGGACGATTGGTTGGTAAGGGGATTGTCTCCAACGATAGCACAAGAAAGTTTGAAGGCCACCATGTACCTTCTGCAGCGATTGGGCTTCGCGATACACTTCGAAAAGTCTTCCTTAGCTCCCTCAAGGACCTTGGTATTTCTGGGTGCGGAGTTCCAGACGCAGTCAGGATTGGTAAAGCCATCTGTGGAAAGAGTTCACAAACTAAGACACAAGGCAATGGAGTGGAAAGTCAACACCAGAGTGTCAGTGAGAAAATACATGTCCCTACTGGGGACCATGGCATCATGTATCCCCTTAATAAACAACTGTTGTCTCTTCATGAGGCCGATACAAGAATTCATGGCGGACAGATGGTCCCAAAGTCGAGGACTATGGTCAGACAAATTGACCATCAGCAACAAGTTTGTGCAAGCACTGCAGTGGTGGAGAATCTCCATAACTCTAACAAAAGGAATGTCCCTACAGGAACCAGAGTTCTAGATGACGGTCCCGGTGTCCACGGATGCCGGCGGTGCGTTGGGCCCTGAAATCCTTTCTACCACGCATAAAGGGATTGGTCGTACGCATACTGACGGACAATATAACAATAATGTTTTACCTGAGAAAACATGGAGGTACTCGCTCCAGAACCCTCTCGACCAAAGCACAAGAAATATGGCATTGGGCCCTCGAACAGAAGATGTATATATTGGCTTTCCACCTGCCAGGAGTAAAAAAATTTACAAGCGGACTCTCTCAGCAGAGAAATAAATCGACTGCACGAGTGGGAGTTAAACGACCAACAACTAGAGAAGGTCTTCAGAGAGTGGGCCCCCCTGCCCTGGATCTCTTTGCAACGAGAGAGAACAAGAAGTGCTCGCAATACGCGAGCAGGTGGCCACAACCCAACTCACTGGGGGAAGCATTCTCCTTCCCGTGGACGGACAAGTTTCTGGATGCTTTCCCGCCGTTTCCACTCATACGTCAGACTTTACAATGGATTCACGGATATCCATGTCGTGTGATCCTGGTGGCCCCGTACTGGGCGAGACAAGCATGGTTCTCCGATCTACTTCAGCTATCGATAACGAAAACCAGTGAGGTTCCAGAAGATCCCGAACCTTCTATCTCAGGACAAGGGAGCAGTTTGGCATCATGACCCGGACGGCCTCAGCCTGCCGGCCTGGCTCCTGACTTCTCTGAGTTTGGGTCGCCAACAATTTCATCAGACTGTCGTAGAAATTTACAGGCTGCAAGAGCTCCATCCACGAACGCTTTGTATGCGTATAAATGGAAGAGATTCTGCATGTGGTGCAGGGATCAGCCAGGTTTGCAACCGCTGAACATCACGCCAGAACAGCTTCTACCATACTTGCTGCTCTTAGCACAAAAAGGTTTATCTTTTTCTTCGATCAAGGTTAATCTGGCAGCTATTTCAAGATTCACTCAGAAAAGACATTCAATACCATTGTTTAGTGACCGGTTAATTAAACATTTTCTGAAAGGTTTATTTCGAACCTTTCCTCCAACTAAAAAGTTTCCTCCGAACTGGAGTCTTAACCTCGTGTTGGCAGCGCTAATGAAGGCTCCTTTCGAACCTATGTCATCGTCATCATTAAAACTTTTATCGTGGAAATTAGCCTTTCTGGTGGCTATTACTTCGGCACAATGGCTTTCGGAACTACAGGAGTTAGTTATTGGCCCACCATACTTGAGATTTTTCAAGGATAAGGTGGTATTGGCAACCAACCCTCATTTCATACCTAAAGTTCCATCCATGTTCCACAAGCATTCTTCTATGCTACTACCAACATTCTTTCCAACACCTTCATCTGTCGCGAAAAAAACTCTCCATACATTAGATGTGAAAAGAGCTCTGAAATTTTACCTCCATCGTACTCAAAATCTTAGAGGTACAAGACAACTATTTGTGGCTTATGGCCCTTCGGCAAAAGGAAAAGCGATCTCAAAACAAGGACTGGCCCAATGGGTATCGTCTATGATTGCTTTTTGCCATTCGAAAGCAGGAAAACCCGTTGGAAAAGCGTCCAAGAGCCCATTTGACGAGATCCACTTCGTCGTCGGCGGCATTGTGGTCCGGAATTTCGCTGGGTGAGATCTGTCAAGCGGTATCCTGGTCGGTGCCACATACATTTCCCGGCATTATTGCCTCGAACAACAACATGCAGAGGATATACAGATGGGACGAGCAGTCCTACAACACCTGTTTCAATAAGGTAAGCCCCGTAAAGGGGTATATCCTTCTACCAATGTACCTTAATGTGTTGTTTTGCGGTTAATGTACTATGGGCCTCATTACGACCCAGGCGGAGGACCATGGTGCCATAGCACCATGGTCCATGCCGGTGTCTGCCATGGCGGAATGGGGAATTACCATCCCATTCCAAGGTTGGCGGGGCGGTAATTCCCCATGCCGCCATGGCCCTTCCCAATTCCCATTTTTGCCCCATAGGGCTCAATGGGAATGGGGAAGGCGTTAAGTACGGTGCCGCAAATTATTTATTTATTTTATTTTATTTATTTATTCAGATTTATTTAAAGCGCACGTCAGCCCGGGGGCATCGTGGCGCTGTTACATGAGCACATACATAATCTGGTTACCGTGGAAGGAAGATGGTTACAAAGCAGTTTTCATTACAAGGCACATTTCGTATCAGACACATTTCGTATCAGACGTATGCGAGCTGGTGTGGGCGAAGGATGGAGTTAGTTGAATAGAGTGGTTTTGAGAGATTTGCGAAAGGAATACAGAGAAGGTTCTGCTCTCAGTGAGTTAGGGAGGGCATTCCAGAGCTTAGGAGCTATGTGTGGGAAGCCAATGCCGCCGGCTTTAGCTCTTTTTACAGTGGGTACTCGGAGTTGGTTGGCGTGATGGCTTCTTCTGGGACGGATGGAAGAGTTCTTAGTTATAGTTTCAGATAGGTAGGGGGGTGCTGTGTGATTGATGCACTTGTGTGTGAGAGTGAGGATTTTAAAGTTGATTCTTTCCTTGACTGGGAGCCAGTGGACAAGTCTTCTGGCCTGTGAAATATGGTCAGTTTTGGGGATGTGTAGTGCAGCGCAGAGGGCATTGTTTTGCACTATTTGGAGCCTGCTTAGGTTTTTTGACGATGTGCCTGCCAGGAGGGCGTTGCAGTAGTCCAATCTGGCTCCTATAGTAGCTCTGGCTATGGAGAGGCAGTTAGGCGTGGTGAGGTAGGGTTTTATGGCGTAAATGAGTTTGGTGGTCAGAGCAGAAGCTGAGGCGATGGCGCTGGTTTGTCTAGTCATTGAGAGTGTGGCATCAATGTAGACTCCTAAGGTCTTGACGGCAGAGGAGACAGGTATGCTAATACTGTCGATGATCATGTGAGAATAGTTGGGGCTGAGTTTGGTTAGTGTTTCGTTGGGGGCTAGGATGATGATTTCGGTTTTGTCTCCGTTTAGGCAGAGACCATTGATAGCCATCCAGGTTTGGATAGTCGAGTAGATTTTGAGGAGGGCTTCTGAGTCTAGGTCGTAGTCTCCGGAGAAGGGGAGGAGAACTTGCGTGTCATCTGCGTAGTTTGTGTACGCTATGTTGAGGGAGTCCAGTAAGTCAAAGAGGGGTTTGGTGAATAGGTTGTAAAGGGTCGGTGCAGTGCAGGACTCTTGTGGGACTCCACAATTTATAGTGGTGGGGGGGCGCTGTCCTGGTCAGAGTACACTTTCATGGCCCTACCTTCAAGGAAGGATGTGATCCAAGTGGTAGCCTTGTGAGAGAAGTGTGCAGCATTGAAGAGGTGAGATGTGAGAATGCTGTGGTCGACCAGGTCAAATGTTGCAGAGAGGTCGAGCAGAAGGAGGAGAGCAGGTTTGCCTGTGTCCATTATTTTGGTAATTTGATTTTTTAAATCTAGAAGGGCAGTTTCAGTCCCATGGCCTTTGCGGAAGCCTGATTGTCTTTTGCCTAGGATGGTGTTGGTTTCCAGGTAGTGTTGGATTTGATTGTGTGCGGCTTTGTCTAGGATTTTGAGGAGAAAGGGGACGGTGGTGATGGGGCGATAGTTGTTAGGGGAGGAAGGATCGAGAGGGTTTTTTTTCATGAGCGGGCGGACCCAGGCTTCTTTTAGGCATTGTGGTACAGTTCCAGATGCGAAGGAGGCATTGATGAAAGCTGTAATGATGGGGGTGAGGCACCGTACTTAGCACCAAGGTCCCTTTGCGGGTCCCTACTTTAACGGCTGGTAAAACCAGCCGTTAAGGTTGGGTCCCACAAAGGGACCTCGTAATTAGGCGCTAATAGGTTAACGGCGCAGCAGCCTTTTACGGTGCTGTTAACCCATTAGCGCCTGGGTCGTAATGAGGCCGTATGACTTGTAGTTCAGCCATGGCAACATGCATTTGTGGCTATAATGATATTGGTTTACATACACACCTCCAAAATTGGGGGTACTGCTATACAATCTATTCTAAGCATGTGAATCCATGAAAGATCCAATGCTGGAGAAGGGAATAGTTTCTTACCTGTAACTCCATTTCTCCAGCATTGGTATCTTTCATGGATTCACATGCGCCCGCCGGCCTCCTCTGCATGCAAACCATATATACCCCATATACTCTTGAGGGTTAAAGTTTGAAGGGAGCTGCAGGGCGGGGCTATTTATACCACTACGTCCTATTGGTGCAGGCGTAAGCGGCCCAAAATGACGTAGATAGGACACAGAAGTGTAGAAATGTTTCCTATGGAAAACGTCTTTATAAATATCCGAGGGTTCCCAGCCTGACGACGGGGAATATTCTAAGCATGTGAATCCATGAAAGATACAATGCTGGAGAAATGGAGTTACAGGTAAGAAACTATTCCCTTCTTACTGTTGTGTAGGTCTGTTGTTGCTCCTTGCTGTGCAGTTTCTGTGAGGTAATTATGTTGGAAGCATATCTTTTTTGTTTTGGTATATTCCATTTTAGTACATATGCTATTTAAATGGAAGGTTGATGTGTTACATATATAGGTTCCATTTCTTATTTATTATTACATATAATGTGTTTATGTGCTGCTTTTTGAACTTGTTCAGTGTTTATATGGCATAATCAAACAATTTAAGATACTTCCTGAGTTTTTGGGTAGTGTTGATGTTGTCTGCATCCGTCCGTGGACATACGCACAGTCCGCGGACATCAAATCACTAGCTGGGGTTCAGTATGTTCTATGTTACATGTATATAAAGTAAGGGAATCCTAGTAAACATCTATCAAATTCACACTATGAATATGCATATTCAGTAAAACAACTTTGTTAAAGGGACGTTATGGTTAAGTTGCGCTACTAAAAACCTATGAAATTCAGTAAATAAACATTGTTAAAGGGACGTTATGGTTCAAAGCAAAATCGAAAAACCCCTGAAATTCACTAGTTATGGTAAGCTAAGCAACCATATCTCGCGCCACTACCGTGCACTGCTAAGACTAACACCCAAGACATCGAAGATGACATCACAAATGTCATTGATGACCTCACTGATGACATCACATGTGCATTTACTTTTCATGAAAAGTCTGTACAAGGGATTCTTATTATAAGGTTGAGAAACAAAGTGTCAAGGATCATTGGAATAGATGTCATGAGCTTTGTAGTGCATTAAGCAATGCATTGATATAAAGAGCATTGTATTATAAAGTTCGTTACAGTATAATAAGCTACTCATGTATAAACATAAGTATTGTGTGCAGCATACATGATGGAGGTGCAATATTCATAATCTTCCCATGTTGAATAGTGAAATTATAAATACTTTCTTATTAGAGTTTTGTGTACTGTGCAACATTTAATAAGTAGCTAATAAAACCCACTTACTATATAATTTCAATTATTACATACAAAACAGAAACAGACAACAACACATAGAAATATGAGCATGTACAGGGAAAATGAAGTAAACAAAAACATAGCAATATTACCAGACAATCTTCATAACTGATTATCTTCATGTATAGAAATGATTGCGCTGCTTTAAAGCTACTACTTCCCTATGTACAGGTATCACATAATGTGACTGGACCCTAAGGAAAGTAGTATGAATACAATGTATACAAATAAGAGCATATCCAGGGAAAATACAGTAATAAAAAATGCAGCAGAACTATACAAAAGTGATGATAACCTTACTTATCATCTTCATACATACAAAGCATTGCTGTCTTCGAAGTCTGTGTTTTCCCCTATGTATATGTTTCAAATGCTGTGAGTGAACCCCAAGTGAATTGAAGTATAACTCTACAAATATAGTACTCTTTGGATTTTTTGTTTCTGACTGTTACTGGCCTACATATGTCAGTAAAGGAGAAAAGAGGAAGGCAGACATGTGATGTCATCAGTGATGTCATCAAGGACATTTGTGATGTCATCTTTGATGTCCTGGGTGTAAGTCTTAGCAATGCACGGTGGTGGTGGTGCGGGTTATGGTTGCTTAGCTTACCATAACTAGTGAATTTCAGGGGTTTTTCGGTTTTACTTTGAACCATACTGTCCCTTTAACAACGTTTTTTTTTACTGAATTTCATAGGTTTTTAGTAGCGCAACTTAACCATAACGTCCCTTTAACAAAGTTTTTTTTACTGAATATTACATGGCCACTGTAGTGGCCATGTAGTTATGGTTAAGTTGCTGTTTCCATAGGAAGAGCACTTTTTGGGCGGCTTATAACTTCGCTCTCCCTGGACGGATCCTCACCAAACTTTGCAAAAAAAGTAGTTGGGTCACTCTGAATTATTTTGCAAAGTTTGGTGAGGATTCGTCCAGGGGGGGTAAACTTATAGGGGGGGGTCCCAAAACTTTTTTTTTCCCATAGACTGAATGGGAAAAAACTTTGCGCACGGCTACAGCCCGAACCGCTGGACGGATTTACAGCAAATTTGCGGCAGGAGCGGCGGCCTGGTCCCAAAAGCGTGCTTTTGTAAATTTCGGGTAAATCTGTCCAGTAGTTTTTAAAAAAATGACCAAAATGTAAGGCAAAAAAATTAATGATATCTGTGTTCGCTTCGCGGACGGACTTCCCTGTTTGCTCCGCGGACAGCACCCCGATTGGCCCATGGCCTTGCGTCATTTCCGCAGACATGCGACGTGTTCGCTGATTGGACGGCGAGGGGCGTGGAGCGCGTCAGATTTTCTGTGGCGCCCGCCATCTTGTATTCGCAGTCGATCGCGTACAGCGCAGTGAAACGTGGATAAAAAATTGTATTTAGTGCCGTGTGTTGGTGTGTAAGAGTGTTTGGGGAGGGTGGGGGAGTATGAGATAGGTTCAATGTTTTGTTTTTTTATGTGCTAGACGTTTTTGTTGCGTTCGATTTGTCCGCGGAGAACACGGCTGTTCTGACATTTTGTAAATAAACTAAATGGTGGGGTGTTTAGAGGACGGAGTATGTGTCATTTTTGTTCGCAAGGAAGGTAAAAATGAGCTATGAACACTCGCGGTGTACTTAATTGTTCGTAAATACACAAACTGGGGGTGTCCTCAGGACGCTGTCCGTATTGTAATCTGTCTAGTTGAATGTGTTCTAAGAACACTCGCAGTGTCCCGAAATGGTTGCAATTACACAAAATGGGGGTGTTCTGAGAACGTTGTTTGTATTGTTCGTTGTCAGGGTGAAAGTGTTTTAAGACCACTCCTTTTGTCCGCTAATAGTACAATTTCCTAAGGGCGTCAACCGACTTTTTGTCCACTAAAGAAACGATAAATCCGGCTGGTGTGTGCCGACATTATGTGATAATCCTATGACTGGCGCTATTGACCTGGCTGACTTGCTTTTGCGACACTAAATCATATCTCCCGCCCCTAAGCCTGATATTATCAAAGCATTCATATTCCCCGCCTCTCTCCGTGACGTTACAGGGTGCGTAATCAAACGCGCCCACTCGTCTCCAGTCCTACGCGACTTTACACAGAACCCGGAAGACAACACACATTATGTCACAACACAGCGCGCCACAATTCGGAATATAAAACAGTGATTTAAAAGCAAACAGCAAGATTGTAAATGTTGTAAAGTACATTTATTTGACATCAAATGTTTAGAGAATATTCAGCAATTTGCATTTGTCTTTGCGGTAGATAGGCTGTTGGTTTATGATAAAAGCAGTAAATGGTCGCTCTGATAATCGGAAGGTTGCTCCAACAACGAGCCATTAGACCACCCTATTGGTTGGTATGTTGTTTGTAGCCGCTAGTACTGCGTAAGGGCATATTGGTCCTTGGCGATTGTCCCATAAAATGGTGAGGGTCATGAAGTTGCATATTTGGACCTGCACCTGGCAGTTTGAAGACCTCAGCAGAGAGATGAATCAACTGCACGAGTGGGAGTTGAACGACCAACAACTGGCAAATGTTTTCAGAAATGGGGCCATCCTTCCCTGGATCTCTTTGCGACGAGAGAGAACAAGAAGTGCACACAGTACGCGAGCAGATGGCCACAACCCGACTCACTGGGGAAGCATTCTCCTTCCGTGGACGGACAAGTTTCTGGATGCTTTCCCGCCGTTTCCACTCATACGTCAGACTTTACAATGGATTCACGGATATCCATGTCGTGTGATCCTGGTGGCCCCGTACTGGGCGAGACAAGCATGGTTCTCCGATCTAACTTCAGCTATCGATAACGAAAACCAGTGAGGTTCCAGAAGATCCCGAACCTTCTATCTCAGGACAAGGGAGCAGTTTGGCATCATGACCCGGACGGCCTCAGCCTGCCGGCCTGGCTCCTGACTTCTCTGAGTTTGGGTCGCCAACAATTTCATCAGACTGTCGTAGAAATTTACAGGCTGCAAGAGCTCCATCCACGAACGCTTTGTATGCGTATAAATGGAAGAGATTCTGCATGTGGTGCAGGGATCAGCCAGGTTTGCAACCGCTGAACATCACGCCAGAACAGCTTCTACCATACTTGCTGCTCTTAGCACAAAAAGGTTTATCTTTTTCTTCGATCAAGGTTAATCTGGCAGCTATTTCAAGATTCACTCAGAAAAGACATTCAATACCATTGTTTAGTGACCGGTTAATTAAACATTTTCTGAAAGGTTTTATTTCGAACCTTTTCCTCCAACTAAAAAGTTCCTCCGAACTGGAGTCTTAACCTCGTGTTGGCAGCGCTAATGAAGGCTCCTTTCGAACCTATGTCATCGTCATCATTAAAACTTTTATCGTGGAAATTAGCCTTTCTGGTGGCTATTACTTCGGCACAATGGCTTTCGGAACTACAGGAGTTAGTTATTGGCCCACCATACTTGAGATTTTTCAAGGATAAGGTGGTATTGGCAACCAACCCTCATTTCATACCTAAAGTTCCATCCATGTTCCACAAGCATTCTTCTATGCTACTACCAACATTCTTTCCAACACCTTCATCTGTCGCGAAAAAAACTCTCCATACATTAGATGTGAAAAGAGCTCTGAAATTTTACCTCCATCGTACTCAAATCTTAGAGGTACAAGACAACTATTTGTGGCTTATGCCCTTCGGCAAAAGGAAAAGCGATCTCAAAACAAGGACTGGCCAATGGGTATCGTCTATGATTGCTTTTTGCCATTCGAAAGCAGGAAAACCCGTTGGAAAAGCGTCCAAGAGCCCATTTGACGAGATCCACTTCGTCGTCGGCGGCATTGTGGTCCGGAATTTCGCTGGGTGAGATCTGTCAAGCGGTATCCTGGTCGGTGCCACATACATTTCCCGGCATTATTGCCTCGAACAACAACATGCAGAGGATAACAGATGGGACGAGCAGTCCTACACACCTGTTTCAATAAGGTAAGCCCGTAAAGGGGTATATCCTTCTACCAATGTACCTTAATGTGTTTTTGCGGTTAATGTACTATGGGCCTCATTACGACCCAGGCGGAGGACCATGGTGCCATAGCACCATGGTCCATGCCGGTGTCTGCCATGGCGGAATGGGGAATTACCATCCCATTCCAAGGTTGGCGGGGCGGTAATTCCCCATGCCGCCATGGCCCTTCCCAATTCCCATTTTTGCCCCATAGGGCTCAATGGGAATGGGGAAGGCGTTAAGTACGGTGCCGCAAATTATTATTTATTTATTTATTTATTCAGATTTATTTAAAGCGCACGTCAGCCCGGGGGCATCGTGGCGCTGTTACATGAGGACATACATAATCTGGTTACCGTGAAGGAAGATGGTTACAAAGCAGTTTTCATTACAAGGCACATTTCGTATCAGACACATTTCGTATCAGACGTATGCGAGCTGGTGTGGGCGAAGGATGGAGTTAGTTGAATAGAGTGGTTTTGAGAGATTGCGAAAGGAATACAGAGAAGGTTCTGCTCTCAGTGAGTTAGGGAGGGCATTCCAGAGCTTAGGAGCTATGTGTGGGAAGCCAATGCCGCCGGCTTTGGCTCTTTTACAGTGGGTACTCGGAGTTGGTTGGCGTGATGGCTTCTTCTGGACGGATGGAAGAGTTCTTAGTTATAGTTTCAGATAGGTAGGGGGGTGCTGTGTGATTGATGCACTTGTGTGTGAGAGTGAGGATTTTAAAGTTGATTCTTTCCTTGACTGGGAGCCAGTGGACAAGTCTTCTGGCCTGTGAAATATGGTCAGTTTTGGGGATGTGTAGTGCAGCGCGGAGGGCATTGTTTTGCACTATTTGGAGCCTGCTTAGGTTTTTTGACGAGTGCCTGCCAGGAGGGCGTTGCAGTGTCCAATCTGGCTCCTATAGTAGCTCTGGCTATGGAGAGGCAGTTGGCGTGTGAGGTAGGGTTTTATGGCGTAATGAGTTTGGTGTCAGAGCAGAAGCTGAGGCGATGGCGCTGGTTTGTCTAGTCATTGAGAGTGTGGCGTCAATGTAGACTCCTAAGGTCTTGACGGCAGAGGAGACAGGTATGCTAATACTGTCGATGATCATGTGAGAATAGTTGGGCTGAGTTTGGTTAGTGTTCGTTGGGGGCTAGGATGATGATTTCGGTTTTGTCTCCGTTTAGGCAGAGACCATTGATAGCCATCCAGGTTTGGATAGTCGAGTAGATTTTGAGGAGGGCTTCTGAGTCTAGGTCGTAGTCTCCGGAGAGGGGAGGAGAACTTGCGTGTCATCTGCGTAGTTTGTGTACGCTATGTTGAGGAGTCCAGTAAGTCAAAGAGGGGTTTGGTGAATAGGTTGTAAAGGGTCGGTGCAGTGCAGGACCCTTGTGGGACTCCACAATTGATAGTGGTGGGGGGGGCGCTAGTCCTGGTCAGAGTACACTTTCATGGCCCTGCCTTCAAGGAAGGATGTGATCCAAGTGGTAGCCTTGTGAGAGAAGTGTGCAGCATTGAAGAGGTGAGATGTGAGAATGCTGTGGTCGACCAGGTCAAATGTTGCAGAGAGGTCGAGCAGAAGGAGGAGAGCAGGTTTGCCTGTGTCCATTATTTTGGTAATTTGATTTTTTAAATCTAGAAGGGCAGTTTCAGTCCCATGCCTTTGCGGAAGCCTGATTGTCTTTTGCCTAGGATGGTGTTGGTTTCCAGGTAGTGTTGGATTTGATTGTGTGCGGCTTTGTCTAGGATTTTGAGGAGAAAGGGACGGTGGTGATGGGGCGATAGTTGTTAGGGAGGAAGGATCGAGAGAGGTTTTTTTTCATGAGCGGGCGGACCCAGGCTTCTTTTAGGCATTGTGGTACAGTTCCAGATGCGAAGGAGGCATTGATGAAAGCTGTAATGATGGGGGTGAGGCACCGTACTTAGCACCAAGGTCCCTTTGCGGGTCCCTACTTTAACGGCTGGTAAAACCAGCCGTTAAGGTTGGGTCCCACAAAGGGACCTCGTAATTAGGCGCTAATAGGTTAACGGCGCAGCAGCCTTTTACGGTGCTGTTAACCCATTAGCGCCTGGGTCGTAATGAGGCCGTATGACTTGTAGTTCAGCCATGGCAACATGCATTTGTGGCTATAATGATATTGGTTTACATACACACCTCCAAAATTGGGGGTACTGCTATACAATCTATTCTAAGCATGTGAATCCATGAAAGATCCAATGCTGGAGAAGGGAATAGTTTCTTACCTGTAACTCCATTTCTCCAGCATTGGTATCTTTCATGGATTCACATGCGCCCGCCGGCCTCCTCTGCATGCAAACCATATATACCCCATACTACTTTGAGGGTTAAAGTTTGAAGGGAGCTGCAGGGGCGGGGCTATTTATACCACTACGTCCTATTGGTGCAGGCGTAAGCGGCCCAAAATGACGTAGATAGGACACAGAAGTGTAGAAATGTTTCCTATGGAAAACGTCTTTATAAATATACCGAGGGTTCCCAGCCTGACGACGGGGAATATTCTAAGCATGTGAATCCATGAAAGATACCAATGCTGGAGAAATGGAGTTACAGGTAAGAAACTATTCCCTTCTTACTGTTGTGTAGGTCTGTTGTTGCTCCTTGCTGTGCAGTTTCTGTGAGGTAATTATGTTGGAAGCATATCTTTTTTGGTTTGGTATATTCCATTTTAGTACATATGCTATTTAAATGGAAGGTTGATGTGTTACATATATAGGTTCCATTTCTTATTTATTATTACATATAATGTGTTTATGTGCTGCTTTTTGAACTTGTTCAGTGTTTATATGGCATAATCAAACAATTTAAGATACTCCTGAGTTTTTGGGTAGTGTTGATGTTGTCTGCATCCGTCCGTGGACATACGCACAGTCCGCGGACATCAAATCACTAGCTGGGGTTCAGTATGTTCTATGTTACATGTATATAAAGTAAGGGAATCCTAGTAAACATCTATCAATTCACACTATGAATATTCAGTAAAACAACTTTGTTAAAGGGACGTTATGGTTAAGTTGCGCTACTAAAACTATGAAATTCAGTAAAAAAACATTGTTAAAGGGACGTTATGGTTCAAAGCAAAATCGAAAAACCCTGAAATTCACTAGTTATGGTAAGCTAAGCAACCATAACTCGCGCCACTACCGTGCACTGCTAAGACTAACACCCAAGACATCGAAGATGACATCACAAATGTCATTGATGACATCACTGATGACATCACATGTGCATTTACTTTTCATGAAAAGTCTGTACAAGGGATTCTTATTATAAGGTTGAGAAACAAAGTGTCAAGGATCATTGGAATAGATGTCATGAGCTTTGTAGTGCATTAAGCAATGCATTGATATAAAGAGCATTGTATTATGAAGTTCGTTACAGTATAATAAGCTACTCATGTATAAACATAAGCATTGTGTGCAGCATACATGATGGAGGTGCAATATTCATAATCTTCCCATGTTGAATAGTGAAATTATAAATGCTTTCTTATTAGAGTTTTGTGTACTGTGCAACATTTAATAAGTAGCTAATAAAACCCACTTACTATATATTTCATTATTACATACAAAACAGAAAACAGACAACAACACATAAAATATGAGCATGATACAGGGAAAATGAAGTAAACAAAAACAAGCAATATTACCAGACAATCTTCATAACCTGACTGATTATCTTCATGCACAGAAATGATTGCTCTGCTTCAAAGCTACTACTTCCCTATGTATAGGTATCACATAATGTGACTGGACCCTAAGGAAAGTAGTATGAATACAATGTATACAAATAAGAGCATATCCAGGGAAAATACAGTAATAAAAATGCAGCAGAACTATAAGAAAGTGATGATAACCTTACTTATCATCTTCATACATACAAAGCATTGCTGTCTTCGCAAGTCTGTGTTTTCCCCTATGTATTGTTTCAAATGCTGTGAGTGAACCCAAGTGAATTGAAGTATAACTCTACAAATATAGTACTCTTTGGATTTTTTGTTTCCTGACTGTTACTGGCCTACATATGTCAGTAAAGGAGAAAAGAGGAGGCAGACATGTGATGTCATCAGTGATGTCATCAATGACATTTGTGATGTCATCTTTGATGTCCTGGGTGTTAGTCTTAGCATGCACGGTGGTGGCGCGAGTTATGGTTGCTTAGCTTACCATAACTGGGAATTTCAAGGTTTTTCGGTTTTACTTGAACCATAACGTCCCTTTAAACAAAGTTTTTTCACTGAATTTCATAGGTTTTTAGTAGCGCGCAACTTAACCATAACGTCCCTTTAACAAAGTTTTTTTTACTGAATATATACATGGCCACGGTAGTGGCCATGTAGTTATGGTTAAGTTGCTGTTTCCATAGGAAGAGCACTTTTGGGCGGCTTATAACTTCGCTCTCCCTGGACGGATCCTCACCAAACTTTGCAAAAAAAGTAGTTGGGTCACTCTGAATTTTTTTGCAAAAGTTTGGTGAGGATTCGTCCAGGGGGGAAAAGTTATAGGGGGGTCCCCAAAACTTTTTTTTTCCCATAGACTGAATGGGAAAAAACTTTGCGCACGGCTACAGCCCGAACCGCTGGACGGATTTACACCAAATTTGCGGCAGGAGCGGCGGCCTGGTCCCAAAAGCGTGCTTTTGTAAATTTGGTGTAAATCTGTCCAGTAGTTTTTTTAAAAAATGACCAAAATGTAAGGCAAAAAAAATTAGTGATATCTGTGTTCGCTTCGCGGACGGACTTCCCTGTTCGCTCCGCGGACAGCACCCCGATTGGCCCATGGCTTGCGTCATGTCCGCGGACATGCGACGTGTTCGCTGATTGGACGGCGAGGGGCGTGGAGCGCGTCAGATTTTCTGTGGCGCCCGCCATCTTGTATTCGCAGTCGACCGCGTACAGCGCAGTGAAACGTGGATAAAAAATGTATTTAGTGCCGTGTGTTGGTGTGTAAGATGTTTGGGAGGGTGGGGAGTATGAGATAGGTTCAATGTTTGTTTTTTATGTGCTAGACGTTTTTGTTGCGTTCGATTTGTCCGCGGAGAACACGCTGTTCTGACATTTGTAAATAAACTAAATGGTGGGGTTTTAGAGACGGAGTATGTGTCATTTTTGTTCGCAAGGAAGGTAAAAATGAGCTATGAACACTCGCGGTGTACTTAATTGTTCGTAAATACACAAACTGGGGGTGTCCTCAGGACGCTGTCCGTATTGTAATCTGTCTAGTTGAATGTGTTCTAAGAACACTCGCAGTGTCCGAAATGGTTGCAATTACACAAAATGGGGTGTTCTGAGAACGTTGTTTGTATTGTTCGTTGTCAGGGTGAAAGTGTTTTAAGACCACTCCTTTTGTCCGCTAATAGTACAATTTCCTAAGGGCGTCAACCGACTTTTTGTCCACTAAAGAAACGATAAATCCGGCTGGTGTGCGCCGACATTATGTGATAATCCTATGACTGGCGCTATTGACCTGGCTGACTTGCTTTTGCGACACTAAATCATATCTCCCGCCCCTAAGCCTGATATTATCAAAGCATTCATATTCCCCGCCTCTCTCCGTGACGTTACAGGTGCGTAATGAAACGCGCCCAGTCGTCTCCAGTCACTACGCGACTTTACACAGAACCCGGAAGACAACACACATTATGTCACAACACAGCGCGCCACAATTCGGAATATGAAACAGTGATTTAAAAGCAAACAGCAAGATTGTAAATGTTGTAAAGTACATTTATTTGACATCAAATGTTTAGAGAATATTCAGCAATTTGCATTTGTCTTTGCGGTAGATAGGCTGTTGGTTTATGATAAAAGCAGTAAATGGTCGCTCTGATAATCGGAAGGTTGCTCCAACAACGAGCCATTAGACCACCCTATTGGTTGGTATGTTGTTTGTAGCCGCTAGTACTGCGTAAGGGCATATTGGTCTTTGGCGATTGTCCCATAAAATGGTGAGGGTTATGAAGTTGCATATTTGGACCTGCACCTGGCAGTTGAAGACCCCATCCGCTGGAGTCTGTAAATCGTGACATAGGCAAAATGGAGCCACATACCTGTTTTAAAAAACATAAATTAGTCTCACCAGCCGATCTTCATTAGAGTATTTTAATAATAAAATAATAATATTTTCCCATTCATATAGCGCTAAGAACCGTGAGGTATCAAAGCGGTGCTTATTATTAACCACGGTGTGTGGTGCTCATTTATCGACCACGGAATGATGAAAGTGTCATGATGCTTACCTCCAAGGAGCCAGGTCCGACCCGGCAACCCCAGAGGCAGGCATCATTTCCCCCAGGGGAGTGCCAGCGGGCCCAAGCTGGGGCCCCTTGGATGCAGTCCTGGCGCCTTAGGCGCCAGGCTCATGTTGGACCTCTGTCCTGGCGCCTTAGGCGCCAGGCTCATAAAGCTAGACATGTGTTCAAGTGTTTTAATGTGCACTTACCTGATGCAGACCATGCTGCCACATCCAGGCCCTCTTGAGGCCTGAATAGGAACTACTTTACCTGTGGGACTACTTTCCACCCGGGTGTGGTCGGGGAAGGATACATACCTGATCGGAGGAAGGATACACACTTGGACTTCTTCCAAAGCTATTTAAACCACACCGATCAGCAACTCACGCTTCGCGTTGTTCTGCTCCTCGCAGCTGGACGCTCACCGTGTCAGCTCCGCATCTGGACTTCAGCCACGCCTGTCAGCATCCTGGGTCACCTGCAAAGGGAGACAAAGACCTACCAGCTAATCTGCACCACGGAGACATCACCGACGATCCTGAAAGGGAAGACATCATTTTTAAAGCATTTCGTTACGATCGCTGCAGCGCTGCATTTCACTCACCTTTCCTGGTTCCTCCATCTTCAGCAGCGATCATCCGGATACACAGCCACTTCCCAGAGCCTAGAGAAAAAGACAAGAATAAGAGGTGAGAGAAGGAAGGGAATAGGAAAAGCTCAGTTTCCTTCTAAGACTTACCTGTTGGGGTCATTCCCATTTCATTTCGGGTCTTGCTGCTTCCAAGCAGGACCCCGGCCCTATGGGGAAAAAAGACAAAGGGCCTCATTACGACCCTGGCGGAAAGGGTTTACGCCAGCGTTAGCTGCGCCGACCCCTTTCCGCCAATTACGAGTTCCCTTTCCGCCATGGTGATTTTACACCTGCTTTTGCAGGGTTAAAAATCCATGGCGCTAAGGGACCTTGGTGTTAATTACGCCACCGTAATTTACGGTGGCGTAATTAACGCCTTCCCCACTCCCATTATGCCCTATGGGGCAAGAATGGGAATGGGGAAGGGTAAAATGGGGATTGGGGACTTACCGCCCGCCAAGGTCGGAATGGGCGGTAAGTCCGCCAACCACCATGGCGTAAACGTAGTTTACGCCATGGTGGTAAAGGTCACGTGCCGCACGCTGGTAATTCCGCCCCGGTCCGTAATGAGCGACAAAAGACATTTGATGAGCGAATGCAAAACATTACCGAACGCTCATCCAGAACTTACCAGATCTTTACTGGAACTGCACGTTTCACTTCGGGTCGGCGCCATATCTCCGGCATTCCGAACCCGGCCCTATGGGGAAAAGACATCAACATCAGCGCTTTGTTGCAAGAAGTCTCCAAAGGAATCTTCATTCATCACCTGAAAAAAGACAATGAACATTATATTTAAAGCTTGAACTTTTGAACTTGCAACAGAACTTTACAGCGCCTTACCAGTATAATCAAGCTTACCTGAACTCCCATCCAACCTCAATCCAGTGAAGTAACTGGGTTCAACGCGCCCCTGCGTCAGAAGCAGGATGGAGAGCTCGTCCTTTCAGACCCTAAGGTGAGACTTCACGGGGAATCGTGGAAGGGTATCGTGGAGGGTTGGAAGAGAGTGGGAGGCTTGAGCATAACTCAGTCAGTAGGTAATACTCCCTTTTCACGCACAGGGGAATATTCCTGCGAGCCGGAGAAGCCAGAGTAGAGGGCCCTTCCTGTCCATCTTCAGAGTCCTGCGCTTCACCATTGAAGAAGCATCAGCACTCGAAGCCAGACCTGCGCCTCCGTGGGAATCAGGTGAGCGTTACAGAACGCGAAGCCTACCACAATTTCCCACCCGGGCGCTATGGAGACTTCCGAGACTGACCAGCTGGCCCAGCTTTTGGGGAATTACGGGCAGAGGTGCACTCAGCCCGCCAGGAGACTAACGCTCTCAAAAGAGAACTGATCTTATCTAAGGAAAGACATGACCTAGCAAAAGGTTATTACAGGCCCAGGCAGGGCACACTCCTTACCTAATTCCGGAGACATTTCCACATCAATGGGTTGATAACCCGGTACAAATTAATCTACCTGGACACATGCCTTTGGCCCGCCTGAACGTTTGCGGGGATCCCAAGAAATATGCCGTCTTTATGAACCAATGTCGTTTACACTTTCTATGCAGACCCGGAGCCTTCCCTAACGACCAGACCAAGGTAGCCTTTATACTATCTTACCTCAGTGGCAGTGCTGCCGATTGGTCTATTCCATTGGTAAATCAGGATGATCCCATTCTCCAGAATTTTCAGGGCTTCCAGGCCAGCATGGAAAGATTGTTCGCTCGACACTCTCAAGGACAGGCCTTGATAACGAACTGCTATCCTTACGACGAGTAATCAGGATCTTCTGTCCTACATAGCCACCTTAACAGACTGGTTGTGGAAACTGGATGGCCAGAAAGCAAAAGGATCACATTGTTTCATCGAGGCCTGCGCGGAGAGCTTAAGGATGTTCTAGCTCAGATAGTAAACCCACCCCAGGTCTGCGCAGACTACATTGACTTGGTGGTTCAACTTGATCACAGACTTCAAAATAGAAAAGCAGATCGGTTCAAGTATGAAAACCGAGCACCGATCAAAACCCACGCTACCTCCAAGAGTACCGACGTATCTGAACCTATGCAAATCGGTGGTGTTAAAGGACCATTAACGCAGAAAGAACGAGAGAGAAGGCGGCAAATGCAACTTTGTCTGTATTGCGGGACTTCCGGTCACTTTCTTCGAAATTGTCCAGTTAAACCACTTAAGAAGGTGGTTGGAGCTACTGATAACGAATTAGTGACACCTGATTCGGGAAACGACCTAGCCCGGCAAGCGTAGGGGTCCGCTTGCCGAGCTTGAAAACTAACTCTTTGACCTCGCATTTCGTCATGCCAATGGTGCTCGTGGACCCAAAACAGCCTCAGCAGTTGCATGCTATAAAAGCATACATCGACAGTGGAGCTATTGGAAATTACATAGACCGTGAATTGGCTTCCAGGATTAAGCTTCCTCTCCGCCCGAAAGTAACCCAAGATGTCATTACTACAGTAGATGGAACCGAAATAGCCTCAGGGCCTGTAACGCATTCCACTGTTGAAGTGACACTGGTGGGTCAGGATGGACATCGGGAAGCAATCGTGTTTGATGTGATCAAGGCCCCACAATTTCAAGTAATTCTTGGAATTCCTTGGTTAGAAACACATAATCCCAGAATTGACTGGCGAGCAAAGAAGATAAGTTTCCTGATTGTGAACCAACTTGTTATCCAAGAAATCCAGCTATGGGTTAGCCACAGCAACTTCCACCCCTGTACAGCTACCGTCAGAATACAAGAATTCCAAGACGTTTTTCAGAAAGAACAGGCTAACACGTTACCTCCCCATCGGTCTTATGATTGCCAGATCGATCTGGTACCCAATGCTCAACTACCTTGTAGTAGGATTTATGCTCTTACGGAACCTGAGAACCTGCATTTGCGTCAGTATTTAGATCAGTACCTAGCCAATGGTTTTATTCGCCCGTCCAAGTCTCCTGTCTCTTCAGCTCTGTTCTTCGTGCCAAAAAAGAAGGCGACCTTAGAACGTGTATAGACTATCGCGCCCTAAATCAAATAACGATTAAGAATCGTTATCCTCTGCCCTTGATCCCTGAGCTTATCGACCAGGTGAAAGACGCTTGTGTGTACACCAAGTTAGATCTCCGAGGAGCTTATCACCTGGTGCGCATAAAAGAAGGCGACGAATGGAAGACTGCATTCCGCACCAAATTGGGCTCTTCGAATATCAGGTGATGCCCTTCGGTTTGTGCAATGCACCTGCCGCCTTTCAGTACTTTATGAATGATGTTCTTCGGGAACTTATCGATGTCTGCGTCATTGTTTACATTGACGACATCCTGGTGTACCTTCTTCAGAATCTGATCACAGAAAACATGTTAGGCAGTTCTTGAGAAACTGCGCCAGCACAGACTATTTGCAAAACTCGAAAAATGCGTTTTTCATACCACAGAAGTTGAGTTTCTCGGATTCATCCTGACACCTCAAGGAGTCCGAATGGACTCGCGAAAGGTGGACGCCATCCTCAAATGGCCATCTCCAAGCTCGTGAAGGGAGTTCAGAGCATGCTCGGCTTTGCCAATTTCTATCGAAGATTCATCCCGAATTTTCCCGAACAGTCCAACCCATCACCGCTCTCCTAAAGAAAACAAACGCTTCGAATGGACTCTTGAGGCCGAACAAGCCTTCCAGGACCTGAAAAACCAAATTCACCTCTGCACCTGTATTGAAGCACCCGCACCCAGATCTCCCGTACATAGTGGAAACCGATGCTTCCAGTTCGGCCATGGGAGCTGTCCTGTCGCAAAGAGACCCAAAAACTAACCAACTACACCCAGTGGCCTTTTGGTCCAGAAAATGTTCTCCTCCTGAAATCAACTACGCAATTACCGATAAAGAGTTACTGGCCATCAAATCTGCTTTCAAGGCTTGGCGTCACTACCTTCTCGGGGCAAGACACACCATCACCGTAATTACGGACCACAGAAATTTACAGTATTTAAAGACGGCCAAAGCTCAATCTTCACGACAACTCCGATGGGCTCTATTCTTTGCGGAATTTGATTTTGTAATTACCTATCGCCCTGGCTGCAAGAATGGAAAAGCGGACGCCTTATCCCGGATTGGCATGGAAGAACCTAATTCGAGCTTAGAACCTGTGCCCATCATACCTGAGCAAAGAATCTTAGGCTTAACTTCATTGCAAATCTATTGAGGATATCCAAACGCAAGTAAAACAACTTCTAGACTCTTCAACCTTACTGGAATGGAGTCAAAAGGGTCCTCATTACACCGTTAAGGATGACTTACCCTACTTCCAGGAGCGGTTGTTTCTGCCAAGTAAAGAATTGCAAGAACTTGTTATTGCCCATCATCATGAATCTTTAATGGAAGGACACCCTGGTATCGCTAAAACGGAGGAAAAAATCAAACGCCACTTCTGGTGGCCTTCTTGGAGAAAAGACATAAAGTCTTTTGTACTGTCTTGTGGAATTTGCGCCCAAAACAAGGCTCAAAAGAAAAGGCCAGCCGGCCTACTTCAACCCTTGGATATTCCACCGGCACCATGGCACACCCTGTCAATGGACTTTATAACAGATCTGCCTCCTTGTGCTGGTTACAACACAATCCTTGTAATTGTGGACCTATTCTCCAAAATGGCCCACTTTATCCCTTTAAAAGGGTTTGCCTTCAGCTTCCACCTTGGCCAAGGAATTCCTGGAGAATATAGTTCGCATACATGGTTTCCCTTCCATATTAGTCTCGGATCGTGGAAGTCAATTTATCTCCCATTTTTGGAAGAAGTGTTGCCAACTAGCACAAATAGATGTGCGGTTATCCACCAGCCACCACCCCCAGACCGACGGACAAACCGAGAGAACCAATCAGACTCTCGAGCAATATCTTCGGTGCATGTTACACCAATCCGAGTTAAATTGGAAAGACATCCTTTGGATCGCAGAATATGCATACAACAATTCAGTGCATTCTGGAACCGGACAAACTCCTTTTTATACTTTGTATGGTCACCATCCTCGGACCTCTGACCTAGATCCACCTCTGACCCTGGAAATGCCCGCAGTAAATCATCTGCATTCCACAATAACCCGAGCCTTCAAAGAAGCTGCAACTCATTTACAGCAAGCCAAGAAAAAGTATAAAGAAAACGCTGATTTGCACCGAAGTAAAACTCCTCCTTACCAAGTAGGAGACCAGGTATGGCTAGCAACTAAACATTTACCCCTCAAGGGCCCGCGAACCTTCAATCCCAGATTCATAGGACCTTATCCCATCAAGCTATAATCAACCCAGTGGCCTTTAAACTGGATCTACCGTCCAACATGCGTATTCATCCAGTTTTTCATGCATCACTTTTGAAGCCAGTACAACCAGGAACCCGATTGTCCAAGCCTCCAGATCCATCAAATTGAAGGGGAATTAGAATTCGAAGTTAAAGACATTTTAGACTCCAAGGTGGTAAAGTCGAAACTCTTCTATCTTGTTGACTGGAAGGGATATGGACCTCAGGAGAGATCGTGGGAGCCTAGTAACCATGTCCACGCACCTCGATTAGTACAAAGGTTTCACCGGAGATTTCCGAACAAGCCCAAAACCCCGGAGGGAAGAACCTTGGGAGGGGCCTTGAGGGGGGGTACTGTCATGATGCCTACCTCCAAGGAGCCAGGTCCGACCAGCAACCCCAGAGGCAGGCATCATTCTCCCCAGGATGCCACGCGGGCCCTTTGGACACAGTCCTGGCGCCTTAGGCGCCAGGCTCATGTTGGACCCCTGTCCTGGCGCCTTAGGCGCCAGGCTCATAAAGCTAGACATGTGTTCAAGTGTTTTAATGTGCACTTACCTGATGCAGACCATGCTGCTACATCCAGGCCCTCTTGAGGCCTGAATGGAACTACTTTACCTGTGGGACTACTTTCCACTGCTGTGGTCGGGGAAGGATACATACCTGATCGGTGGAAGGATACACACTTGGAACTTCTTCCAAAGCTATTTAAACCACACCCGATCAGCAACTCACGCTTCGCGTTGTTCTGCTCCTCGCAGCTGGACGCTCACCGTGTCAGCTCCTGCATCTGGACTTCAGCCACGCCTGTCAGCATCCTGGGTCACCTGCAAAGGGAGACAAGAGACCTACCAGCTAATCTGCACCACGGAGACATCACCGACGATCCTGAAAGGGAAGACATCATTTTTAAAAGCATTTCGTTACGATCGCTGCAGCGCTGCATTTCACTCACCTTTCCTGGGTTCCTCCATCTTCAGCAGCGATCATCCGGATACACAGCCACTTCCAGAGCCTAGAGAAAAAGACAAGAATAAGAGGTGAGAGAAGGAAGGGAATAGGAAAAGCTCAGTTTCCTTCTAAGACTTACCTGTTGGGTCATTCCCATTTCATTTCGGGTCTTGCTGCTTCCAAGCAGGACCCCGGCCCCTATGGGGAAAAAAGACAAAGACATTTAGATGAGCGAATGCAAAAACATTACCTGAGCGCTCATCTAGGACTTACCAGATCTTTACTGGAACTGCACGTTTCACTTCGGGTCGGCGCCATATCTCCGGCATTCCGAACCCCGGCCCCTATGGGGAAAAGACATCAACATCAGCGCTTTGTTGCAAGAAGTCTCCAAAGGAATCTTCATTCATCACCTGAAAAAAGACAATGAACATTATTATTTAAAGCTTGAACTTTTGAACTTGCAACAGAACTTTTACAGCGCCTTACCAGTATAATCAAGCTTACCTGAACTCCCATCCAACCTCAATCCAGTGAAGTAACTGGGTTCAACGCGCCCCTGCGTCAGAAGCAGGATGGAGAGCTCGTCCTTTCAGACCCTAAGGTGAGACTTCACGGGGAATCGTGGAAGGGTATCGTGGAGGGTTGGAAGAGAGTGGGAGGCTTGAGCATAACTCAGTCAGTAGGTAATACTCCCTTTTCACGCACAGGGGAATATTCCTGCGAGCCGGAGAAGCCAGAGTAGAGGACCCTTCCTGTCCATCTTCAGAGTCCTGCGCTTCACCATTGAAGAAGCATCAGCACTCGAAGCCAGACCTGCGCCTCCGTGGGAATCAGGTGAGCGTTACAGAAAGGCTGAGTTTGGCCTTGCCGGGATTCAAACTTGCGTTAGCAAGCTGTGCACGGATGTCAAAGCGAGCGCTGTACTCGCTGTGCCACTTGACAGGCTACAGTGAAGTGGCACAGCGAGTAGAGCGCTTGACCGCCTATAGACCGGTTAAATTATTTCTATTAACCCACCCTGTGTCGTCTGCCTTTTTCAGAGCCCTCTAAACGACAGGGGATCAATTCGGCGGTGATAGTGCACGGTAGAAAACATTATGCCACTTTCAACGAACAAGTTCAATTTGAGCGGTCTTTAATGCTACGCTATTGTAATTATATTTGGTATACAATAATCTAAAGGGTTACTTACAGTACAATTGCAATTTCCATTGTCTACGAGTGGTGCAGTCCCAAAATACGACTGCGCGTGTGCCAACAATCTTTCGCATAGTGATATAATATATAAAAGTGGTTTCGTTTCAGAAATTGCATCTTTATCTTCTCTTACGTTTTAGCAACACTCCTTCAAGAGAAGTCTTTCATCACAATCTCTGTCTGTCAAGGTCAAAACACAATACAACCTTTTAGTCCGCTTCGTGAGCCTCTCCGGGGCCCGAGAAAAAAATGGAAGCAGCTGACCTTCACTGTGAACGAGCATAAATTCTTACTTTGCAACATTCTGTGTAAAACCATCTGTAGAAGTTGGTTTTTGCACGCCATGTTTGTATATTGTTTGCGTGATATTAAAAAAAGTTTGTTTAAAGGACGTTATGGTTCTAAGTACAGCCGAAAGACCCCTGAAAATTGCAAGTTATGGTAAGCTTTGAAAAATAACTGGCGCCACCACCGTGCACTGCTAAGACTAACACCCAGGACATCAAAGATGACATCGCAAATGTAATTGATGAAATCACTGATGACATCACGTGTGTATGTACTTTTCATGGAATTTGTGTATTAGGGATTTTTATTATAATGTTGAGAAAAAAGTGTCAAGAATCATTGCAAGAAATATACCCTAATAAGTGCATTGAACGATGCATTGATATAAATAGCATCCTATTATGGGGTTCTATCTAGTATACTAAGCTACTCATACAGAAACATAACATTGTGTGCAGCGTACAAGATGAAGGTATGATATTCGTAATGTTAATATGTTGAATAATGAAATGATAATTGTTTTCTTAATACATTTTTGTGTACTGTGAAATATGTAATAAGTAGCTAATAAAACCCATGTATTACATAATTGCATTACTATAGACAAAACACAAAGACACAAGAACACATACCAATATGGGTATATACAGGGAAAGTGAAGTTAGCAAAAAAGCACAAGTAGTAGCAGAAACAATTCATAACTTAACTGATTAGTTTCATGCAAATAAATGATTGCTCTGTTTCAAAGCTGCTATTTACCCTATGTATATGTATCACTTGATGTGATTGGACCCTAAGGAAAGTAGTGTGAGTACAATGTATACAAATATGACCATATACAGGGAAAGTACAGCCATAAAAAAAAACAACAGAACTATCAGAAAGTGCTCATAAGTCTAGTGATTATCTTTATGCACAAAAAGGATTGCTGTCTTTCAAGCTTGTGTTTTCCCATATGTATATGTTTCATGATGTGACTGTACTCTAGGGGATTACTGTAAGAACCTACTAGAAGGATACGTCTACAAATGAAATAAAATTCTTAGTTTCTGACTGTTACTGAAGAAAACCATGTGGCCTAGATATGTCAGCAAAAGAAAAAATAGTGAGCCAGACATGTGATGTCATCAGGGATGTCATCAATGACATTTGTGATGTCATCTTTGATGTCCTGGGTGTTAGTCTTAGCAGTGCACGGTGGTGGCGCGAGTTATGGTTGCTTAGCTTACCATAACTGGCGAATTTCAAGGGTTTTTCGGTTTTACTTTGAGCCATAACGTCCCTTTAACAAAGTTTTTTCACTGAATTTCATAGGTTTTTAGTAGCGCAACTTAACCATAACGTCCCTTTAACAAAGTTTTTTTTACTGAATTTCATAGGTTTTTAGTAGCGCAACTTAACCATAACGTCCCTTTAACAAAGTTTTTTCACTGAATATATATATATACATATAGCATGTACGTGCTAATGTTGTTGATACTGGCATGCAATTTACATTTGCCCAGCATTACATACTTTCCTTAAGCATTAAAGCTGCTAGTTGAACTGCTCCAAAATGTAGGCAGTTGAACACATACCTTCTGAACTCTAGATGGTACAAATATAACATTTTCGCGTTTCAAGAACTGCACAACTGCTGCATCATAGAGATTGCTTGCAAAGTGCACGAATCATAACTCTTACAATATATAAATCCATATTTTAAACAGAGTAGGATCATAGCTTAATTTTCCACATCCTGAATAAAAGACTATAAATACCACAATGCAGTGTTGAAGGCCTGAAAATCTGTTTAATAGCAGACATCATGACTATATACTAAGCTTTAAAAAGACGTTTAACTTGCCTCAGTGTAATTGTCTTGGACGAAGGCACAGAATGTGTATTTAACTGGGGCTTTTAGATACAAATATGCCCCATTACCCTGAGAATATGCTGATAACCTGATAACCGAAAGACGTGGCGAAGTCATTTAAGGGACAGCAGTGCCACATTGCCTGGTCGATATGCTGTTAGCCGCCCTGGAGGCAGCAAGGTCTGGGACTGTAGGAGTTTTACAACTCCTTCAGCCTCTATATTTTGTGCACCTATTTGAGCCCATAAAGGACCAAAATAAAAGGGGAAACACGTGTTGCAGGTGTTGCACCTGGAGAGCTGCTAGTGCTACTCCTCTCCCCCACACTCTTGCTGTTCAGGGCCGTCATTTCACCAAAATGCCAGGGGTAGCAGAAGTGACATCACACAACCTCTGATGGCATCACAGGAATTGATGTCATTTGACCCCAGGCTGAGTGACATCATGGGAAGCAGTGGAACATGACCGCTCACCCCTTGACAAAACAGGAAGTGGCATCGCATAGCATTGTTCCTAAGTACACTACGAAAAATATGGTTATGATATCACTGTAATGTGATATACTTTTCATACAAGAATGGATCCCCATATGTATCGTTAATATCAGTGTGTTAAGGCCCATATTCCCAAATTACTGTGAATGCAGGCAGACGTGCAAGGCCAAATGATAATGATTTTTAATTTTATTGGACATTTGTATTGGGCCTATACACAAGTGTTTCCAGGCGCCACAAGACAAGTTCGGGTGGGGGGGGGGAACATAGGAAAGAAAGTAGACCAACAGAAGCGGTTATATTGGCCTTGTGACAATCCTACCTTGCAAGTGCAAGACAAGGTGGTAAGTGCAGGGGGGGTAGAGGGAGAAGTGCAGGAGTGGGGTGCCCAAGGGGTGGGAGTTGTCAAGTTCTGGGGGGCCAATACGGCAAGTGGGAAAGAGGGAAAGGGAGGATGAGTGAGGTGGACGGGGTGGACCAGGGTAGGTCTAGTCAGGGGAAAGGCGCCCAAGGGCATGTGCTGGCGCGGGATGCTGGGGGTAATGGGTTGTTTGGCCCCTGTAGGACTCTGAATGGACCAGGACCCAGTCGCAGATGCATGATGTGTTATTATATCGTACTTATGCTTAAGTGATTTATATAAAACAAATATATATACAATATCACCCAACCTGTGTTGGTACTCATTTGTCGACCTCATAAGGATGAAAGGCTGTGTTGCCTTGCCGGGATTTTAACCTGCAACCTGCAGATTACACACACATTGCAGCAGCGAGCGCTCAACCCACTGAGCTATCTTACCTACTACAGTAAAATAAGCAATTACATGTCTGAATGTTTTCAAAGTCAGAAAGCAAATTACACTCTTTAGTGGATTTCATTGAACTGGTAACTGAGATTCAACAGCAGGTCAGTTCATCTGCAGGTCTGGTGCAAAGTTGGCCACATGTCAAGCCTACCTGGATCTAATTTTTCAGAAGTTGGCAAAATACATACAATTGGGAGGGTTCATAACTGTGTAATAAAGAATTTAGAGTAGTGCAGGGAAAGTCGCGCACTCCCACGGCATCCGTTACCTCATACATGCAAACAAATATCCTGAACAGCATGCCATGGAGATAGGAAAGATGGACACATTACAACAGAGCATTTATTGCTGCACAATGAAATCAAGGTCCTCTTTATGTGCTATGGTCAAATATTTCTACACTGTACACAACTTTTAGGCACAAGGATTTTGTCAAATGAACGAGGCCGCCAAGATGGAATGTCTTGTGATGATCGTAACACAGACAACGGCAGAAAAAAACATGCCATAACTTCAACCTGCGAAAAGCAAAATACATAGGGCCTCATCACGAGTTGGGCGGTAACGCCAGCGCTATTAGCCCTACCGCCAAACCCCCCGGCACTATTAGCACCGGATCACGGGTTTGGCGGAACGGTTAGTGCCCATTCCCCATTGGGCCCATTCAGGAATTCCTTGTTCCCCATTGGGCCCAATGAGGAATATTCGTGCTATTCCTGCCGGTGGATTTCCCGCCAGCAGTAATAGTGCCGAAAATCTGCAAATTTGCAGCGGAAATCCGCCAAGGCCATGATCTGGCGGACCCTTTAATGCAGCGGTAATAGCGCTACCGCCGCATTTAAGGGTTACCGCCAGACTCGTGATGAGGCCCATAGTCCGAAATGATGCTTTTTGTACTCTAAATGCTTTTTTGGAAGTTTTTCTCTGCATTGTGAATTGGAGGTGTTTAAGAACTGACGAAATCAGTGACTCATCCCCTAAGGTGTGCCTGAAATAAATCTTTAATGAGTCTAGCAATTATTGTATAGACTTCCAGAAAGACAAATTATTTGTTATTCCTTTTCTTTCTTATTTAGGGTCACTGCTCAAAGTGTTACACTTGTGAAACCCGCTGTTTTTTTTAAGATGCCTGAAGAAGTAAGCCAGTCACTCCAGAAACAAAGAGCCACATTGTGCTGAACAAAGCCCAGGAACTTCCGTTTAAAAAAAGAAATGTGTTGTCGTTTTTTTTAATTAGGGGTAGGACGGGAGACAACAGGGGTCGCAGCTGCAACCCACAAATGACGTCCCTATGGCTGTTCTGTCATTATCTGCTTTTATTTATCGAATTCTTATGACAGTGACATCAAGGCTACCCAAAGTGTTTTTGTAGCTTGATGCACAGACAAATGTGATCCTTCCGGCTACCACCAAAGAAGTGAAGGGATTGAAGAACCCATGTGTCTGACCCTCCTTCTACCAGTCAAAACTTGACATGCTTCCCTGGCAGTGATGTCAGTAAGCATGAGCATCAGGGACGGTGTCAGGGCCTTTCAGTTGAAACGGGTCCCAAGCCTGGAGGAGTGGGCCTGAGCAGCTGCCTCTTGTTGGCAGTCTTAAGACACAGCAGCATACAGCACACATGTTACAGGCTGCCTTTGCAAGCAGTCGCCTCCCTGGGATTCAATATCTAACCATGATCTTCTCAGTTCGTTGCCTTTTTACTCCGGTTTCCTCTACATTATTAATGTGCACTTTACCACATGTTACAGGCTGCCTTTCCAAGCAGTCACCCCTCTGGTCTTTTCTGTATTCAACAGGGTTCTTCTCACCGTATTGCCTTTCTTCTCCGGTTACCTCTACATTAGTAAGGTACTCATTAGAGCAGTCACATGACAGGTTGCTTTTGCAAGCACTTTCTGGTGGTCACCGATTTTGGACTTTCCAGTATCCAGCGGTGTATGTATAACCTCATGGCCTTTTTACTTTGTTTTCATTATATTAGCCCATGGCTGACAAAGAGCTTTACCCCACTGGCTGCCCCATGTCAATCTGCACCCTGCTGCATTCTTTTGACTCCGTTGTAATTTAAACACCCCATGGGTGCCTCTGAAATGTTTTCTCAGCTGTGGCCATGGGAGTCCCACAAAGTTGTTAAAATGGGCCCCCACCAACCCTGACATTTTCAGCCAGCCTTCACGGGAATTCCCTTGAAGCACACAGACCACCTTTATCCCCTCCAGAATAAGAATGAGTGGTATTTCAAGCACATTAGCAGTTTATGATCAGGATACTTGTGTTCTAGAATAGTTTAGTTCACATGATCACTGGTGTAACGAGGTGCCCGCCACCCCAAGTCCAGGAGTGTCTCTGGAACAGCCCTCTCCCTGACTTTAACTGAGGATGAGGGCTGGGTCGGGGTCAAGATGTTGGTGCGGGAAGCAGGCGCTCCCCCTCTGGCTCGCTGCGCATGTCGGACAGGAGGCAGGGTCCCTGCTTCCTGTCCTTGTGCAGCTCGTGAGCCAGAGGCCTGGAGGGAAGGAGCATCACTCTTGCTTAACAGATAAGGAAACCTTCAAAAGGATTGTGTCCTCCGACGTATTCCTTATCTTTGATAATACGTTTCCAGCTTGCTGGCCTCTGAAATGTTTTCTGTAGAGGGCGCTGCGCGTCAACGTCCGCCGAGTCGATGTCCCTCGACGGCCACCGTATCAGCGCCGACGTCATCATGCCCATAAATATCCACGCGCTGCGTCCGTTGCTCAGTTCCATTTTTCCGCACTTCGTGGGGCCTCGGAACGTCATTGCTCAGTTCAGTCAGGATAACTAACTATATCTACTCGAATATACCTTCTCGTTCTCGATGGCTTCTTCATCGGAAACGACGACGCTGCGATCCGGCTTCAAGAAATGTCGAGACTGCGGTAAAAAAAATTCGATAACGGACCCACACAGGATCTGCTTGTGGTGCTTGGGATCCGAGCACCATTGTTCGGAGTGTGAGGACTGCATGTCCTTGATGGCGAAAGCCTTGAAGGAGCACAAGGGGAAGCTCGAGAGAGGTAAGTCAGTCAAAACCTCCTTGAAAGTTTCTTCGGCTGAGTCGAGGCATTCGTCCCCTCGCCGTCGAAAACATTCCCATTCTAGATCTCGAAGTAGCTCCGACCATTCTTCGAGATCAAGACACTCAAAAAAGAGACGTCGAAGGTCCCCTTCCTCGTCGTCTTCTGTATTCCCAGAAAGGGTCTCCTGTCCCACTAAACACAGTTCTCAAGCTGAGTGGGAGGAATTCAGAAAGAAAATGTTTGTTAAGCGTCTTCGAGAACGCAGCCTCGACCCCCTCGAAGACAGCTGAGGGTGATACCCCGGGTGAAAAACCCAAAAACGCTGCGAGTCGCAGCACCCTGCAAAACATTCCACCCGAGAGCGCCATGAGCCATCGGGTAAGAAGGCACCATCTTCGACGCCGTCGTCGAAGATTCCTTCGACGCACGGATCGGCGCCATTGACGCCGTTGTCGAAGGGTTACTCGACGCATCGGTCGAGCGACTCGACGCCATCGTCCACGCCGACATCGACGCTGATGAAAGAGAGGACCAAGGCCACTCCACAGCCAACAGTGATTCCAAGGGCCGCCGGCACGACGCTGAGACCATCGTCGATGCCCTCGAGTAGGATCCCGATCCTCTCGAGTTCTTCGAGACCCCTTCCAGTTTTTTCAACGCCGTTCTCGGCGCCTTCGAAGCCTGTTACATCGGCGTCGACGACATCGACGTTTTCTCGCCCAATAACGACGAGTTTGGCTCCTTCTGCCTTAGAGCTGGGTTTTACACCGTTTCAGAGGTCAGAGTACCCTGCACTATCTTCAATTTATGAAGAGGGGGAAGATTCTGACCAGGAAACATTTGGGTTACAGAGGACCACACTGCATATTTCAGAGGATTTCACCACTGAGGAAAGAAGGCTGAAGGACCGACAGGAGTCACTACATGAGGCAAGTGGGCTGGACACTTCCCCAGAAGTGGAATTTGTTAAGCCAGACCCAGGGGAACATGCCGAAACACCCTATAGAACCCTGATGGCAAGAATTATTGAATTTATGGGTTGGTCTGCGCTTTCACCTGTTTTTCAACAGGATGACCTAACAGACATATTAGACATAGGCCCACAGGAGGACCCGGGGGTTCCCTTCCATGCAGCCTTACAAAGGAAAATTGCATCTAATTGGGAAACTCCTGAAGTTATCCCTGCGGTCAATAAACGATTGTCAGCCAAGTATAGGGCAGCGGCTGCTGACCCTGAATACTTATCAAAACACCCAACCCCAGAGAGCCTGGTGGTTCAAGCGGCAACTTCATCTAGCAGTAGGACCGCTTACCCTATGTCCCACAGGATAGAGATGACAAGAGTTACAATTCGATGGCGAAGAACGTCTTCTCTGCCTGTAGTATGGCGTTGAAGTCCATCAACGCCACCTGTACGCTCGCCAGGTTCATTCGCACACTATGGGAGTGTGCTTCATCAGCGGCTGACTGCATACACGAAGGAGAGGAAAAGGAAGCCTTCCTTAACATTATTAAAGATGGCAAAGATGCCATGTGCGAATCACTTCAAACTGCCATTGATTCAGCTGACAGTATCAGCAGGGCCATGGCGGCAAGTACAACAATCCGCAGGCATGCGTGGTTGCGAAAGTCGGGCTTTGCTCCAGATGTACAGGCCAGACTTTTGAATATGCCCTTTGACGGCTCTTCATTATTCGGGAAAAAGGCTGATGACAGTCTGGAAAAGTTGCAGACTTCTAAAGCAGCAGCAAAATCTTTAGGAGCTGCTATCCGCCAAACTTCTTTTCACCCCTCAGGAACCTCTGGGAGAGGAAAGTCCTTTCGCTATTATTCCACATTCAGGAAAGGCAGAGGACAGCCGGCTCAAAGAGGCCAAAGGAGATCCACCCGAGGTGGACAGGTCAAAAGTACTAAGGCCGCAGCAGCAGCAGGTGCCTCTTTACCCTCAGCATCTGCATCAGCCGCCCCCAAACCACTCTGAGGCCTTCCCACACAACTCACCTGTAGGGGGCAGGTTAACTCACCATCTGACGGAATGGCAGGCTATAACGTCAGATGCTTGGGCATTGGAGACAGTTGCCCAGGGCTACTGCCTACCCTTTCTACACATTCATCAGAGTCACCCACCGGGGAACAGCTCTCTAAAAGTTCCAGATCCGCTCCTCTTGAAGGAAATTATAGACCTGCTAGAGAAAGGTGCCATAGAACCGGTACCTGTAGCGGACAGGAACAAGGGCTGGTACTCCCCCCTACTTTCTCATACCAAAGAAGGCCGGAGGACTGAGACCCATCCTGGACTTACGAGAATTGAACAAGTTCCTCAGGAAGGACAAGTTCAAGATGGTAACTCTCTCTCAGATCCTTCAGGCCCGCCAGCTCCAGGACTGGCTGGTATCTCTGGACCTTCAGGATGCTTATTTCCATGTGCCAATCCATCTCAAACACAGGAAATACCTGAGGTTCGCAATTGGCGACTCTCATTATCAATTTCGAGTTCTGCCATTTGGGCTGACCTCCGCCCGAGGGTCTTCACCAAGCTGATGTCGGTAGTGGCGGCGAGTCTAAGGAGGGAAGGGATCCACGTCTACCCCTACCTGGACGATTGGCTGATCAGGGCTGTATCTTCGAAACAGGCCCAGTCCCAGCTAGATTATGTCTGCCACTTCCTTCACAGACTGGGCTTCTCCCTCAATTTAAAGAAGTCACAGATGATACCATCACAGAGACTCCAGTTCATTGGAGCGGTCCTGGACACTTCCCTGGGAAAAGTCTTGCCACCAGAGGTGAGGGCTCAAGATATTCTACAGAGGGTCAGCAAGTTTCAAAATGCCCAACGTCTCCCAGCCTTCGAATTTTTGAGGTTGCTAGGCCTCATGGCATCCTGCATCTTCCTTGTGCCAGGGCTCGCCTGAGAATGAGATCTCTTCAGTGGGCACTGAGAAGTCAGTGGTCGCAATTCTCAGGGAGAATGACAGATCTCCTCCGGATTCCGGACAAGGTAGCCCGCGACCTTCAATGGTGGGCCTATCCAGGGAACATCTTGAAAGGAGAACTGTTTTGGCAACCATGGCCGGAGATAACAGTAATCACAGACGCCTCACTCACGGGTTGGGGAGCCCATGCCAATGACTTGACCATCAGCGGTCGTTGGTCTCCATCGGAGTCCAGACTACACATCAACCTATTGGAGCTGAGAGCGATCAGACTAGCGCTGAAAGCTTTCCTGCCATCAGTACAGGGGAGAAATGTCCTGATAATGACGGACAACATGGTGGCCATGCACTACCTCAACAAAAGAGGAGGCGTAGGATCACTGCCACTGTGCAGAGAGGCGATGCAGCTCTGGTTTTGGGCAATCCAAGAAGGAATCTCTCTATCGCCAGTCCACCTAGCCGGAGAGAAGAACTTGACAGCGGACGCTCTGAGCAGGCAGAGCACAGTCTCCCAAGAGTGGGAGCTAGCTCAGGAAGTCCTTCAAGAGATCTTCGCCCTTTGAGGAACCCCTCAGGTGGATCTGTTTGCCACAAGCACCAACAGGAAGTGTGATCTGTTCTGTTCAACGGAATTTCCCCCGAGAGGAGCTCTAGGAGATGCGTTCGTAGTGGACTGGGAGTTTCCACTCCTTTACGCGTTCCCACCAGTCCCTGTTATTCCTCAAATGATCAGGAGGTTGAGAAGATTCCGTAAAACCATGATCCTAATTGCCCCGGAATGGGCCAGGAGAATGTGGTACCCGGACCTTCTAGATATGTCCATCTGTCCTCCAATCCGTCTTCCACTCAAAGAGAATCTTCTCTCGCAGAAGGGAGGTCAGGTTCTCCATCCAGACACCAGAACCCTCAACCTTCACGCTTGGCTTCTGAAAGGGTGAGGTACAAGGATTGGGATCTCCCGGATGACGTCATGGAGGTGTTGCTTTCGGCCAGAAGACCGGCATCAAAGTCTTTATACCGCTGCCGTTGGAACAAATTTTGCAGCTTGTGTAGGGAAGAGACTATCGACCCTTTTTCATGTGGTACACCAACGGTGTTATCGTTTCTACTCTACTTGGCAAACTCAGGCCTTCAAGTTGGCACTGTAAAAGGCTATCTCGCAGCGCTTTCTATCTTCAAGCGCACTGCGGAGGAACCATCGTATTTCAAACTTCGTCTAGTGGTACAATTTCTCAAGGGATTAACTAATGTTTACCCTCCAAAACCATTCCATGTTCCCTTATGGGACTTAAATTTAGTCTTAAACTTCCTAATGGGCACTCCATTCGAACCACTTCAATCTTTCGCGCTGAGATTTCTCACACTTAAAACTGTCCTATTGGTAGCACTAACATCTACTAGGAGGGTGAGCGAGCTACAAGCTCTCTCCTGTAAACCCCCACATACAATCTTTCACAAGGACAAAGTTGTCCTACAGATGAAGCCTAATTTCCTCCCAAAGGTGGTTTCTGAATTTCATATTACTCAGAAAATGACCTTACCTTCGTTCTACCCTCCTCCCCATCCGGGAAAAGAGGAGGAAAGGCTACATAGGCTGGACCTAAGGCAAGCTCTCAGCTTTTACATCAGCAGAATGGCTAGGATCAGGCAAGCAGACCAACTGTTTGTAGGATACTCAGGTCACAAGTTGGGACTACCCATAACAAAACAAATCATCTCCAGGTGGATTATTTTGGCCATCCTGGAATGTTACAAACTGGCAGGGAAAGAGCCACCCCAAAATCTCAGGGCTCATTCAACCAGGGGTATCGCAGCCTCTTCGGCACTCCAAAGAGGGGTACCGGTCCAAGACATATGTGCGGCTGCCACATGGTCGTCCGTACATACATTCACAACATTTTACAATCTGGATTCCTCCACTGCTCAAGAGACCAGATTTGGCAAGGCCGTATTACATTGGGTCCATCCCTAAAGGGATACATAACATTCTCACTCCCACCTCCAATTACATGCCACTGCTATGGGAGTCTATGGGAAGCGTTTCCCCCCGGGGTTGTTTTGGGCGCTGCACAGGCCTGCGCATAGAGTGCCGCCGGGATTATTTAAGGGGGCTGGGAAGGTTCAAGAGCAAGCGACGGTTTAGGCAAGCGTTTGTCCAGGTCGCCTGCTCCCGTGCCTTCCCTTCGTGTGGCCTAGGTTAGAGTAAGGTTAGTGAGGTCTAGAAAGTGTGGGGGTTTTGTAGTTGGTTGTAGTCTGGGGGCGGGTAGGCATATTTGCTAGAAGGTTATTTAATTTTTTGTATATTGTTATATCGTCGGGTGTGCTGTAAATAAAGCACGCCCAACGCTTACCGGTCTTTGCATGTGTCTTGTCTTCGTCGCGGCTCAGAAGGGAGAGAGGCAGTCCCAGCGGGGTCATGTGCTTGTAGCAAAGCGTCCTTGCGGGGAGTTAGGCAGCTTTAGCGGGGGGCAAAGCGGAGGGTAGGTGTCCCAGTAGGGCACATTTGGGCGGTTTGGGAGAGTGTTGAGGGAGGTAGGAAGGGCTGTCGTGTGGCGGCTGCATAGCCATAGGAGTGCGTAGGCCTGAAGCGCGGTGTCGCTCGGCAGCCGCCAGGTGGCAGTGCAGAGCCCTTAAAGGGCCGCACATGCGTTTTAGAGAAGGGAAATACTGCAGCTTGAGATAATCAGATAATAATTAAGTGGGCAGCCAGTTGCTGCCATGCAGTATCTGCGTGGTGGCTACTGTTGAGGTCTAGTTTTAGTGGGCTTGGTTGGGGGATTTTACTGGGCTTCAGATAAAGAAGCTTCTTTCCCCCTGGGCGGGCAACACTCAAAGGCAACAGTTGGCTCAGGGGCCTGCTGTTAAGTTGTGTGGCAGGGCGGGGCGCAATCTTGAAGAAAAGCTGCTGCAGCAGAATGGTGGAGCAGGGTGCAAAGGAGAAGGGGTTGATAGATGCACAGGCATTGTGGGAAGCCTTGGCAATTATCAGCAGGGCACCCAAGGCGCAGCTTGAAGGGGCGGTGGGGGAGGTCATGGGTGAGAAGAACAAGTTACTTCTTACCTGGTAACGCTCTTTTGACGGGATGTTCCTCCGACGGGGAAGGAACCAGATGGTGCATTTGTTTCAGAACCATACCACTCTTCCAGTGGCTTCCTTCCTCCGCCTCTTGGGTCACATGGTCTCCTGTATTTTTCTAGTACCAAAGGCCAGGCTGCATGTGAGATCCCTCCAGTGGCTCCTGAGGGACCAGTGGTCTCAGTATCTGGGAGCTCTCACAGATCGCCTTTCAGTGTCCAGCCAGGTATTCTGCGAACTCAGCTGGTGGAACACGCGCAGTAATCTATTGGCGGGGGAATCCTTCTGGCCTCATTGGCCCCAGGCCTGAGTGGTCACCGATGCAACCCCGAATGTTTGGGGCACCCACTGCGAGGATTTGCAGGTGAACAGCCTCTGTTCCCCATCAGAAGCCAAGTGGCATATCAACAGGCTGGAGTTGCGGGTCATCAGGTTAGCCCTGTCTCTGAGAGGGAAGCATGTCCTTGTCCTGATGGACAACATGGTGCCATGCACTACCTCAACAAGCAGGGTGGTGTGCACTCCCGCCCACTATGCACAGAGCCAATTCAGCTGTGGTTCTGGCAGTTCATCTAACGGGGACAGAGAACACCTTGGAGGATGCTCTGAGCAGGCAGAGCTTGTTCTCACACAAGTGGGAAGTGTGCCAGGAATCCCTCAAGGAGGTGTTCGCTCTCTGGGGTACCCCAGCAGTGGATCTGTTCGCCACAGAGTCCAACAGGAAGTGCAAACTCAAGGGAATTCCCAGCGAACGGTGCACTGGGGGACGTGTTTCTGGTGGATTGGATGTTCCGTCTCCACTACGCCTTCCCCCTGATTCCCATCATCCTTTGGTTTCTCAGGAGGTTGAAGAGATTTCGAGTGACCATGATCTTGATCTCCCCGGATTGGGCGAGGAGAACGTTGTACTCAGATCTCCTGGATCTGACCATCTGTCCATCTCACTGGTTGCCTTGACGTCCGGATCGCCTAACCCAGCCGGAGGGTCATGTGCTCCACCCGACCCCAGATTCCCTCAACCTACATGCGTGGCTCTTGAGAGGATGAGGTATGATGACTGGGACCTCTCAGAGGAGATACTTGACGTATTGCTGACTGCACACAGACCTTCTACTAGATCTACTAGATCTCTGTATACGTGCAAGTGGAGAAGATGTGAGATTGACCCTATCTCTTGGCCCACCGCCACTGTGGTGGAGTTCCTTATGTCACTGGCTTCTTCGGGCCTTCAGCTTCAGGTTGACACAGTAAAGGGTATTTGGCGGCCCTGTTTGTGTTCAAAAGGTCCCCAGACCAGGGTTCCTTTTTTACTATTCAGGTCATGGCCCAGTTCCTGAAGGTCCTTCTCAACAAGTTTCCACCAACCCCATTTGTTGCTCAGATTGGGACCTTAATCTGGTTTTGACCCATTTGATGGCAGCCCCATTCCAGCCTATGCATTCATGTTCTTTGCAGCTGTTGTCCCTTAAGACAGCCTTATTGGTTGTGATCACATTTGCCAGGAGGGTTAGCGAACTGCAAGCCTTGTGCTGCAGACCTCCCTTTCTGAAGTTCTTTCATGAGAAAATCTCTCTTAAAGTCAAACCCAGATACCTTCTTAAGGTGGTTTCAGAATTTCATCTGTTCCAGTCTATTGATTTACCTGTCTTTTACCCTCCTCCACTTCCCTCAAAAGAGGAAGAGCGGTTACACCGCCTTAACCCCAGGAGAGCGTTAAGCTTTTATGTTGTTCTCACATCTGAGTTTAGGATGTTGGACCAGTTGTTTGTGGCCTATTCCTTGTCTAGAAAAGGTCTTGCCATCACTAAACAAACCCTGTCACGTTGGAATATTTTGTGCAAATCAGAGTGGTACTAATCGGCAGGCAAGTATCTTCCTGCGGGCATCAGGCCCTACTCGACCAGATGGTTCTCAGCCTCTATAACCCTCAAGAGATGAGTATCTGTTAGCGATATATGTTGTGCGGACACTTGGTCATCCTTACATAACTTCACCAAGCACTATGCCTTAGATGTTGCACAGGGAGCTGATGCAAGGTTTAGTAGGGCTGTTCTACAGAATTTCCTGGTCTGAATGTTTCTGTACTCCTACGTTATCCTAACTTCTTGGAGAGTCTATCATGATGAGGAATCTCCGGGAGAAAAGCAATCCATTGAAGGAGAAATTACTCACCGTAGTGACCTTTCTATGGATTCTTCTCCCGCAGATTTCTCATCGACCCTCCAATCCATCCCTGCTCACAAAGTTCTGTGGGTTGTCGCTTATGTCCAAATGAGAAGGCATCTGGTTTTGTCTCTGGGATGACCACTTCTGTCTCATTCTAAAAAAAAAAGGAAAATTATATATATTTTTCAAACATTGTTGTGGGGGTTCACCCTGTTGGGATGTATCCTTGTTAATGTTTTAACAGCTGGTTAGCTTCCTCCTGTGGTTTTTCCTTCTGCAGCGTTCAATCACATTGGGAAATTGGAGGAACTGAAGTATGGGGCATAGCGGCGTGCTATATATACGACGCCTGACATCACTTCCGGAGACGACGATCGAGAGCCAGACAAGACAGATCAACGATCGACGGCCGAGTCGAGGTCCACCACACTCCCTGTTGAAAAGCTTCCAGACACTAGAGCTAGATGATGGATATCTATCATGATGAAGAATCTGCGGGAAAAGAATCCATAGAAAGATCATTACGGTGAGTCATTTCTCCTACTGGCAGAGCCAGCTTGGGCATGTTTTCTATTACTGGAATTACACGCTAAGCAAACTGGAGTATGTTCTTATATGGAAATATTGGCATATATTGGTACAGCCAGCATGGAAATGTATGGCCACACCTAGTGTGACATTTATTTTTAAACTGCCATATTTTGTGGGGAAAGGCATGAAAATGCATTGGGAAATGTTCCTGTGCACTGTTGGTGACTTGCATCTATTGGATTTTTCATGGGTTACACAACAAAGCCAATTGTTAACTGTTTTTACACAAATTGTGCTGTATAAAGCACTGTTTTATTCAAAAAAATATATGGGATGGAGAATCCCCCGAACCTTGTTTTGCTGGATCGGGATCCCTTGTTACACTCGGTTGCTCTCACAGGCTAGTGGCAAATATATACGCCCCTCCAATAATAAAAAGAATTTCACCAGCCGCCACTTTTGGCTAGTACATTTCAGTGCCAGAGATCAGGTACTCCCCATTGTTTCTACACTAGGTGAAAGATTTAAGCTTTGATCAAAAAATCATCTTTCACCCAGTGCAGTGCACGCTTCCCATGCAGCAGCATGATCATAATGGGCATTACACATGCATGGTGGTATGGGGTGAAATATAGCCCCTGAATGCCATAAATAAAGAGGCCAAAGTGATTTGGGAAGTCACATTGAAGTATAAGGCCAGCACAGAAATGGTGATGTCATACACGAGGCCTATTGAACCAAAAACAGGCCTAAATCTTAAAGGAAAAAAAGTGGGCTTGAATCTCAAAAGTGCGAAGATATGCGCAATGCATTTCAGCAAGAAAAGGAAAGACATGTGGCTGAAAATGCTGTTTTAATAAAGCCATGGAGAGCTGCAATTTTACTTAAAGAGTCTGAAAGAAGCGTGTACATTATCTTCAATGTAATACCATATTGTGCTCCAGTCATCTCAAGTGAAACCGAGCTCATTTCAATTATGAGAAATTAAAGAACTTCATTTTTCCTCATTCAAATGACAGTATGCTAAAAGAAGTGCTCACTAGACTTTCAGAGTTTGAACATGGTTTTCTCATGTAACTGTCCTATACATATGGACATTCCAGAAGTGACATTAATGTATTTTGCAACTGTGAGATTAAAGTACATTACACATGGATATAAGGCCCAGGTGCCTTATAAAATGTCATGTAAAATGTGTTGTGTGTGAGTTTAAAAGTCAATACTTGCAGAATTTTACATGCAGCCGGTCATTTCTCCTAAAGATGAAACTTTACCGCCAAGACCTTTCCTCTGCTGATCCTGGAGAGGAAGCTCTGGTTGTCAACCATCAAACAGGGTCATTGCTTAAAAATACAGAAATAAATACACTGCCTAGATTTAAACCATGGTGGAAACAGATAAGGCCATGCCAGTTCTTTCAGCAGAAGTGACCTTGAGGTCACAATTGCCATAAAATGTCCATTAGAGTTTCAGCCAGTGCCATTATAGGCCACAAAGGGAGAGGCTAAGATAAACATAGCCAGCCTCTGGCTGATCACATGCTCAAGGGAAAATTAAACTGAAAGTGGATAAAGAAAAGAAACAGGAGTTTAGTTAATAGAAAAATACATATTATTGCATAAAAGGGGTAGTGTATGTGCCACAACGGTCATTCCAGACTTTCATTAAAGGTGACAACAACCCCCTTTGAACCATGCTAAAACAATGTTTGTGTGATAAACATAACGAAAGTTAGTAATGAAAATTTGATTTGGGCCTTCCCTTGATTCCGAGAGATTTGGAAGTTGGTGTGAGGGTGAAGGAGAAAATTAACATGGCAACTATGAAGTGGCATATTTTTCACTGATACGGCTCCTGAGTAAACAAAGAAAAACTGTATCTCTGCATACGAAGGGCGTGCCAACTTCAGATTTGCATCATCTGATTTGCCTTCAAATGTAGTTCTTAAAAATATATCCATACATGTAAAGATTTGAAAAATGAGGGTACTTGCCATGTTGGTAGATTTTCAGAGTCTAAACAGGCCGATTCTACATGTCATTTTGGGATAACAAAGCTTTTTCCTTCCACAGCTTTCTTAAGTCACACCCCTCATCTCCTTGTCCTATTCGTACACAGGTGGGAGGTGGGTAGAGAAAACCAACCAATCCCTTTCGAGACAAGTTTGTAATGTCATTTGCCCCATACGTAAACCAGTTTGTATTAGAACTGGACTTTTTCCACTTAATCTGGGAGGTAGCCTGCTGCTCAACTCTTGCGAGAAACATCTAAGCAGAGAGGCCCCAAATCCTGCATTGGAGACAGGGGCCAGGAGACATGGAAGCTGACTGGGACCCCTTGGACGAGCCAGAGTAGACTATCCTGGATTGACACCATTGCTGTCCCAGAGGTGCCCTGCTGTTCATTACAAGGCCTCTCCTGTAAGTAAAGCTATCCCGAAAGCCATAGATTGTGTAGGCCCTGCATTTTCAAGCATTGTTTCAGTTATTTCCACGTAGTAACATATCCTCTTTTTCTGTGTAGATCCTTAGCATATTTAATTAAAGTAATTAAAGTAAATCAATTAATTCCCCCATAGAAATCAGGGGATGTGTTTTGTTAGCATTCAAAACTAACAAGCTCTTCCCAGTGTGTTTTTAGCCGGTATAGACATAAAGATTTGCCAAAAGAATAAATCCCAAAACCCTGTTTCCACATGAGTGTGCTAGGTGCAAAACGAAATTGCCCCTTTGGTCCCATTGTGCACTGACCCAAACCACAAAGCTCTGCCTGTTCTTTTTAGGTGTGGTAAAATTAATTTTCCCATTGGTTTACTTTCCCTCATATTGCATCTGTGGTAATAAGTAAAAAAAAGATTTTGCCCCTTCAATCCCTTTTCCCAAAAAGTGCATTTTATCAGAATTCCAAAACGATGTTCCCATTGTGTTCCCACTCACTGCCACTAGACTTCAATTCAGAGGGGCCAAGTCTAATTGATGTTTGGAGGGTGGGGTTGTTGGGAGAAAAGTATTATAACCAAATCAGCAATGTGTTTTGAATTGTTATTTTTCTGTATTGGTGGGTTATTTGATAAGAAAGCTGCAGGAAATTGTGACTGTATATTGCAGTATTATCTCTGTGTTGGTGCCATTACAGAAGTCATTTTTGTTCTTGTGTTGCAACAGCCTTGGTGGCTGATGTTAGTGTATTTGTCAAATTTGGTTTAAATACATTAATAAATCTATATTCTTACTACACACTGGCCTGGTTCCTAGTCTATTGTGGCACCGGGTATTTGTTGGGGTTGGGTGCGAGACGTGCTGGAGGCCTTACCAAAGTGAACCTTAACAAACTAATAGTGCTTTATTGTGCGCCACATTCATTGGGGGGGAAAGGAACTCCCTGAGTTGAGTGTGACTGCGTAATAAACCACTACAAAACTGGGGGCTCCTGCCAAGATTGGTAGAGAATTTCCAATTGTGACATTGCTGTTGCAGCAGACTATTCATTTAGTTGTAACAGGTTAGAGAGAAGTCGGATTCTAGTTTTGTAGGCCTGATTTTTATGTGCAATGTTACCGGTCAGTAGGGGTGAACCCACAACCCTGGGAAGGTTAAGAGAAACTGGTTACCTCGTAGTTCTAGTTTTGAGAAACTTTAGTATAAATTAGTTCCCACATTACTTGCTGTGTTTTACAGTGACATTTTTATTGTAATTTGTGGTGGTCAGCCGACACGTGTTTTGGCCTCGACGAGTCTTTAACAAGGCAAGAAATAGGTTGTAGGATGGGGGGTATTTGTTGCCCCTGCTAGGGCCCCTTTGTAATATCAGCCTCAGGTTAATTCCAAGATCCAATACTGGGAGATAACATGAAAAGTCGAGCCCAAAGGGGCCCGACCAGGCAACTAGCGTGGGAACTAATTTATACACATTTTTCTCAAAACTAGAATTGCGAGGTAACCTGGACTGTTTCTCTTATTCATGTAGGTGTAATTGCATTTCAGTGGATGGAAAGTTGTGTTGCATTGTGAAGGCGCTATTCAGACCTGTACCCTGGGTTTCAGGCCGGTTTGTAGATAAAACTGTGTTAATTTGAGTGTCATTGTGAGTACAAACTAAGAAGGAACAGGGTTGTGATTTTGCCCTTGCATAGACAGCATAGTAGGTGCAGAACACATTTCAGAATGAGCCCATAGAAATCAACATGGCCAGGAAGTACCTTCTTTCCAAATTGTTAAAGGTGAATGGGTAGAGCAGGAGCATGAAATGTGGTGAGCTAGAATGATGCAGGAGGTTACCTCTGCAAATGTTGATATGTGGCAGGATAATAGGCTGTTACATCAGGCCCTGACAGACTTTTATATGACACAGATCAGTAGAGATGAGCAGATTAAATTGGCTCAGCTCACAGCATATATGTACTTCCATCTTCCAAATGATGATCAGGGAAGAAAGAAACCTGGATAGTGTAGCCTCTGTTCAAAACCAGTCTGAGCTTTTGGATCAAGGACAGAGAGAGTTGAAAGAATTAGAGGAAAAAGCGCAACAGAGCCAAAATTCAGAGTTTAAATTAGAAGGCATTATTCAGCAGCTAAAACACAACAGCAAGCAAATTTATCGGAAAAGGCTCAATTTTCTGCACTGAAAGAGGAGAATCAAGAATGTGTTGAAAACCGGAGAGCAAGTCAGCACAAATTAAGTGAGCAGGTTGTTCACAGTAGAGCCTGCTTAGAGAACATTTTTGCATTTCAAAAGCAGATTAAACAACTGAAAGATGAAAATAGCCAGTTGATCAGTAGGGATGTCAGGGAATTCGACCAGAAGCGCCAAAATCTGTACACTCTGAAACAACAGAGAAAACAGTTCAGGGAAATGAATAGCAAATTATGTCAGAAGAAAAGTGCCCTGTTTCTGGAAGTGCGTCAGTAAAGGACAGACATGGAGAAAAGTGAGTTACTTTCTCAGGAAATGACTGACATGAGGATAGAAAATGAAAAATTCATGGAACATGTGAGGCAAGCAGAATTATACATAGAGCTTGCAACACAGGCCAAAAGTACACAAAGGGAGAAGATTAGTCTCCTGCAAAAGAAGAGGCCTGAATATGCCCAGACAATACAAGGCTCACAGAAGGAAAATGGGTCCATTTGTGAGGAGAACAAGGGACTCAGTGGCCAAGTATTGGCACAAAAAAAGTGCTAGAAGCTACTTAAGCACTGGTATCAGAGTTGAAAACTCAGACCTCTAAATATTACCAAGAGATAGATGCCGAGAAAATCTGAGAGATTGGAAAAGGAAAAAGCCAAATACAAACAGGCTTTGAGGCACCCTGACCAGTTAGAGTATGGAAAGCACACTCCGATCACAGAGTGAAGACCTCCTTACCAGGGACCTCAAGCCAACTCACCATATTATATGCACAGGGTGCCGCTAACTTCATGTCTGCCAGTGTTCAAGAACAGGGAAACATGAGGCAGCAGGCCTAGTCCAACTGAGCCAGGAGGCCAGCCCTTATCAGATATTAATGGGTGTTCATCTCTACCCAGATTTAAAAATACCCTAGGATGTATTTCTGACCAGGAGGGCTCCTATGATGAGAAGATCAGGGAGTTAGACTGGCAGAAACTAAAGTTACAAAGCGACGATCTGGTCCGCTTTGCAAACACGAAAGAACCAGAGTCCAGGCCTCAGAGTATTTTAAAAACCTTCACACATTCAGGGAGGTGGGGAGAATTCTCCACCATAGCCGGAAGAAGGGATGAGGAAAATGAGTACTCCCCTCAGGAAGTGACCCTGAGAGCCCACAGTATCACAGGGGAGAAGAGGCCAGACCCTGTCATTCTGGGAGGGATTCCCAATCTCGTAGAGGTAGAGGACAGGGAGTGGACCACGAATAGTAGCAGCTCTGAGTCAGAGGGTGAGTGGACTAAGGTGCAGCGGAAAAGAAAGTCTGCTAAACAGAAGAGAGTTCTTGTGAAAGACCCAATTCGGCAGATAAAGGCCATAAAGGACTTTATGACTCCCTACCAAAAGAATGCCAAATACTCAGTATGGGAGCATCTAGAACTGTATGACCAAATGATGACTTAATTTGGTATTAAGAATGAACAAAATTCCATGGAGTTCATCAAATGGACATTCTCCCTGGAATACTCCAGCTTCTTTGCATGGCTGGAGGACTAAGATCACCAAAGATGGTCCAACTATAAAACAGCTATCTTAAAGCATTTCTCCATTCACATGAAAGCTCAGGAGGCCCACAAGGCAGCCTAGAACCTGCAGCGTTGGGAAGACCAGGCACCTAGAGAGTTTCAGCAAAAGCCCTCTGAAAACAAAAATAACCCTACAAACCTCAAACCGTCAAACTCACTCGCTGCTGCAAAGGTGGCAGCGGTAAAAAACAAAAAACATATTGGACTTGGAAATGGTGGGGGCTAAAAATATTCCTCCCACTAATATTAATAAGCAGAATGAGAGGCAGAATAGACCCTCTGATCCAGCCCAATCGGGTGGTAGCCAGGCAGGGTACCCGACTAGCTCTCCATCTGCCCTGCCACCTATATTAGCCCTAGATACAAGGGTAAAAGACCCATCTTGGGGTATGTATGGACTCCTCCTGCACAGGGGGTGAGGGGCCCAATCAGGTAGGTACTGCCCTAGGAAACCTCCCTCAAACCTTCCCTCAGAACCTCCCCCAGGAAGGAAGAAATACTCCACCCACCCACCAAGTTTCTTTCCCAGATACCCTTCAAACCCCAATTTTCAGAACAACCCTCCTCTCTCTCCACACTTTCAGGACAATAGATTCACAAATCAGGGAGAAGGGAGACAAAGGATGGAGAGTTATCAGGTAAACTCTCAATACCCAAGCTACCCTGGGAGAAGGGACAGCTACCCTTTCCTGGAGCAGCAAAGGTATGAATCCAGAACCCCCTACCAACCAGGAAGGATGTCTCAACTGGAGCGTCAGGTCCAACATTTAACACAGTACTGGGTTGCATGTTGAGGGCTCAGCAGAGCCCTCAAATGTAAATTGCTGACCAGAACAGCTCGGCACCCGGGTCTGGTGCGCCAGAGCAATGACGGGAAGAAACCCTTGACAACAAACAGGTTCCAGAGGAGGAGGCCTGGAGGGAAGGGAGATGCAGAGCCCTAGAGGAAGCTTCCCTTCTCACTAGAACAAACCCCCTGGAAATCTCTGAACCTGAACACAAATCTTCTACCCCGAAAAGCTGGAGCCAAAGAGAACCCACTTATTGGAGGAAGTCTGCATCATCACGTTTGAAGGGGAAGAATCCCTGGAGGATTCAGGGAAGAAAATCTCTTTCAGGGATGGAGAGATCCTTCCCAAGGAAAAATGGGAGACTGACCCAGAGCAACCAATTCTTAAACCCCAACAATGTCACCCAGATGACCCTGAAAGCAATGAGGGATCCTCCCCCCCCAAACAGGTTCGAGTAACTGTCTCCAGGAGAAGGGGGCCAGCAAAGAATCAGGGGAGAAAGGGAACTTCCCAATCCCACATATATCTGGGTGCAAAATCTTCTTTACAGATTCCCAGACTCTGACACAGAAAACTGTCCAAGATCACACAGTGTCGGAGTTCAATATAAGAAGATTAACTGCCAAGCTGGCACAAAATGCACATTTTCTTTGTCCCCTTGAAGAGAGAGATGGAAGATTGTATGCCTCCGTCAAGGTACACGGGCAATGTGCATTATCAGCGCTGGTGGATACTGGATCCCAAGCCACCCTCTTGTCCAAAAATGCCTTTGGCCAAATGAATTCAGGAAGGTTGGGGGAGAGGTCAACAAATTCCCCTCACGCCTCTTCCTGGACAACTCCAAAACTTTGATGGGAATTTTATTTCCGTCGAAGGGACTGCAGATGTGGAGATCAAAATTGGCCGACATAGGGTGAAACACCTGGTGATAGTCATCACTCCAGAGAGCACACCTTGTCTACTGGGGAATGACCTCCTTTGGAGGTTATCACCCCTGATTGGCTACGTGAACAAGGTCCTCTGGACTCAGACTAACTGGCCGATCAAATTAAAACAAAGTACAAATTATGTGAGTTTAAATGGTACGTGCCACATGATTGAACAACGGTCCCACAAAATAGCATTCCACTGTAGGAATAATCAAGTCCCAGACATCACTGTCAATTCTGCATCAGAACAACCTGGTGATGGTGCCCCTTCTCCATTTTTGAAAATCAACCTTCCTCCCAGTTTTTAGTGGCATTCCACACTGGAAGGAAATACTGTAAAATATTATACCAATCCACAATCTGAAGAAAACCCAAATCCCATGATAAAAGATGATGAAAAACCAGCTCACAGTTTGACCGACATCCAGATAAAGGGTGAACAACAGTTTTTTCCCATTCAGGTAATTGAGGGGGGAGCCTGTTCTCACCAGAGTATGCCTGAATAAAGAAAGAAGCTTCATCAGCAAAGCATTATTCAGAAAACTCCCAAAGATCAGACCATTCCCACGTTTAAGTTGATTGATAAGTGGGAAATGGGCCTGGAAACCCCAAATTTCAAACATCTCCTGCCTAGCAAGTGTATGCTAAAGGTTTCTATTGGCGACAAAAGCATAGACCATAATTGTTGGGTTGTGAGAGATGCCTCCTCTGCCTTTTACATAGGCAGTGACATTCTCAATCTATTCGCAATTATTTTGGACATAATTAATTACAAAGCCTGGTCCCGACTCGGGGGTTACCCCATGGGCATTGACAACACTGAGAAAGCATTTCGGGCAGCTCAGTTGCTGCCGTATGTGGTTGAAGTTCAAAAGGGAGAAGAGGTCACCATCCCAGGACAGGTACGACCATTTACAATTCCCCTAAAAATTAAGCGAGGACAGAACCTCAAAAACAAGGATGCTTATATACATTTGAATTATCACCTCCAACAGCAAGGTTTGTATTTACATCTGACACCCCTAGTTGACTTACAACATGACACAATCTGAATACTGCTGGATTACAGCGACCCTAGAAGTATCACTTTGGGCGCAGATACCTTTATTGGAATGGCGGTTGATTCCCAACATTATTCTATTGTGTTAAGTAATGAGATCATTGGACCAATTCCAAATGACCGTTACAATTTTGATGATGATATTCCTCCGGAAAAGATTTCTACCCAGCAAGGGGGGAATTTCTTGGTGTACTCCTCCTGCCCTTAGGGTGGGGAAGAGGTGACCTGTGACATCAGGAAGGATGAGGTGGTATTTCAAATCAACCGTGACTACCTCCCATCCTTGAAACATCATGTCCAGACCAACACCATAACAAGAGATCTCTCCACACAGCTGGAGGATACCGCCAGAATTGCCAAACCCAAGGTATTTCCAGGCATTAAGTAGATGGTCAAAGAACAAATCAATCTCACTGATGCCTGTGAGACTGAGGAGCAAAAGCAGAAGCTGAAAAAGGTGTTTTTGGATTTTCAGGATATCTTTGCTGCAGATTTGTACGACTGTGGACGCACCGAGATACATTCAACCTCCATATTTATGGACCCCAAGATGGCTCCCGTGTTTGTGAAGCAATACTAGTTGCCTCTCGTGTCTATGGAGTCACTCACAGAGATTAACAACTTAGAATCCCGTGGGATAATTTGTCCAGTCCACAGTACCTTTAACAACCTGGGGATACTCAAACCCAATCGCCAATGGAGACTTTATGCAGACCTTAGGGAGTTAAATAAACGGGTCCACATGTCAAGATGTCCCCTTCCCTACATCGCTGAGGGACTGGACACAATCCAAGGGTCAAAGGTGTGTACCACCATTGACCTGACCAGCGGTTACTGGACCGTACCCATGAGTAGGGAAGACCAGTACAAGCTTGCCTTTACCTTCGGGGGGGCAGCAATACACATGGACCCAAACCCCCTTTGGATACATAAACTCTGCAACAAATGTAATATCTTCCTACATAAGGCCATGCCCGACTTGGGTGAAAAGGCAAACCTAGCCTATGTAGAGCTGAACTGTGGAGGAAAACATAGCTGAAATATGCTATTTTCTCACCCAGTTGCAGAAGGCCGGAGCAAAACTATCCTTTCAGAAGGCACAGTGGTGTAAGACCTGCGTGACCTTCTTAGGGCATGAAATCACCCCTGAGGGTCTCAGTCCCCAGGCAAAAAAGGTAGAAGCATTGTTGAAATCGAAAAACCCTACTACTCTGGTTAAACTAAGAAGCCTTCTTGGACTCACTAATTATAGTAGAACGTTCATTGAAGACTATACAGTCACATGACCCTTGGTCAATTTATAAAAGCTGGGGTCAAGTGGGTGTGGTGTCCAGAACAATCTGAGGCAGTAAAACAACTAAAGAGAAGCCTTTCCGAAGCACCCTGTTTGGCATACCCATAAAGAACAAGGAATTCTTCTTGGAGACAGGGTTCCCAAATACTTGCTTAACGGCAGTATTATACCAAAAGCACAACAAGGTCAACAAAGTGATCTTGTACGCAAGCAAGACTTTGTCCTCTGTGCAGGAAAAATTCAACGATTGTAAAAAGGCACTCCTGGCAACGGTGCGGGAATTGAATAATTACTGCCCGTTCCTCCAGGGGGTGCATATCATTGTTGAGACTCCTCACCAGCCCTTGCAATATCTCCAAAGTGATCAAATCCAAATGGGGAACGCGAGTAATTCCAGAATGACTTCCTGGATTCTGTCCATACAAGACTTTCCTGTGGAGGTCAGATATAGCCAAAACAAGAAGAGTCCACTAGCGTAAGTTGCGGCTGACTTGCATCACTGTGCACAAGAAAACTGTCTCGCGGACGTTAGTCATAAATGCAACGACAATATGGAGGAGTACATTACGTCCCCGCACAAAGTCTATGAGGAAGACACGTGCCAGGGATACCCATAGTTTATGTGGATGGGTGCTCTTACCATGTTGATAATCATGGGGAAAAATAACTAGTGGTAGACATTGGGAATCCCTGGGTGAATGATGATCCCGAGGTCTCTGCTGGGTACAAAATAGGAGGCACAGTTGATAGCGGTACATCAAGCCATCCTCACTGCTGTGCAACACCAACTCAAAGAACTGGTCATAATCATGGATTCAGATTATGTCAGGAATGGGTTAGTGAAGCACCTGATTAATTGGAAAAATCAAGGCATGTTGTGTGCGGATAACAAACTGCTCAAGCACAGGAAAGGAATCCAAGCAATTGATGATCTGGTCAACTCTAATGAAATGACCATCTATTGGAAAAAGATCTGAGGTCACTCCAAAATAAAAATAGAGGGACCAGACAAAACTGGAAATGACTCGCAATGACTTGGCAGGAGCCATCCACGAATCATTGTTTGGGGAAATCCAGGTCGCTGCTGTCACCAGGTCCCAAACACATTCCCAAAATTAACTCTCAACTGCCCAGTGGAGTAAAGAAACCCCAGATGCAGATTTGATTACTGCACAAAAAGTCAACCCGATTATTGGGATATTTTATCAACATATTGAAGATCCTGTAAATTTTCCTTTGACAGAATCCGATTGTATCAGGAAAGAGGATCTCCGGGTGTTGATGAAGTTTTTCAAAATGTTCTGAATCCAAAATGGTTTGTTGGTACAGAGATCCATATCTGGATGTGACCAGTGGATGGTACCTACCTCATTCTGAAGCCTGATGTTAAGTCACTGTGTGGATGAGGTGAAGGCTGTGGTGGTGAAGCGGGTTATGGATGAGTGGCAGGAGAGGTGGGAGAGTGGGGTGAAGGGCAGGTGGATGTTTGGTGTTCGTGAGAAAGTGTCTGTGAAGGTGGATGCAGGGAAACTGGAATGGAGGAGGCGGGAGGAGGTGATGCTGAATCGGTTGAGGATAGGGCACGTGGGGCTGAATCACAGTCTGTTTCGAGTGGGGAAGCGTGAGTCGAGGGACTGTGTGGTGTGTGGGGTGCCTGAGACCGTGGGACATTTTCTGCTTGCGTGTGAGAGGCATGTCGAGGAGAGAGAGTTGATGAAGGTTCGGATGTCTGTGCTGGGAGTGGCTGATCTGAGTGGGAAGGCTTTGCTGGGAGGAGTCGGGGTGAGAGGCAGAGAAAGGGGCAGTGTGCTGTTAGATTTTGTGGGGCAGGCGGGGCGGTAGGAGGAGTTATGAGAAAGTGAGGGTTGTGTGTAAGATTGGTGGGGAGGTGCACATCATCCTTTTGGATGGGGAAGCGCCTGCGTGGGTCCGCCCACGCTGTCGATAATTAGCAGAAGAAGAAGATGACACAGCCACTGCCAGTCATAGGGGGTTTACTACAACCTTAGAAATCTTGCGAGAGGTTGCATACTGGCCACACATGTGTCGGGACCTTGACCTATACTTAAAGAGGTGTCTTGTGTGTGCTCAGTTTTAGCCAGGTTCCCTCACACTCCGAGCTCCCCTACAGGAAAGGGGAATGACACTGCCTTGGTCGGATTCGCTCCTGTAGAGGAAACAAGTACATGTTGACCATGACATGTTTGTTTACCAAGTGGGTGGAATGTCTTCCGGTTCTAAATTGCAAGGTGGAAACAGCTGCCGCCCTAATGATCAATCACATCTTCTCGCGTTTCAGCCTTCCCCAAAGGATTGAGTCGGACCGAGGAAGTCATTTTACCAGTGAGGTGATGACAAAAATGTGGGCGATACTATGGGTAAAGAGAAAACTCCACATTGCCTACCGCCTAGCCTAGCCTCGAGCGGGGGAGTTGAGAGGTACAATTAAACGATTGTGGGCATTTGAAGAAGTTTGTGGCGAACTATGGACCTAGTTTGGACATTCGATTGCCGCTTGTCCTGATGGCCATTAGGTCTACACCTGTCATGACCCTTGCCCCTGGCCCTCACTGGCAAGTCAGCCTTCCAGTTAGGGCCAGGTCAAAGGCCTTAAAAACTCATCCAAGACTCTCTTGGAGTCAGTCCTGGCGCCTTTGGTGCCAGGCTCATAACCATCATGAAGACCAACATTAGAATGGGACTATTTACTTGGGACTATTTAACTTCAGCCAACATGGAGGCACACACATAGCTCAGTTACAAGGAACTGAGCTATGCGGTCTAGTCTTTTGGGAGTGGCAGGCCTGGGACTGTTTTACCTGGAATACTTTACCTGAGACTATTTAAACCGCACCCAAACAGCAGAACATGCTTTGCATTATTCTGCTGTGGGCAGCGTAACGCTCACCGTGTCCAGCTCTTTGATGCCAGCTTACCTGAAACCAAGGACCTGCAGAGAGAGAAAGAACACTACGAAACTTACCTGGAACAGTATCCCGTCTTCAATCCATCGCCGATTTCAGTTCCACTCGCCTGATGGTACGAACTCCATCATCCGGCACTGCATGCATCCTGGAATACCATAACCTGGAAAGAGGAGAAAGAAAGACCGCATTAGTAAGCGTTTACTTATGTTTCCTCCTGAATGAAGAAAGCCACACAATTCTTACCTGGGTAGTCATCTCCTGGTCAGTATCATTGCTGGAACATTACGGCGCTCAGCGAGGAACATCGCAACCTGCAAGGAGAGAAAAGACACAGGTTAGCAATATAAAAGGCGCAACGCGCATTACTCACCGGACAGTATTGTGCACACCGCGCTTTCGCCTACCGGCCCATGCTCATCTTCAAACTGCATGACAACACCAAAATACCTTTCCATACCTAGAAGGAAAGAAGCAAGACATTATTATTCGAACTAAGAGGAACATAAGAACTGCATATAGAGACTGTAAACCAGCAAACCTACGGAACCGCAGCAGGCCTGGATTCCCACAGGGGGGCTTGCACCAGTGAAGTAACTTGGTCACTGCTCACCCCCATATCTACGCACCCCTGCCACGAGGAGCAGGACGGAGAATCCACCTTTTACAATATTAAGGTGAGGAGAAGACCCAGGGGGGAGAAAGGAGTTGAGGCCAAGGGAGGTGGGAAAACATAAAGACAATCTGGTATTGAATCCAGCTCTCCTATATTGCAGACCCATTTTTAACCAGAGGCCTTACCAAGGGACCGGGAGAGGGTTTCGAGAGTACAAATCAAATCTACAATTTCCAAAGGAACCACACCAAAGAGCGGAAGTTCCTCCCCTCTTGGCGCTGTGCTTTTGAAATTGACAACAAAATCTCACCTGTCACCTATAAGATCTGCATCCCTAAAGGAGAACAGACTAAGAGAAATGGGTCCATATTAATCAGTTGAAAAGCTGTAATCCCAAACAGACTTTGAAACTGATTGAAGAACCCAGTGAGGGTAGAGCCCAGGAACTATCGGAAGAATAACATGATGAATGTGGTAGCGTATTCACTAAGTTGTAGAGCAAATCAATAGATAGGAACACATTATTACGGTTTGACATTAATGTTTTAAGGTTGAAAAAGGGACTTCCCTTTGTGCAGTTCCTGAAAATTCAGCTGGAGCAAATTACAGAATGAACTATGCCAGAGACAGCACCTAAAATTCCTAGTTAGATGAGCTTGGAAAATAGCATATAATATGGATTGTACATAATAGTAGACCCACCCCCGCCCCAACAACAGTCTTCTCACAAAGTAACCACAGAAGTGTTTACGTACTACCTTTAAACCTACTAGCAATAAGTTAAGTTGGCTTATTCGAAAACCGTGGCCCCTAATTATGGACCAGATGCAATTGCCCACTATGCCATTATTTGCCTATAGGAAAGAGAAGAGTGTAAAACAATATTTAATACAAACACACACATATACAGGTACCCAGTGGAGAAGACAATGTGCTAACTGAAGGTCTGCAACTACAAGAACATTTTGCCTGTGGCATGTAGGTATTGTGCCCTTTAAATTTAAGTCCCAAAACCTTTGTTTATGGTAATATGAGATGGGTCAAAATATCTTTTCAATCTTGAATTTAAATAATGTACGAAGGTTTGTATTTCTTATATGATTTATTATATGTGGTCCCTCCATCATGTAAAGTTAGCACCCATGTCAGAGAGCAAAGAACAGTGGGAATCCAGAGTTGGACAGATTCAACTAAATTTGTCCAGCACTTTTTTTCCCCACAAACATAAAGATGTTTTGGCAAATGTGGTTGCCTCGGGCCTAAATGATCAGATCGAAATGTACCCTATGAGAAATAAATCAATTAAAACAGTCACATGATAATTAGTTAAACATTGAGTTATTGGGAGATCATAAGGGGGAGCAGCCAATATGGCGGTTTGAGGATCACACTACCAGCTGACATAGTTATTTCCCCCAGCCCGTTGGACTAAAGTGGAACTCCACATCAAGGATGACGACAGATATCCCCCCAGCAACGAAGGATGAACAGATCTGAGGAGCAAGGTGATTACACCTGAAATGGATCAAAAGCGCTTCCAATGAATGGAGGCCCTGCCTTGAGTTGTCCTGTGGGCCCGCAGCCGGCATCCTACGCTCAAGTGGATCCCTGGGCTAATTTTCACTAAGCAGTCAGAGGGGCAGGTCACTCCCCACTTGGAGGCGGAGAGGAGATCCTGGATCGACCCCATGCGCTCTGGCGTGGGCATCTCTGGGGGAGGCTGGCCCTGGGACTGGCGTGATGGCACGCTGCTTGAGGGGCAGCTCCACTTGTGGGGATCTGCAGCAGATTAGAAAATCCAGTATGATTTTTTCGAAATAGAATTATTATTTTATTATTATTTTGGTCTTTTGTTATTTTATTTAATGTGATTTTGTTCATGCATAAAGTTTTCACATAATTATAAGAAAAAAGAAGCTAACATTTATCAGTACACAATAAAAAACATATTGAATAAAGTGCATAATTCGTAAAACACTCATAACATTTCGCATTTCACAATTCTTCAATTTAAAATAAATTATTCCATCTGTGTACCAATTTTATAAAATATTTCATCCATGCAGTTTACCAAATAATACTTTTGATTCCAGACAAGTCACTTAACAGCTATAACCTGATTCTGTAAAGTGCTATTTGTAGTGCATTACTCTTTGAATATAGGCAATACCTCCAAAAGTTATCCCTTTGTATGGATTCCACATTGTAAACAAATTGCTCTAAATTGCACATAAAGGTCGATGCAAGCTCCTTGCAGTCTGTTGACACATGTTTCCCCTTCTCCGGCAACACATTTACTTTAAAGATTCGAGAAAATCTTTTGTCTTTGGTTAATTTCATTGCAGATCGCAAACCTGACAAAACGGGGAGGCGATCAACGCGCAATAATAGAAAATTCTACGCAAGGCTGGCTAAGAGCAAAGTATCAAATAACCTTGTGCAGTTTTAAAGGTATAAAACCTTTCTGCCATACAGACATAATTGTTCAATGAGGACAGATGCTCGAAATTCTGCAACCAGTCCCATCTCTCTGCCTTCTTGATGAAGGATTTCTTCTGCACATAAAAGCCCTCGTCCCAATTGGGATCCCAATCAATTTTGTTAAAACAACCTGTCACAGTTGCTATACAGCGTTCTTTCATATTTGTTTTCATGGCATCTCCTAGTAGAGTAATACAGAGAATTTACATATTTTAATTATTATATACGCAGAACTGCAAAAGGTTATTAAAAAAGAACATTACATAAAAAATCATCACATAAAACGCATTGTGAAATCAAACAAAATGGGACTAACATCAATAGGCCCTCTTACATGGATGAAAAAGGTCTTATAATGTGTGGTTAGTAAGGACGTGAGGTAGACATTTCAGACATTTAATGTATCCTCATATTATTGACTAATTGTGCTTGACTATGTCGACACTGAACCATGTGTTTCTGGGTCCAAGGCATAACAATATATAGCTGTCTCTAGCCAATTTAATATGCTTTTTGACGTCTGCTGGACCAGTCTTCAGGACACTGTGTAATGGCACAGAATGTTTAGAACTGTCTCATGAATTTGGACCCTTCACACGCAACAATCTAAAAACCAAGACGAGAAATGTGTTGGTGAACAGGATAAAATCTTTTAGCGTATTATCTCTCTATTTATTGGCAAATGCAACTAACGACACTAACCTTCAAATTTCTTTAAAGACGTGTAAGGCTTCATCTACGGTCAATTAGCAGATGTGGTTGGTTCAATAATTATTTCAATCTTCAACAGCACATATCTGAAAAATGAAACATATCTACTCATGTCTATTGTTTCTCAAAAAGGCATGTTGCATTATTGCACATGAGTCAAATTGTTTGATCTCTCACTTATCATATATCAAAAGTTTTTGAGGAAAACATGACAACACATACTCATGTCTAAAAGGATAATGGGCATATTGGTGCTATACTTCCATATAACCCCTGTAACCTCTACAAACAGTTTTTATTGTCAAGCTACTATATTTGCAGTATCAGTGCATCTGCTTCCTTGTCAATTGTTCACCTCAGGCATACCCCCGTTTTTATTCCTCAGTTCAAACACAACCAATCAACTGAGCTACATTGGTACCTGTGCTCAAAATACTTGCATTTCCCTCTTTTCATTTGGTTCTATGGACTGGATACTGCAGTTCCCAAGCATGCCATAGTTCGGGTAACGCTCGCTCTGTAACACAAAATGCCAAAATCAAATTGATTGTGTGAGCGAGGGACGGTTCGCAGAAATGTGTAAACGAACCGGCATTCGAAGGACCGAGTCCTTACCTTTTAGAAACAAGTTGTCTGTGTCCAACAAGTGCTGTGCGTTCGGAACCAAGAGAGGTGGACTCCCCAGCCTTGTTGGTTTGTTGTTTATTATGCTGAACACCTAAACCAGTAGGTTAGTTGTTGCATGGCATTCCGCACCCGCCATCTTGATAGAAAAAATGGCGGCACTTTTGCAATGTATTGATGCATATTGCATGCATCTTTCAGGATTTATATGATATTCACATCAATGGCAGATAGTGGCACAAGTGTTTGAGTGTTTTTTATTTGAAATGCAAGGTTTGGAATATTAATTCAATGGGGAACACAACTTAAAATGAAAAGCTGGATTTGGGGACATTAGAATCAATGGGAAAATGTGTTTACTTTAGTTTTGGGGACGCTTGCATATTCAAATGAACAGCAGGGTTAGCCAATTATATTAAAGACTAGAGTCATTTACTGTGCAATGGGATAACATTGACAAAAACATCACTCTGTGGTAGCTGACCCTATGGGAATTAATACAATTATATTTTTCGTGAAATATGCTAAGGGTATAATGCTTTTACCCCTTCCCACTAATGGAAGAGCACCCACCAATGAAAGGGAATGGGTTAAAACAGACAGCTTTCCCTCACACTTCAAGTTAATATGGATATGGTGTTTTTCTCTAAGGGAATTCATTAAGTGATATTTTTAGTCAAATATGCCCAGGGTTTACACAGTAAAGGTGTGTGCAGATGTCCATGTGGTAGCTGAATACATTTCTTTTACCGGAACTCCCCTTTGAAGAGCAGATGAAGCTGTGATACCCCTGGTAGAATGAGCCCTCAGATGTTCTGGAGGGTCCCTACCTGCCAATTTGTAACATTATGTAATAGTTAGAATAAACCACCTTGAAATTGTCTGCTTGGTGATGGCTAGACCTAGCTTGTGACCTGTGTATCCCACAAATAATTGGTCTGCTTGTCTTGTCTTTGCCAGTCTGCTTATATAGAACCTCAAAGCCCGCTTTGCATCAAGTCTGTGCAGCCTTTCTTCCTCTTTCCCCGGATGAGGAGGAGGGTAAAATGAAGGCAAGGTTATCTTTTGAGCAATATGAAATTCTGACACAACCATTGGGAGGAAATTTGGCTTCACGTATAAAACAACTTTATCTTTATGAAAGACATTGTGAGGGGGTTTGCAGCTTGTAACTCGCTCACCCGCCGTGCAGAAGTTATTGCCACTATAAAAACAGTTTTGAAGGTAAGGAATCTCAGCGGGCACGAATGAAGGGGTTCAAAAGGAGTACTCATTCGAAATTTTAAGACTAAATTTAGGTCTCACAGGGGGACTTGAAAAGGAATTGGGGGTAAACATTGGCCAAATCTTTAAGAAAATGGAATAACCAAGGGTATTTTGAAGTATGAGGGTTTTAGCAGTGCAAAGGGTCAACATTTTTATCTCTACACCAGCTGCAGAACTTGTTCCAATGGCAGCGGTATAGTAATTTGGTTGCTGGCCTTCTGGCAGAACGCAACACCTCCAATACGTCGTCCGGGAGGTCCCAATCTTTGTACCTCAGCCATTCAGAAACCATGCGTGAAGGCTGTGAGTCCTGATATGCGGATGGAGAACCTGACCCTCCTCTCGCGAGAGAAGATCCTCTCTTTGTGGAAGACAATCAGAGGACAGATGGACATGTCTAGAAGGTCCAGGTACCACATTCTCCTGGCCCAATCCGGGGCAATTAGGATCATGGTTTTCCTGAACTTTCTCATCATCCTTTTTGCATGAGGAATGACAGCGACTGGAGGAAATGCGTAAAGGAGTGGACATTCCCAGTCCACCACAAACGCAATCCCTAGAGCTCCTCTCAGGGGAAATTCCCTGGAGCAGTACAGCTTGCACTTCCTGTTGGCATTCTTTGTGAACAGATCCACTTGAGGGGTTTCCCAAAGGGCGAAGATCTCTTGAAGGACTTCCTGGGCTAGTTCCCACTGGTAGGATACTGTGCTCTGCCTGCTCATAGCGTCCGCTGCGTATTCATCTCTCCGGCTAGGTGGACTGCAGACAGAGAGATTCCTTCTTGTATTCCCCAAAACCAGAGCTGTATTGCCTCTCTGCACAGTGGTAGTGACCCTACACCCCCTCTTTTGTCGAGGTAGTACATGGCCACTGTGTTGTCCATCATTATTAGGACATTCTTTCCCCGTACAGAGGGCAAAAAGGCCTTCAGCGCTAGTCTGATTGCCTTCAGCTCTAAAAGGTTGATGTGTAGTTTAGACTCTGATGGAGACCAACGACTGCGATGGTCAAATCATTGGTATGGGCTGCCCACCCCGTGAGTGAGGCATCCGTCACTACCGTTATCTCCGGCCATGGTTGCCAAAAGGGTTCTCCCTTCAAAATGTTTTCTCGAGAAGCCCACCATTGAAGGTTCAGAGCAACTCTGTTCGGTATTTGAAGGAGAGCTGACATCTTTTCCGAGAATTGTGACCTCTGGGTCCTGAGAGCCCACAGGAGAGATCTCATTCTCAGGTGGGCCTGAGGCACCAAAAAGATGCAGGATGCCATCAGGCCGATCAACCTTAGAAATTCGAAGGCTGGAAGATATTTGGCATTTTGGAGCTTTGTCACCATCTGTAAAATGTCTTGAGCCCTCACCTCTGGTGGCGAGGCTTTTCCCAGGGATGTGTCCAGAATTGCTCCAATAAACTGGAGCTTTTGAGATGGTATCATATGGGACTTCTTGAAGTTGAGGGAGAACCCAGCCTGTGGAGGAAGTGGCAAACAAAATATAGATGATTCCGAGTTTGTTCCGGGGAACTCGCTCTGATCAAGCAATTGTCCAGGTAGGGGTAGATGTGAATCCCCCCTCTCCTGAGACTCGCTGCCACAACCGCCATTAACTTGGTGAAGACCCTTCGCGGAGGAGTTTAGCCCAAATGGCAGAACCCGAAACTGATAGTGAGAGCTGCCAATGGCGAACCTCAGGTACTTTCTGTGCTTCGGATGTATTGCCACATGAAAGTAAGCATCCTGAAGGTCCAGAGATACCAACCAATCCTGGAGTTGGAGGGCCTGAAGGATCTGAGAAAGTATAACCATCTTGATTTGTCTTTCCTTGGGAACTTGTTCAATTTTCGCAAATATGGGGAGTACCAACCTTTGTTCCTCTCCACCGCAGGTAACCGTTCTATAGCACCTTTCTCTAGCAGGTCCAAAATCTCCTGCATAAGGAGCGGGTCTGGAAACATCAAAGAGTTGTTAACCGGTGGATGACTCTGAGGTGTGTCTAGGAAAGGCAGGAAGTAACCTTGGCCAACTGTTTCCAATGCCAAAGCATCTGAAGCAATAGCCTGCCAGTCTGTCAGCTGTTGAGTTAACCTGCCACCCACTGATGTCTTTTGATGTAAGACCTCAGAGAGGTTTTGGGCCGGCTGAAGCAGATGCTGAGGCTAAAGCAGCACCTGCAGAGGCAGACTCAGTACCTTTGCCCCTCCACCACGGGTGAATCGTCTCTGGCCAATTTGAGCTGGCTGTCCTCTGCCTTTTCCGAATACGGAATAATAGCAAAAGGACCTACCCCTCCAGAGCATACCTGCAGGGCCGTTTGGTGTTTGTCTAATTGAAGCTCCAAGGGATTTGGCCGCTGCTTTGGAAGTTTGCAACATCTTCAAACTGTCATCAGCTTTTTTACCAAATAGATGGGTGCCATCAAAGGGCATATTCAGAAGTCTGGATTGCACATCGGGAGCAAATCCAGATTTCCACAACAACGTGAATCTGCAGATTGTGTTACTAGCCACCATGGTTCATCTGATGCTGTCGACAGAGTCGAGACCGGTTTGGAGAGATTCACACATCGCATCCTTCCCGTCCTTGATAATATTGAAGAAACCGTCTCTATCCTCCCCTTCCGGGAGACGGTCAGCCGCCATTGAAGCACACTCCCAAAGAGTGTGGCTGAACCTTGCCAGAGTGCATGCAGCATTTGCTGACTATAACGCCATGCTGCATGCCGAGAAAACGTTCTGGGCCATGGCGTCAACCTTTTTATCGTCACGATCCTGCGGGATTGTGGGATATGCAGTTTGTCTTCCTGACAAAGTTGCAGTTTATACAACCAAGCTTTCTGGGGTTGGATGTTTAGCTAAGTATGGAGGGTCTACATATGAAGCTGTATATTTTGCTGCATGTTTCTTACTGACTGTAGGAATAACCTCTGGAGTTTCCCAATTGCTGGACACTTTTTTCTGTAAAGCCTTGTGAAATGGTACAATAGGATCTTCTTGTGGTCCTCTATCAAATATGTCCTTGAGGTCATCTTGTTCATATACTGGTGCAGGCCTGTACCACCCGATATATTCCATGACCCCGTTCATAAGTGACCTATAATTACTCTCAGCATGTGCCACTGGTTCAGGCTTGCTAGAATCTACCTCTGGGGAGGTATCTCTTCCGCTTCCTTCCTGCAAGGAATCCTGCCGGTCTTTCAATCTGACATCTTCTGGAATCAGTTCTTCTGGAATGTGAGGTCTGACACATTCTAGACCAAAGGGTCTTTCTGTATCTGAATCCTCTCCCTCCTCATAAATTGAGGATAAAGCTCTGAAATAATCAGAGCATGGTAGAGGAGCTCTTTTCCAATGAGGAATGAGCAATAGCAGTCATTACAGGAGGAGTTAAACTTGTCACTGTCGATGTAGATGTCACTGGCCTCGATGGATTTGTGATTGGCCTTGAGGACGTCGATACAATCGACAACTGCTTCGACGTTTTCGACAAAGTCGAAGGGATGGAAGTGATCAGCGTTAACTGGGTCGACGTTCGAGGCGTCGAAGATCTTTCGTTCGACTGAGGTGCCAAAGGCGTTGGTGATGCAGTTTTCGGCGTCGACGTGTGAGTCGACAGTGGCGACGCCTTGTGCGTCGAAGAGGCTTTCACTCGACTCAAGGGTTTGTCACTCTCTCGAGGAGTGCAGAGGTCGCCGACTCATGGCTATCGTCTCTACCAGGTTTTTCTCCTGGGTTAACGCCTCTGTGGCAGCGTTCTCGAACACCTTCATAATTCTTTTACGGAATCACTCCCACTGAGCCGGGGAGCTGTTTATGGTAGGGCATGTTACTCTCTCTGGTGAACTGGAGGATGATGTCAAGGGCGATCTGTGACGCCTTTTTTTACTGTGCTTCGAAGCGGATGAGTGATGCGATCCGCTCCGAAATCTAGATCTGGAATGTTTTTTTGTCAAGGAGACTGCGTTCTCGACTTGTCCGAGGTAAATTTGGTAGGGTTAATGGATTGTTTAGGCCTACCTCTCTCCAGCATCCCTCTGTGCTCCCTTAAGGCTTTCTCCGTCATCGATAGGCACTCATCGCATTCCGAACCGGGATGCTCTGCCCCGAAGCACCATAGGCAGAACCTGTGGGGGTCTGTCAAGGACATCTTTGCCCCACAATCTCAGCACTTATTGAAGCCAGATCGGGGCATAGATGGAGCAAGCGAAGAGACCATCTCATATTGAGGAATCAAAGGTTTTCTTGACAAAAACTTGAAGAATGTGTTCTCTTCACAGAACCAAGTGTCACGTTCCCAAAGCTCATGAAGCGCAGAAAAACTGAACTGAGCAACGGAGGCTGCGTGTGACTATTTCTACCACTGATGACGTCAACATCGAGACAGAGGCCTTTGAGGGACATCGACTCGACAGTCATAGACGCGCAGCGCCCTCTACTGAAAACATTTTTCCGAAGCAGAAAGCTGCATATGGAAATATCATAGATAAGGAATATGTGGGAGGACACAATACATTCGAAGGGGAAATTACAGAGTTGGAGGACAGAAATGGCAGACACAACCTATGTTTCTATGGGATTCCTGAAAAGGCTGAAGGCGAGGACCCAATCAATTTTCTATAAAAATTGGATCACCTCCATCCTTGGAATTACTTTCTCACAACCATTAGAAACTTCAGCAAGCTCATAGAATCAGACCTTGCTTTACCAGAACGGACTCTTCTCCAAGACCCTTCATTGCATGTTTTCTCCAACATCATCAGGCAGGTCAGATTCTTCAAGCGGTCTGGAAAAAAATCTTGTATTCTCTTACAAAATAAGAGTTTTCATTTCTCCTGACTTCTCCAGTACTACCCAAGCAAAAAGGAAGAGATTTCTAGACGTGAGACCTATTCTTAAATTGCTCAACATCAGATTTGGCCTACTTGACCCGGCAAGAATGAGCATCACCATGCCTGATTGTTCCACCAAAGAATTTACCAATCCAGATTAATTGTATAACTTGCTCCAAGCTCTGGAAACTACTCCGATGGATGTTTCATCTCCTAAATCCGTGACCAACTCCCCGTCAGATTCTCAAACTCCTATGTCAACCTTCAAAGTACCCAAGCATCAGCATATAGAATGTACTCCCAAATGTAGTAGATCTACTTCTTCTATTCCTTTGGAGATACCAACCACCTCAAGTCATATTAGGGACAAATCTAGATCTCCAATTAAAACAATGGATCATTCTTTCACTCCCTGTAAAATCAGATTTATTTGTAAGTTTATTTTTTATGCCTATGATTGTTATAACATCTCACATCCATAGTTGAGTATAATCCTGTCTTTATAACTATTCAGACTCTCTGATGTGTTTAATTTTCTCACTTTGATATCCTCTCTTTGCTCTTACCTCTCTTAATTATGCTTCTTCCATCTTCACACCCGGCACTCCCTAAGACTCATGCTTTTCTTTTTCTTCTAATAACTTCTCCTCTACCAGTATTTACTCACTTATATCTCTTCACATTCATCATTTTCGTTATCTTATTCTTGTTCTTGTTTTGTTGTCTCCCCTACCTTATGTTCTTACCTATATGTTCATAGATCGCCTTTGAATTTAGTAACATCTATTCCATTGTCTCTTTGGTCTATATAAAAATGTTTTTAAGGAATTATATTTATGGTTGTGATTTAACTGTATATGTTTCTACAGTTAACATCTTCTTAATGTCTTCCAATGCCTATTAAAATCACAACATGGAATGTTAAAGGTCTAGGCCACCCTATCAAACGCAGCACGATATTTTCATAATTATCTAAGCAAAAATCTAATATCATTTGCCTACAGGAAACTCACTATGCTCTGATGAAGAAAATCTTAAGATTAAAGCTTCCTGGTCCAGTCAGACATATTTTGCTACCCCTGTAGATAGGAAAGCTGGAGTCTCTAAATTAATCAATAAACGTTTAAATTTCACCCTAATCAATGAAGACAAGGATCCACAAAGCAGATGTATCATTATTGAGAGTCTCATTAATAATCTCCCCGCAACTATTATCAATGTATATGGCCCTAATGCCCGTAATCCCTATTACTGGTCCTTTTTACTCACTAAAATTGCACAAAAGACTTCTGACACACTCATTTTCTGTGGGGATATGAATCAGATAGTTGATTTTGTCCTAAACCGGAAATCATCATCCAAGTTTATCAATTCCAGATCCCAAACCAGCTTCCTAAATTTAATACAAAATCTAAACCTATTAGACTCGTCCCCAAATAACTGATTTTACATTTTACTCTGCACCTCACCAATCCTTCTCTAGGCTTGATTCATTTTTTGTTAATTCATCATTAGCTCCTTCCATTCTAAATTCTGAAATTGACCCTATAACTATTTCCGATCATTCCCTAGTTTCTACGGTACTGGAATGATCTTCCTCTAATAAATCTTCACTGAGATGGAGATTCATTTCATTTCTTTTAAAAGATCATTCCTTTATTGATAAAACCAACTCCTTTATTAAAGAAATTTTCTTTAACAATCTTCCTCAACACATTTCGGTACATAACAACTGGGTTGCCTTTAAAGCCTCCTTACAGGGTTTCATAATCCAGTTTGTGGCTATCAAAAAGAGACAGTCTCAATCTACACACAACTCCCTCTTAGCTTCTATAAAATAACTTGAAAAATCATATTATGCAAAACTGGATCGGAATATATTGAAAACCCTTATAACAAAGCGCCTTGAGTTTAATAAAACTTGCACGGACAATGCCGCCAATTCTATTCTCAGCTCAAGAACGAAACTTTATAATAATTCTAATAAAGCCGGCAAAATGTTAGCTTCATATCTCAAGAGGAAAAAAGAAAAATCGACTATAACCTACATAACCTCTCCTGAAGGTATCAGATTATCTAATCCAAAAGATATTAGCGATGCATTCATTCACTTCTATTCTAATTTATACTCAGATGATTCCTCCATTAAATCTGATTATATCGATTCTTTCTTCCAAGCAAATAAAAAAGCTTATATACATGATATCGTAGATTCTTCTCCCCTAGACTTAACAATTTCTATTCTGGAAATTAAACAAGCCACACATGATCTTAAACCTAACAAAGCCCCAGGCCCTGATGGATTCACGCTAGACTTTTACAAAACCATTATTGATTCTATGGCTGTTACAGTTATATTCCCACTTTTGGACAAAGTCCTGATTCTTTTAGTGAAGCCCTTTTCATTCTTTTTCCTCAAGCCAGACAAAGACCCCTCGATTGTCAAAAATTATCGACCCATTTGTCTGACTCAAAAATCTACGCAAATATTATTGCTAAACGTTTAGAAACCTTCCTTCCTATTCTCATACATAGTGATCAATCTGGATTTACTAAAGTGCGTCATGCCTCCTCTAATTCGAGATTATTATTTAACATTCTAGCACAATCTCAAAACTCACTATACCTTTGGCTTTTATGGCCCTTGATGCTGAAAAAGCGTTTGACCGTGTTTACTGGTTCTTTTTATTTCATTCCCTAACATGGCATGACCTCCTCCCTACTTCATCAACTTAATTAAAATCTTATACTACTCACCCACCACTCGTATCCTAATTAATAATTCTCTCAGGCTGTCCTCTTTCCCCCTATTGTTTAAACTAGCTTTGGAACTCTTAATTTAAAGCATCAGATTAAACCCTGGCATTAAAGGAATTTTTACAAAGGAAATTTTATAAACAACATAGAGGCCAAACTTTTGGCTTATGCCAACGACATTCTAATAAATTCTACATTTTATGGCGAATCGGGGAATACTGGTTTTATTTCGGCACACCCTTCCTGGGAGAAGTTATTATATTCGTGGTTTGTTTGTGAGATTACATAGTTACAAGTATGACCCTTCACATCAGTTTACCAACTTTCGAGTTCCTCTTAAGTAGAAGGCCATGACCATGGTTTTCTTCCTAACTAAAATTCTATCCATGACATATGGTTAATATTTACATAGAACTGGCGGTCATTTTGTGATCTTTAATATGTGTCCTGGATGAGGTCACTGGGACACAGAATTCTCTTTTTATTACGGAAAAGGAGTCCAATGTTAATCAAATGGCACTGCATGTTATGGGACCCTGACTCCACATCTAGCTCAACCCCTGATAAGTTTCCAATTCTCCCAAATCACATGACACAGACACCCACCTGGCTCCATGTTATTTCAGCCCTGCCATTAAGTGTCTTCAAAGGTCTCTGTTTGCAGCTAATGCAGAGTTTATGGGGAGAGAGGTCAGACCTTGATTTTCTTTATCCAAGCCCTTCACGGATTTGATCTCAAATGCTCGATTTCTTAGCATTTAACAGAAAATACCTGTTATCCTGTTGAGCCTCAGCCCAAAGGTCTTGAATTCAAAGTTTCAGGGGCACAGTTCTTTCAGTTTAGTGGGGAAAACAAGCTACCTATATAATTCTAACAGAATAGCATTTTAAAATGAAAGCATGTGTTTAACGTGTAACATTTTGAATTGCATCTGGGCCTTCTGTCCGGGAACAACATTTTTCTTCAATACAATAATATGAGTCTCACTTTCAGTATTATTCACACGTAGGCCACAGTTAACATAGGAAACTAGTGTTCACTTCAGAAGGTTGAAAGGTACGTGTTTCATTTGTGACAAATGCAAAGTGCTTGGCTTCCCTTTAGATTTCCGGATCACAGTCTTGTGCTGCATTGAAGTCAATGTGGCATGCTGCTATCTGTCTCCTTAAATGAAATGGTAGCTTTTCATATTTTATGAAAACAGCAGTTTTAGCCATACCTGCCTTTTGCAATTTATTAGACGCATCCAGCAGTTTTCAGTTCTCAGGCACATTTCCCTTCATTTGAGCGCCTGTTAATTTTGATAATGTTGAGATAGGCCCATTTTTGTTCCTTCACTAGGCCTTATGTCGGAAATCAATATTTAAACTAGCCTGCATATTCCAATGGGTTTCAACTTCAGCCAACTTTATTCTGCCAATAGGGACTTGCATGGCCTCTCAGTTGCTCTCACTCAGGGGCTGAATTTACCCCCCACAGTGCTCCCCTCCTAGTTTGTCTAAGCCTACAAGTCTCTTTCTTTGTGACTGTTTTTTGAATGACTAGTGGCCATATCCTTGAATTTCCCATAAACATACCTGAAATATTCACAGTGATTTCCTATATTTTCAGTTTGTGCCATTTTTAGAGACTGAAGTGACAGGCTGGTGGCGCCAGAGTGGCAAGGGGCTAATCTCAATATAGCAGTCTTTCAACCACTCTAGCTATTGGTTTGCAGGCAGAGGCTAATCAAAATGCTTTCTAGAAGTTCCTTTGAGCTCACTGATAGCATTGCAGTCTGAGCCCAAATGTTTAACTCTCCTGGCAGAGAGGCACTAATCGCAAGTTTAAAAAGTAGCACGATATTGTGTTAATGGACATAGGGTACGATTTTCTAAAAGTCTTTAAGTTTTAGTAATTAAGTTGGTCTTTAAACACTACACATACGCCAATACTTTTGCCATGAGAAGTGAAGCGATGAGAGGAATAGAATATGAGAGCAGGCACACGTCCTGTTGGTATTTGGATTTTTATTAACCGGTGACCATGCTAGTCCCACTAACTGCCCACCCCGTCCACAACACCCTTCCCTACAAGATCTATTTGAGCTAGCTCTGTGCTTTTAAAGGGCTGTCTATATTGTTCTTGAGCAGTTTTCTGAAAGGTAACGGCTTATTTGCAGGTCTAAACCAGCTACTGTGGAAATACAAATGGCTCAACCAAGTGTGCCTTCAACCACTTTATTTATAAGCAATGTGTTTTCCCTCACATATGTTCCTTGCACTAAATTCATGTTAACAAGCATTGGCAAAGCCAACAGTTGTGGATACTGTGTAGACATTAGTCTGGCATAGTCCGAATTGGTAACAAGGGCTGTACTGCTTCCAGCACAGGGCTTTTCTTTGTGCCTGTTTTACTGAAGCCACACGTCCAGCCTCTAAACGCCTGTGGCTCGCTTCACGAGGCAATTAAAATATCTTGACAAAAAAAAAAGAGTTCACAATCGTATTCATATGTCCGCAGTTGGTGTGTTAAATATATTTTTATTTTGTAGAGAGAATGTCACATTTCACACGCTTCATATTAAGCATGTCTTTGTCAAACCATGCAAAAGGTCACTATTTCACATTACCTTTTGTTAGGATTAAGGACCTCATCACGAGTGGGCGGTATTCCGCTGGTATATCTGCTGGGATACCGCCCAATGCAACTAACATTACTGCAACTCGGTCTGGCGCTATTAGCACAGGATCCTGAGTTGTGGGACAGCGGTATGTGCCCATTTATATTGGATTCAATGGTCCCAATGGGGCACTTTTGGCACACATGCCACGATAATTGTGCCACAAATGGGCGGAATGCCTGAGGATTTACCCCAGCTCAGGGCTGGAGGTGAATCCCCAACTTTCCGCCCAACTCATAGTTGGGCGGAGCAGTAATGGGGTGGTAATAGCATTACCACTGCATTTTTACTGCTCAGTCCAACTTGTGATGAGGCCCCAAGCCTTGAAAGACAGCCTACAATCCATTTTTAAAACAATTTTGTGGAATTGCATTCTGGTATTTGTAGTCTTCAAGTTGGGGTGAAAATAACGCAACATTTGTAGTCTTTCTGTTTAACATATTTCTATAAGGATTCCTACATTGCTGAAGTACTTTAATTATGAAGTGTTTACTTTTCAAGTCCGATTTATAAAACAGAGTATTGTTGAAAGCCAAACGTCATGGTGAGGAGAGGAAAGAATCAGAGGACACCTTTGTTGTGATGATTTACCCGGTCCATGGATGTGGGAAGAGTGGATGTTGGACTGAAGTAGTTCTACTTAGCCCTGTGCTGATTTTCATGGTACCAGTTCAGATTACATGTGGGTTGACAGCGTCGGGCCACTTTTTTCACAGTGCCGACTCCATCCCTGTTGGGTGTTTTTGAGGCAAGCATGCAAAAAAGCTTGTTTGCTCAAGTTTTCGCCCACGAGGGTTTCAACCCACAAAATCACATTAAAGTGTCTTCAGAACACGTCTTGTATTGATGTTTTGCTTTGCATAGAATATTTCAATATAGATGTTTGTTTTAAAAGGTGCACACCTTTTATACTTTGTCAGCAATGTTCTAGGGAAATCTCCTCTAGCTGTTTTTTTTCCCGGGTATTGAGGATTCATTATGTGAAAGGCGATGCTCATTTCTATTTTGAATTGTCTTCTATTAGGAAAGGCCAGTGGAATAAAATGTGCGTATTTCACTTTAGGATACGTTCAGTCCCTGTGCGTATGTTAATAAAACCCCACACTTTTTTCTGGGTTTGAGTCCTATTGATGACATTTGAAGACCTGCAGAATTGCTTACTATTACTGCTTCAGTACCTTTCCGGCAAGTAGGCTTTGTCACAATTGTACTATCCTAACGCAAAAGCACTTTGCCCTGTGTGGCCGAGGGCCAATCACTGCCCTTACATCCTTGGAACGTGCAGTCATTAGGTATGTCTGGATTACTTGCCAGTGATCTTCATTACTCTTCGTCCTACTCTTCATCGTCACAGTACTTTCTTTTGAGGTACCCATCTCAACAAATGAGTCAGCTCACGCGGTCGCTACTCCAAAATGAGTCTCCCTCCTGATAGTGCTACAACCATAATATTTACAGCTAAAATTCAGATATTGAATGTCAGTAGAATGACTAATTTTGTGACGTCTTTTCTGTGTTGCAAATAAAGGGTGCCCACACACCTTTTGCCGCCCAGATCCCTGCAATTCCAAGGGCCAGTCTGGGCATGGTCAACATATTCCGAGGTACTTACACCGTTTGCCAGCTTTGCTATCTTATGGCCAGGTGGTACGATGATGGTAGTGCCTGTAAAATACCTTTCCCATGGGTACAATACACCAAAACTGTTGGCTTTGCCAATGTTGTTTTTGCACCTTAACCGCGTACCACGTGCTTTAACTACTTTAAGATGTTTACTCTTTTTTTTTACAGCGTTAGGTGTAAGGATTTGGTATGGGCACAAGCAATTTCGCCCCTATAGCAAAAATGAAGTCGGCACCCATATTCATAGAAACGCATAGTACTTAATGGGCTGTACTTTTATTTAGGAAACAGTTTACAGGGAAGTATATACTTTCTCCCGTTACATCGCTGTACTGAAGGAAGAGTTTGTAATTGTATTTAATCTCATTGGAGCTGCTGTATGCTCCAGTCGTTGGGCGCGTGCGTCACGCTTTCTAATTGTGGGGTTTTTCTGTGGCACTCAGCCCCACCCAGGCGCGATCGTGTGCTCCTCTGCACTCGGCCGTTTCCTTTTCTACCCACCTTCTTCCTCGCAGAGTCAGTATGGCTGACCTCCTGCGGGCCCCTCGCGGGTACCTGCTGCTGCTGCTGCTTTCCTCGTGTTTTCTTCTGCCGGTGAGTCCCCGTTCCAAGAGAGTCCTTTGCGCCCCTGGGGGACCCCGGTCCTGAGGCAGCCCCCAGCCCCTTGTCTCTCAGATGGTAGCTGCGTCCCCGGGAGGACTCTTATTAATGGCCAATTTACTCTGATAAAGACCCCTCATTCCAGTTGCAGGGTGGGGGGCTGGCAGACAGCCAGGGCGAGAGGTGAGCCAAGCTCAGGTGAAACGGCGCCCATACAAGTAGCGCGCATTTTGGGGACGTTAGAATAACCACCGCATTTTATGTTTAAAATATATCAGTAATTGCGATTCAGATACAACTCGTTTTTGAACACGTATTGCAAGCTGGGCTCTCTGCTCGTTTCATTTGTCACAATACACACCCGAACAGAAACCGGTTTATAAACCAAACCACAAGCCATATACACTCATTAGGTGCTTGTCTGCAGGTGCAAGCGCGAGGTCTAATCGCCCAGTTTCCTCCATCTGCGGGTCTCCACGGAATGGCGCTGCTTTGCTCCATCTATTTCCAGCCCCATTCCTGCCTGTGTGGGGACGGGGTGTATGAAGGAGCCCTACACCCCAAGAGAGTCCGGTGGGCATCGGCTCTTCAGTACCTATGCTTGTCAGGCGTGCCTTTGCTTGTCTGAGGGGTTCTTTTACAGCGCTGATTTTGTGACTCTCAGTAGGGCTCTGATGCCTGATGGCCAAAGTGCCGAATTTACCAGTCGGATAAGGAGCGAACAGTGCTTCAACTAAGTGGGGTGACAAAGGTCACAGAAATCTGCATTTGGCGGCGAGGGGTGGCTTTAGTAGTTCTGGGCGTGGGATACGTGTAGTGTATTAGCAAGTTTTCCTCTTTTTTTATGTTTTCTTCCATTGTTTGCCTCTGAATCCATTCGGAATTGTGGGCAGTTGGGCACAGCCATTCCCAGCCACAGTGTCTAAGTAAGTAGGAAAAGCATTGACGTCCTGTCTGAGCTTTTCCTTTCTTGCTAAATAGTCAGGAACTTTCTCCTGAACTAAATTGCTGCAACCACAAGTTACTTAAATGCACTCCCACCTGTGCATTATATCAAAGTCACACTCTAAATAAAGTCACTTTTAATGTTGCGCAAAAAAACAGTGTGAATATAACTTTTTTATTTACATTCCTTTTAACATAATAACATGCTCCTTCAACGAATGTGCCAAATCAATGACCGAACAAATGCCTAATGACATTACTGTTATCCAAGGAAGAGGTTACCTCCTTGGATTCCGACATTCCACGGAACGTCAATCACTGCCTTGGTTACAATTCTTCTGTATATACCACTCCTCAAGGATACTGCGGGCGATGTGGAAGTCCTCTCTAACTACAGACCAATATCAATTCCCTACCCGACAAAACTGTTAAGAGACATATGTCCACGAACAAACACTGGAACACGTGCACTGTACACAGCCAAGTAACCTGTTCTATGGGAATGTGCCCATTCGGGGAGGGTCTCCAACCACATTTTAGCTCACTGTACCTTTCACAGAGGGTAAATATCCATTTGCATATCAGTCTTTGTCCCACCCACAAGGGCAGTCCAGCACCAAAATGCTAGGCAATTCTCCTTTGAACAAGAGTACCAACAGCAACCCCAGACACGTGTTTCAGCCAAGCCAAGCCTCATCCATCATGCACAAAACAAAGGACATCATTTCGCTCATGTCCAGGAGAGACTACGCCAACAACCTATACCTCGAAATGCCAAATTATCTGCTGATGAAACTGCAAGGTACACAGTATGTAGCGGCCAGACTTATCAAACTCTCACAATGGGACCATATCACTCCAGCGCTACATTGGCTGCCAGTCATAAAACGAACCACATTCAAAACCATGTGCATAACACACAGAGCAAGCCACAGTCAAGGAGTGGAATTCTTACAAAAGAAAATTATCATTTACCAGCCAACCAGAACGCTCAAATCCAGCAACGGCATTCGCCTGGAACCTAAACCATACACTCAGAAAAAACTTGGTATATCAGCATTCTCTTGTCTAGCTGCAAAATTATGGAACTCCCTCCCAAGAGAAAGGCAAAACATGAAGGGCAATCTAAAATTCAGAAAACTCCTAAAAACTTGGCTCTTCACCTCAGAACCGGACGAAAACGAATGAGCAACACCTGCAACCCTCAGAATGAACACACGAATTGCAAAACAGAGGACTAAACTGAACCACGACAAAGTGCACTGAGGTGGAGGGACGTCTGAGTGGGAGGGTAACCCGGGTGCACCCTTTCCCAGGCTAGGGAGAGAGATGGGAGCATCCTAGATTGAACCACAGACAGAGGGCATTAGAGTTAAAGGAAAGAGTAGTGACCAACCAGATATAACACGTGACCCAGGGAGCTCGAGGGCACAGGAAATAGCCCCTCTCCTCCTCAAGGAGCCCAGGGAGGCAATGGTGGCTGCACACAAGGATATACCAGGGGACAAAGCGGTTTAGACATCCATTAGTCTGAACACATGGGCGTGGGGGGAGGTGGAGGAGGAATCACCACTAAACAGCCCTTCTGACAACCCACAACTCTGCACAGAATACAGGAAGGAGGCCCCCCCCCCTAGCACACCACAATGCACAACCCTGGCAGGGACAGATGCCACAGATGGCCAAAGCGGATGGGAAACGATGGAGCGGCACCACAAACCAACCCACTAAAAAACGAATCCATCTGCTTACACCTTTCAAACAAAACACAACCATACCTATACAGCACAACAAACCGCACACACTTCACTACACTGCAACAATGAAACAAACCACACATGGCCTTACACAACAGCACATGACAACTACCGACCGAAAAACCACACCTATGGTCAGTGAACGATGTAAACCGAACTGAAGCTGCTAACAGCACATCACAGCTCTCTTGTGCTTTTTTCCCCGCACAGTCCTACTAACCTACCCTACCCTCTTACTTTTCAGAGCGCCAGGGGACCCCTCAGGTGGTGATAGTGCATGGTATAAATATCCTTTAACATAACATGGTATCCGCACAGGCTTCGACTGGCCAGTAGGACAATGCCTGAAGCAAAAACACAAAATGCTAGTATGAGCCAGCTGTTTTGGTCAATGTGGGCCTCTTTTTTTGGCCCATGTAGGCCAGTTTCATGAGTTACTTCACTATTAACACTATATAGTGTTACTGAATAAATATTCTTTAAAAGGCATAAATGGCATCACATTTGATCAATAACCTCCCCCATGGGTACTACTCAAACAGTCTGTCACAAAAGGAATGAATTGCCATTTACAACTGTGGGCCTCTTTTTCATTGGCGCCCGATGGCCCAGTCAGTTCTGTAGAGGAAGAAACCGAATCGGAAAATGTTGAGGTACAAAACAACCAAGATTTTGGCCGACTGTTTTCTAAATGTTCGTGCATTTTTATTGAAAAATAGATGAGGGGTGCGGTTAGGGTATAATTTAGGGTAGTGGAGGAGGTGCTTTTTTTTTTTTAAGTGCAAAACGGCAAAAGAATTTTAGAATTTCAGCCCAAAAAAATTCTGTCTTTTCTACTTCGAAATTTGTTTGCCTTTTTTTTTTTCACGGACATCCACCTGTAAAATGTTCCCAGCAACAACACAATCAACACATAAGGCATACCAACAGCACACGAGGGCTCGCATCGATCCGATATTCGCACCCAAGCTCAGCACATGGTGAAACCCGAACTGAAGCGAGCCTTTGCTGCTGAAATGTTGTGACGCCTGTAGGGTGCATGCTCTAGTCGCTACAAGGCCAGATGTTCCGGTTATTTCACTGTCGATAACAGAACCTAGGTAACCCCCGCCCCCCCCCTAATCCCCCACTCCCCTTCTTGTTTCCAGATCCGCTTAAGCGCCTGGGACCAATATCGTTGGTGACAGTGCGCGGTACAAATACCTTTAACATTCCAAAAGTTGCAATTTCTCATGGCTACTGCTGCGTTCCTCCCCTCCCCCGCAGTGACTCGTGTGTTGGCTTTTGCCGCTGCTTGAGGCGAGTGAGACTTTGAATGTCGCATAACCCTCCTCAGTACGGATCCTGGAAGCCTCCGCCAACGGACTGTTCCATTCCTGGACACGGTGCTCACTGTATGCTTTAAAAAAGTTACCAAATGCTCCTGTTCCTTTTCGGACAAGGTTTGCAGCTCGGTACTTTTAAAAGCCAAGAAGGACACAGATCCAGCAGGACATTCAATGGAATCTCTACTCTCCTTAACCTCTAGGTGGCGCGCTGAACGGCTGCAATATTGTAGGCCTTTGAATGCTGCAGCCAGGAAATGGCTTTTATTGAGGTAATCGCCAGAAACGTAGCCAAGGGAAACCACGTACGCTCAGAGGCGACGTTGTGTTTGCTAATGGCAGCACCAAAGCACAACAAGCGATCCTATCGCCACAAGCCATCACCCCCCCCCCCCCTCCACCCAATAGACACTTCCATTCCAACTGGGAAGAACGGCCCGACTCCTGCAGCCCCACAGTAAAGGCATGTGGGTTCTGCCAGTAAAATAAAACTGAGACCAGTTTGCGTTTTATACGCAGCGAATAAACGTAAGTAAAGGCCATGTCCACCATGCAAACTATTTCCAATTAGCCACTTCTGTTTCTTAATGGCAACCCCTGAACACCAACGCAACAGGTGGTCCTTTCAGAATGACCATCCCCTCCACACCCAACTGACGTTTTCATCACAATTGCAAAAAAAAAGGGTCTGCGACCACTCCCTGCAGCCTCACAGTAAACGGAATGTGAGTGGTGGATGCTGAGCGAAAAAAATAAACTGCTTCTCGTTCACATTTTACATTCAGAGAGCAAACGGAAGAAGAGTGTCCGGTGTTGTATGCTATCCTGCCTCCCATGGTAGATTGTGGGAGGCAGTGTTCGGCAATCTTCGGACTCACGCCCACTTGCTGTCATAGCCGCCTACAGCCCGCCCTCCAACATCTCTGTTCAGGGATTGGCCAGAGCTACCAGGTGGGCGTTGTTTCAGGGCCTTCAATCTGTCATGGGAAGCGGAATATCATACAGTATGGTATAATATACGGCTTCCCATGCTGTTGTTTTTTTTTTAATACTGTGCAAAGTCTGGGAGCCTAGCATTCGCTCAGTTGTACATTTGCGCACATGTTATTATTTTAAATGGTATAATCATAAGAAAGGTTGTACTGTTACAGTAGATGGGGCACTTAAACATGTTTTATGGCATAATTAACCTTTCTATATTTTATTCCAACATCACACTACAGTCAAAATAAGAAAGGTTGTACTGTGACAGCAGATAGGGCGCACATGTTATTATTTTAAATGGTATAATAATAAGAAAGTGTTATTATTTTAAATGGTATAATAATAAGAAAGTTTGTACTGTTACAGTAGATGGGGCGCTTAAACATGTTTTATGGCATAATTAACCTTTCTATATTTGATTCCAACATCAAAGCACGAGGAATCACTGCAGGAGCCTCTCTTAAGGATAAAGAGGGAGGTTGGGCTCAGTCACACAACTCTGTCATAATGCACGGGGGTGCACGGTAGGGTCTCCCTTCAGCATGTGTTATTGGGAAGGGAAGTCAACAGTATTTTACGTAATTGGTGTTAAGCTCCCTGTTCACCCGCGGCTTGGTAAACTGTGCACACTATTACACACTGCTGCAAGTGACTGGTATGGGCTGCGCTATGTCATGGATACAACGCCACTGGGTTAATCTTTTGATTGTGGGGGGTGCAAGATATCATGGCCTGAACGCACCTATGGTAATTTGCATCCCCAATTTCTCTTGGGGCTATTCACACTAGCGCACGTGGTCATCCTGTTTTATGTTTACTCTGGTCCCAACAAATGTAGAGGCACCATCTACCCCCTCCCGGAACACCCCCATACCTTTTGATTGTGGGGGGTGCAAGATATCATGGCCTGAATGCACCTATGGTAATTTGCATCCCCTATTTCTCTAGGGGGCTATTCACACTAACGCATGTGGTCATCCTGTTTTATGTTTACTCTGGTCCCAATCAATGTAGAGGCACCATCTACCCCCTCCCGGAACACCCCCATACCTTTTGATTGTGGGGGGTGCAAGATATCATGGCCTGAATGCACCTATGGTAATTTGCATCCCCTATTTCTCTAGGGAGCTATTCACACTAGCGCACGTGGTCATCCTGTTTTATGTTTACTCTGGTCCCAATCAATGTAGAGGCACCATCTAACCCCTCCCAGAACACCCCCATATCTTTTGATTGTGGGGGGTGCAAGATATCATGGCCTGAATGCACCTATGGTAATTTGCATCCCCTATTTCTCTTGGGGCTATTCACACTAGCGCACGTGGTCATCCTGTTTTATGTTTACTCTGGTCCCAATCAATGTAGAGGCACCATCTAACCCCTCCCAGAACACCCCCATATCTTTTGATTGTGGGGGGTGCAAGATATCATGGCCTGAATGCACCTATGGTAATTTGCATCCCCTATTTCTCTTGGGGCTATTCACACTAGCGCAAGTGGTCATCCTGTTTTATGTTTACTCTGGTCCCAACAAATGTAGAGGCACCATCTACCCCCTCCCGGAACACCCCCATACCTTTTGATTGTGGGGGGTGCAAGATATCATGGCCTGAACGCACCTATGGTAATTTGCATCCCCTATTTCTCTTGGGGCTATTCACACTAGCGCAAGTGGTCATCCTGTTTTATGTTTACTCTGGTCCCAACAAATGTAGAGGCACCATCTACCCCCTCCCGGAACACCCCATACCTTTTGATTGTGGGGGTGCAAGATATCATGGCCTGAACGCACCTATGGTAATTTGCATCCCCTATTTCTCTTGGGGCTATTCACACTAGCGCAAGTGGTCATCCTGTTTTATGTTTACTCTGGTCCCAACAAATGTAGAGGCACCATCTACCCCCTCCCGGAACACCCCCATACCTTTTGATTGTGGGGGGTGCAAGATATCATGGCCTGAACGCACCTATGGTAATTTGCATCCCCTATTTCTCTTGGGGCTATTCACACTAGCGCAAGTGGTCATCCTGTTTTATGTTTACTCTGGTCCCAACAAATGTAGACGCACCATCTACCCCCTCCCGGAACACCCCCATACCTTTTGATTGTGGGGGGTGCAAGATATCATGGCCTGAACGCACCTATGGTAATTTGCATCCCCTATTTCTCTTGGGGCTATTCACACTAGCGCACGTGGTCATCCTGTTTTATGTTTACTCTGGCCCCAACAAATGTAGAGGCACCATCTACCCCCTCCCGGAACACCCCATACCTTTTGATTGTGGGGGTGCAAGATATCATGGCCTGAACGCACCTATGGTAATTTGCATCCCCTATTTCTCTTGGGGCTATTCACACTAGCGCAAGTGGTCATCCTGTTTTATGTTTACTCTGGTCCCAACAAATGTAGAGGCACCATCTACCCCCTCCCGGAACACCCCCATACCTTTTGATTGTGGGGGGTGCAAGATATCATGGCCTGAACGCACCTATGGTAATTTGCATCCCCTATTTCTCTTGGGGCTATTCACACTAGCGCAAGTGGTCATCCTGTTTTATGTTTAATCTGGTCCCAACAAATGTAGAGGCACCATCTACCCCCTCCCGGAACACCCCCATACCTTTTGATTGTGGGGGGTGCAAGATATCATGGCCTGAGCGCACCTATGGTAATTTGCATCCCCTATTTCTCTTGGGGCTATTCACACTAGCGCAAGTGGTCATCCTGTTTTATGTTTACTCTGGTCCCAACAAATGTAGAGGCACCATCTACCCCCTCCCGGAACACCCCCATACCTTTTGATTGTGGGGGGTGCAAGATATCATGGCCTGAACGCACCTATGGTAATTTGCATCCCCTATTTCTCTTGGGGCTATTCACACTAGCGCAAGTGGTCATCCTGTTTTATGTTTACTCTGGTCCCAACAAATGTAGAGGCACCATCTACCCCTCCCGGAACACCCCCATACCTTTTGATTGTGGGGGTGCAAGATATCATGGCCTGAACGCACCTATGGTAATTTGCATCCCCTATTTCTCTTGGGGCTATTCACACTAGCGCAAGTGGTCATCCTGTTTTATGTTTACTCTGGTCCCAACAAATGTAGAGGCACCATCTACCCCTCCCGGAACACCCCCCATACCTTTTGATTGTGGGGGGTGCAAGATATCATGGCCTGAACGCACCTATGGTAATTTGCATCCCCTATTTCTCTTGGGGCTATTCACACTAGCGCAAGTGGTCATCCTGTTTTATGTTTACTCTGGTCCCAACAAATGTAGAGGCACCATCTACCCCCTCCCGGAACACCCCCATACCTTTTGATTGTGGGGGTGCAAGATATCATGGCCTGAACGCACCTATGGTAATTTGCATCCCCTATTTCTCTTGGGCTATTTACACTAGCGCAAGTGGTCATCCTGTTTTATGTTTACTCTGGTCCCAACAAATGTAGAGGCACCATCTACCCCTCCCGGAACACCCCCATACCTTTTGATTGTGGGGGGTGCAAGATATCATGGCCTGAGCGCACCTATGGTAATTTGCATCCCCTATTTCTCTTGGGGCTATTCACACTAGCGCAAGTGGTCATCCTGTTTTATGTTTACTCTGGTCCCAACAAATGTAGAGGCACCATCTACCCCTCCCGGAACACCCCATACCTTTTGATTGTGGGGGTGCAAGATATCATGGCCTGAGCGCACCTATGGTAATTTGCATCCCCTATTTCTCTTGGGGCTATTCACACTAGCGCAAGTGGTCATCCTGTTTTATGTTTACTCTGGTCCCAACAAATGTAGAGGCACCATCTACCCCCTCCCGGAACACCCCCATACCTTTTGATTGTGGGGGGTGCAAGATATCATGGCCTGAACGCACCTATGGTAATTTGCATCCCCTATTTCTCTTGGGGCTATTCACACTAGCGCAAGTGGTCATCCTGTTTTATGTTTACTCTGGTCCCAACAAATGTAGAGGCACCATCTACCCCCTCCCGGAACAGAACACCCCCATACCTTTTGATTGTGGGGGGTGCAAGATATCATGGCCTGAACGCACCTATGGTAATTTGCATCCCCTATTTCTCTTGGGGCTATTCACACTAGCGCAAGTGGTCATCCTGTTTTATGTTTACTCTGGTCCCAACAAATGTAGAGGCACCATCTACCCCCTCCCAGAACACCCCCATACCTTTTGATTGTGGGGGGTGCAAGATATCATGGCCTGAACGCACCTATGGTAATTTGCATCCCCTATTTCTCTTGGGGCTATTCACACTAGCGCAAGTGGTCATCCTGTTTTATGTTTAATATGGTCCCAACAAATGTAGAGGCACCATCTACCCCCTCCTGGAACACCCCCATACCTTTTGATTGTGGGGGGTGCAAGATATCATGGCCTGAACGCACCTATGGTAATTTGCATCCCCTATTTCTCTTGCGGCTATTCACACTAGCGCACGTGGTCATCCTGTTTTATGTTTACTCTGGTCCCAACAAATGTAGAGGCACCATCTACCCCCTCCCGGAACACCCCCATACCTTTTGATTGTGGGGGGTGCAAGATATCATGGCCTGAACGCACCTATGGTAATTTGCATCCCCTATTTCTCTTGTGGCTATTCACACTAGCGCAAGTGGTCATCCTGTTTTATGTTTACTCTGGCCCCAACAAATGTAGAGGCACCATCTACCCCCTCCCGGAACACCCCCATACCTTTTGATTGTGGGGGGTGCAAGATATCATGGCCTGAGCGCACCTATGGTAATTTGCATCCCCTATTTCTCTTGGGGCTATTCACACTAGCGCAAGTGGTCATCCTGTTTTATGTTTACTCTGGTCCCAACAAATGTAGAGGCACCATCTACCCCCTCCCGGAACACCCCCATACCTTTTGATTGTGGGGGGTGCAAGATATCATGGCCTGAACGCACCTATGGTAATTTGCATCCCCTATTTCTCTTGGGGCTATTCACACTAGCGCAAGTGGTCATCCTGTTTTATGTTTACTCTGGTCCCAACAAATGTAGAGGCACCATCTACCCCCTCCCGGAACACCCCCATACCTTTTGATTGTGGGGGGTGCAAGATATCATGGCCTGAACGCACCTATGGTAATTTGCATCCCCTATTTCTCTTGGGGCTATTCACACTAGCGCAAGTGGTCATCCTGTTTTATGTTTACTCTGGCCCCAACAAATGTAGAGGCACCATCTACCCCCTCCCGGAACACCCCCATACCTTTTGATTGTGGGGGGTGCAAGATATCATGGCCTGAACGCACCTATGGTAATTTGCATCCCCTATTTCTCTTGGGGCTATTCACACTAGCGCAAGTGGTCATCCTGTTTTATGTTTACTCTGGTCCCAACAAATGTAGAGGCACCATCTACCCCCTCCCGGAACACCCCCATACCTTTTGATTGTGGGGGGTGCAAGATATCATGGCCTGAACGCACCTATGGTCATTTGCATCCCCTATTTCTCTTGGGGCTATTCACACTAGCGCAAGTGGTCATCCTGTTTTATGTTTAATCTGGTCCCAACAAATGTAGAGGCACCATCTACCCCCTCCCGGAACACCCCCATACCTTTTGATTGTGGGGGGTGCAAGATATCATGGCCTGAACGCACCTATGGTAATTTGCATCCCCTATTTCTCTTGGGGCTATTCACACTAGCGCAAGTGGTCATCCTGTTTTATGTTTAATCTGGTCCCAACAAATGTAGAGGCACCATCTACCCCCTCCCGGAACACCCCCATACCTTTTGATTGTGGGGGGTGCAAGATATCATGGCCTGAACGCACCTATGGTAATTTGCATCCCCTATTTCTCTTGGGGCTATTCACACTAGCGCACGTGGTCATCCTGTTTTATGTTTACTCTGGTCCCAACAAATGTAGAGGCACCATCTACCCCCTCCCGGAACACCCCCATACCTTTTGATTGTGGGGGTGGCAAGATATCATGGCCTGAACGCACCTATGGTGATTTGCATCCCCTATTTCTTTTGGGGCTATTCACACTAGCGCAAGTGTCATCCTGTTTTATGTTTACTCTGGTCCCAACAAATGTAGAGGCACCATCTACCCCCTCCCGGAACACCCCCATACCTTTTGATTGTGGGGGGTGCAAGATATCATGGCCTGAGCGCACCTATGGTAATTTGCATCCCCTATTTCTCTTGGGGCTATTCACACTAGCGCAAGTGGTCATCCTGTTTTATGTTTACTCTGGTCCCAACAAATGTAGAGGCACCATCTACCCCCTCCCGGAACACCCCCATACCTTTTGATTGTGGGGGGTGCAAGATATCATGGCCTGAACGCACCTATGGTAATTTGCATCCCCTATTTCTCTTGGGCTATTCACACTAGCGCAAGTGGTCATCCTGTTTTATGTTTACTCTGGTCCAACAAATGTAGAGGCACCATCTACCCCTCCCGGAACACCCCCATACCTTTTGATTGTGGGGGGTGCAAGATATCATGGCCTGAACGCACCTATGGTAATTTGCATCCCCTATTTCTCTTGGGGCTATTCACACTAGCGCAAGTGGTCATCCTGTTTTATGTTTACTCTGGTCCCAACAAATGTAGAGGCACCATCTACCCCCTCCCGGAACACCCCCATACCTTTTGATTGTGGGGGGTGCAAGATATCATGGCCTGAACGCACCTATGGTAATTTGCATCCCCTATTTCTCTTGGGGCTATTCACACTAGCGCAAGTGGTCATCCTGTTTTATGTTTACTCTGGTCCCAACAAATGTAGAGGCACCATCTACCCCCTCCCGGAACACCCCCATACCTTTTGATTGTGGGGGGTGCAAGATATCATGGCCTGAACGCACCTATGGTAATTTGCATCCCCTATTTCTCTTGGGGCTATTCACACTAGCGCAAGTGGTCATCCTGTTTTATGTTTACTCTGGTCCCAACAAATGTAGAGGCACCATCTACCCCTCCCGGACACCCCCCATACCTTTTGATTGTGGGGGGTGCAAGATATCATGGCCTGAGCGCACCTATGGTAATTTGCATCCCCTATTTCTCTTGGGGCTATTCACACTAGCGCAAGTGGTCATCCTGTTTTATGTTTACTCTGGTCCCAACAAATGTAGAGGCACCATCTACCCCTCCCGGAACACCCCCATACCTTTTGATTGTGGGGGGTGCAAGATATCATGGCCTGAACGCACCTATGGTAATTTGCATCCCCTATTTCTCTTGGGGCTATTCACACTAGCGCAAGTGGTCATCCTGTTTTATGTTTACTCTGGTCCCAACAAATGTAGAGGCACCATCTACCCCCTCCCGGAACACCCCCATACCTTTTGATTGTGGGGGGTGCAAGATATCATGGCCTGAACGCACCTATGGTAATTTGCATCCCCTATTTCTCTTGGGCTATTCACACTAGCGCAAGTGGTCATCCTGTTTTATGTTTACTCTGGTCCCAACAAATGTAGAGGCACCATCTACCCCCTCCCGGAACACCCCCATACCTTTTGATTGTGGGGGGTGCAAGATATCATGGCCTGAACGCACCTATGGTAATTTGCATCCCCTATTTCTCTTGGGGCTATTCACACTAGCGCAAGTGGTCATCCTGTTTTATGTTTACTCTGGTCCCAACAAATGTAGAGGCACCATCTACCCCCTCCCGGAACACCCCCATACCTTTTGATTGTGGGGGGTGCAAGATATCATGGCCTGAACGCACCTATGGTAATTTGCATCCCCTATTTCTCTTGGGGCTATTCACACTAGCGCAAGTGGTCATCCTGTTTTATGTTTACTCTGGTCCCAACAAATGTAGAGGCACCATCTACCCCCTCCCGGAACACCCCCATACCTTTTGATTGTGGGGGGTGCAAGATATCATGGCCTGAGCGCACCTATGGTAATTTGCATCCCCTATTTCTCTTGGGGCTATTCACACTAGCGCAAGTGGTCATCCTGTTTTATGTTTACTCTGGTCCCAACAAATGTAGAGGCACCATCTACCCCCTCCCGGAACACCCCCATACCTTTTGATTGTGGGGGGTGCAAGATATCATGGCCTGAGCGCACCTATGGTAATTTGCATCCCCTATTTCTCTTGGGGCTATTCACACTAGCGCACGTGGTCATCCTGTTTTATGTTCGCTCTGGTCCCAACAAATGTAGAGGCACCATCTACCCCTCCCGGAACACCCCATACCTTTTGATTGTGGGGGGTGCAAGATATCATGGCCTGAACGCACCTATGGTAATTTGCATCCCCTATTTCTCTTGGGGCTATTCACACTAGCGCAAGTGGTCATCCTGTTTTATGTTTACTCTGGTCCCAACAAATGTAGAGGCACCATCTACCCCCTCCCGGAACACCCCCATACCTTTTGATTGTGGGGGGTGCAAGATATCATGGCCTGAACGCACCTATGGTAATTTGCATCCCCTATTTCTCTTGGGCTATTCACACTAGCGCAAGTGGTCATCCTGTTTTATGTTTACTCTGGTCCCAACAATGTAGAGGCACCATCTACCACCTCCCGGAACACCCCCATACCTTTTGATTGTGGGGGGTGCAAGATATCATGGCCTGAACGCACCTATGGTAATTTGCATCCCCTATTTCTCTTGGGGCTATTCACACTAGCGCAAGTGGTCATCCTGTTTTATGTTTAATCTGGTCCCAACAAATGTAGAGGCACCATCTACCCCCTCCCGGAACACCCCCATACCTTTTGATTGTGGGGGGTGCAAGATATCATGGCCTGAACGCACCTATGGTAATTTGCATCCCCTATTTCTCTTGGGGCTATTCACACTAGCGCACGTGGTCATCCTGTTTTATGTTTACTCTGGCCCCAACAAATGTAGAGGCACCATCTACCCCCTCCCGGAACACCCCCATACCTTTTGATTGTGGGGGGTGCAAGATATCATGGCCTGAACGCACCTATGGTAATTTGCATCCCCTATTTCTCTTGGGGCTATTCACACTAGCGCAAGTGGTCATCCTGTTTTATGTTTACTCTGGTCCCAACAAATGTAGAGGCACCATCTACCCCCTCCCGGAACACCCCCATACCTTTTGATTGTGGGGGGTGCAAGATATCATGGCCTGAACGCACCTATGGTAATTTGCATCCCCTATTTCTCTTGGGCTATTCACACTAGCGCAAGTGGTCATCCTGTTTTATGTTTACTCTGGTCCCAACAAATGTAGAGGCACCATCTACCCCCTCCCGGAACACCCCCATACCTTTTGATTGTGGGGGGTGCAAGATATCATGGCCTGAGCGCACCTATGGTAATTTGCATCCCCTATTTCTCTTGGGGCTATTCACACTAGCGCAAGTGGTCATCCTGTTTTATGTTTACTCTGGTCCCAACAAATGTAGAGGCACCATCTACCCCCTCCCGGAACACCCCCATACCTTTTGATTGTGGGGGGTGCAAGATATCATGGCCTGAACGCACCTATGGTAATTTGCATCCCCTATTTCTCTTGGGGCTATTCACACTAGCGCAAGTGGTCATCCTGTTTTATGTTTACTCTGGTCCCAACAAATGTAGAGGCACCATCTACCCCTCCCGGAACACCCCATACCTTTTGATTGTGGGGGGTGCAAGATATCATGGCCTGAACGCACCTATGGTAATTTGCATCCCCTATTTCTCTTGGGGCTATTCACACTAGCGCAAGTGGTCATCCTGTTTTATGTTTACTCTGGTCCCAACAAATGTAGAGGCACCATCTACCCCCTCCCGGAACACCCCCATACCTTTTGATTGTGGGGGGTGCAAGATATCATGGCCTGAACGCACCTATGGTAATTTGCATCCCCTATTTCTCTTGGGGCTATTCACACTAGCGCAAGTGGTCATCCTGTTTTATGTTTACTCTGGTCCCAACAAATGTAGAGGCACCATCTACCCCTCCCGGAACACCCCCATACCTTTTGATTGTGGGGGGTGCAAGATATCATGGCCTGAACGCACCTATGGTAATTTGCATCCCTATTTCTCTTGGGGCTATTCACACTAGCGCAAGTGGTCATCCTGTTTTATGTTTACTCTGGTCCCAA
>CM010927.2:184138170-184184334 GCA_002915635.3 Ambystoma mexicanum | reverse complement strand
GTTTCTGACAGGGTAAGCTAGGCAAGGCGCTTGTGAGAGCTTCTCTTGAGTTGTTTTACTGCCTCGGCTTGTTCTGGACCCCATTCCCACTTGACCCCCCCTTCAGGAGATGAATCAGGGTCTGGTGATCTCTGCGTAGCCCTCAATGAACTTTCTGCTGTAATTAGTCAGTCCCAGGAGGCTCCTTAGTTCCCGCAGAGTTGTGGGTCTTTCAGTTTCTGAAGTGCTTCCACTTTCCTTTCCTGGGGACAGAGACCCTGAGGAGTAATCTCATGTCCCAAGAAATTAACACGGGTTCTGCACCACTGTGCTTTTTGAAAGGAAGTTTTGCTCCGGCGGCCCTCAACTGTGTCAGAACATAACGGATCTCCTATTGTTTCCTCAACAGTTGAGCTTTGATGAGGACATCGTCTACATAAGCCAGGTTACCCCTTGCACCCAGGTCGGGCATGGCCTTATGTAGGAAAATGTTGAATTAATTGCCGGAGTTGAGGTATCGAAGGGAGTCCGGGTCCATGTGTATTGCTGGCCCCCAAGGTAAAAGCCAGTTTTGTATTGGTCCTCCCCTACTGACAGGCACAGTCCAGTATCCATTGGTCAGGTCTATTGCAGTGAATACCTGTGACCCCTGGATCTTGGCCAGCCCTTGGTCAATGTAGGGCAGAGGCCATCCGGGAAGTATGGACCCGTTTTGTTGAGCTCCCTGAGGTCGCGCAGAGTCTCCACTGGCCGTTTGGCTTCAATATTCCAGCACCGGATTATTGAAGGTGCTGTGGACTGGACGGATTATTCCCGGGACTCAAGGTTCTTAATTATTTCAGTAGGGACTCATTGATGCGAGAGGCAACGATATTGCTTCACAAACACGGGAGTCATGCCAGGGTCCGTGGGGATTGTCGTGGTGTGGATGTCGGTGCGACCACAGTCAATGAGTCTACCGCAAAGAGATCTTGGAAATCCAAGAAAACTTGTTTCAACTTTTGCTTTTGTTCCAGAGTCACACAGGCATCAGCTAGGTGACTCTCTCTTCCACCATCTGCTGAAGCCTGGAAAGACTTCTGGTTTGGCTATCTCCGCGGCCTCCTCCAACTGGGTGGAGAAGTCCCTGGTCAGAGTGCTGATTTGGACGGAGGCTTCAGGTGGAAAAGCAGCCCTCATGGACCTGGAAAATCACCTCATCCCTCCTGAAGTCACAAGTCACATCTTCCTTACCATAGGGGCAGGAAGTGTACACCAGGAAGTTCCCCCCATGGTGGGTAAAGATCCTGTCTGGTGTTGTATTGTCCTCACTGTCACTGTCAACACAGTCCTTGGGGATTGGTCCTAACAGTTCATTACAAGATCAATGGAGAAATGTCGGTCATCAACCGCCATTCCAATAATGGTGCCTGCGGCTAGAGTAATACTCTTTAAGTCGCTGTATCCACCTCTATTAGAATGGTGTCATGTTCTTATGTTGACTAATGGAGTTGGTTTACCCCCAACCCTTGCTGTTGGAGAGAAGCATTTAGATGTATGTAAGCATCAGGGTTTTTTCACTCTTGTCCCCTTTTAACTTTCACTTCCAGGGAGAATTGTCGAGTCCTTTCTGGGATGGTGACTTCCTCTTTAACCTGAATTTCAACTGCATAAAGGTAGCATTGAGCTGACCTAAATGCTTTTTCTGGATCATCAAAGTTCATGGGATTATCCACTAATCGGACGCAAGCTTTGAAGTTTATTAGGTCCAAACAATGGCAAAGCGATTGAGAATGTCACTGCTAAGTAAAAGGCGGCAGGGACGTCTCGCACGACCCAACAATTATGGACTATGCTCTTTGTTGCCAATGGAGATTTTGAGCATACACCTGCTTGGCAGGAGATGTTTGATTCAGTGTGCTTCAAGTCCATTTCCACATTTGTCTATCAGTTTGAAGGTGGGAATGGCTGGACTCTTTTGGGAGTTGGCGAAACATGGCTTCGCTTGATGAAGCTCTTACGTGTTCCACAACACACTGGAGCGAGAACAGAGTCCTTCCATCATTTATAACTGAACAGGGATGAACAACTGCTCTCCAATTTGCTGAATATCAGCCAGGCTCTGCGCTGATTTCACATCTTTCTGGACTATAGGAGTGGGAGTTTCTGATTGTGGATTGTATAGAATTTCAGAGTGTTTCCTTCCAGCGTGGAATACCACTTTAGACTGGAAGGAAGGTTTGATTTCAGAAATAAGAGGACCCCCATCACCAGTCTGTTGTCCTAACTGCTATTACTGTCACGTCTGGAATTTGGTTGTTCTGGAAGTGAAATTCTACTTGGTCAGATTTTGTTCAACATGTGGCATTTGCCGTTTAAACTAACATGGTTGACACTCTGTTTTAATTTTATGGGTCGGCTAGTCTGAGTCCAGAGGACCTTGTTTACGCAGTCTATTAGGGGTGACAACCTTCTCAGGAGGTCATTCCCTAGTAAACAAGGGGTGCCTCTGCGTGTCACAACTATGACCCGGGTGTTTCAACTTATGTCGTCGCCGATCTTAATGTCCAAGTCTTGCAGTCCCCTCAACGGGAATTTCCTTCCTGTCAAAGTTCTGCAGTTGTCCAGGAAGAGAGGTGAGAGGAATTTGTTATTCTCTCCCCTTCCTGCATTCAGTTCGTCGAAAGGCCCTTCTGACAGGGAGGTAGCTTGAGATCCAGTGTCCACCAGTGCCGAGATTGTACCCTGCCCTGTACTTGTACCGGGGCATAATATCTTCCCTCCTTCTCCTCCAGGGGCACAGATAATGTACATTTTGGACAACTGGGGGCTAATTTTCTGGTTTTGGACATCGCTAGCGAAGAGATTTGGGCAGGATTCTGTGGAGAGCCTTGGGAATCTGAAAGAAAAAGTTGGCAACTGGAGATCAGAGCCATTGTGGGTTCCCCTGGCTCCGGTTCTGGGCCGCCCCCCCCCTTTTTGGAGCAGTCACCAGAGTGGGTTGACCCAGGGGATTTTCTTGCTGTTGGTTCTGGGATGAGATGGTGGGCGCGGTAGCTCAGTCTCCACATCTCCCCAGTCTGGATTTGCATCCCTAGGGACCCATTTTCTTTGGGAGGAGTTCCCCCCTCTCTGAAGGAGAAGATCCTTTTCCCAGGATCCTCTGAGGATCCCTCTCCCTCAAATTGAAGATCTGTACCTCCTCCTCAAACTGAGTCTGTTTGGGTCTTTTGTTTCTCCTACCCCCCTCTGCTCCTTAGGAGGCAGACTTTCAGGGGCGAGAGATTTTGGTTCCGGTTCCTGGGTTTCCAGAGGCTGTTTACAAGTGAGGAAGGAAGCTTCCTCCAAGGCTTTACACCCCCCTTCCCTTTGTGCCTCCTCCCTGGGAACCGGTGAGTTATCGGGGGCTGCCCCGTCATTGTTCTGGAGCACCAGGTCCAGAGTTGGGTGCGTTCTGCGCCGGCACGCCCATCTGAGGGTTCTGCTGAGCCCTCAGTATGTGACCCAGATCCCGCGCCATGTTTTGAACTGGCGCTCTAACTGGGAAACCCGCTCAGGCTGATACGGGGCCCTGTTTTTCCCCTGGGCTGATCCCGGGAAGGGTAGCTGTCCCTTCTTTGGTAGTACCCCTGGTTGGGAGATTTGGGTACCCTCCACCTTGGCCTCCCCTCTCCCGATCAGTGTCTGGGCTCAGGAATTGGGGAAAGAAGGATGGATGGTTTTGGGTTGAAAGTCGGTGTGGATATCTGGGGAAAAAGTTCTGCCCAGGGTTTGGTAAATTTCTGCCCTCCTGTGGGAAGTTTGGAGGCAAGTTCCCTGTGTTAGGTGCTTGGCTGGATCCCCCCCTTGGGCTGGAGGAGTCCACACATAACCCAGGATGGGTCGATTTCCCTTGTAGCGAGGACTTACATAGTCAGGAGAGCGAGGGACCCCATTTGTGGGCTGCCTCCCTGGCTCCCTGTCTGTGACTGGCCCGAGGACCTTCTGGGCTAGCATTATTAGGTGCAGGTAGTTTTTAGGCCCCCCATCTCCAAATCCAAAACGGGGGTGACCTTTACCTCTGCCACCTTGGCAGCAGCAGGGGTGCTGTTGGCTTTGGGGTTTTTCTGGGCATTGCTTTTATTTTCTATGGGCTTCTGCACCTCATAGATCCGGGTAGCCTGTTCAATGACCCAGTCTAAAGATCTTTTCTCGTGAAAATCCCTCACGAGCTGGGTCATGATATATTTGGGCAAGGCATGGAAAAACGTATGAATAAACTCACTACTATCTGTGCGCACCCTTCTGGTGGTTTGCGCAAAAGCACGTTTTAGTTCTTGCACAAATTCTTGTGGGGCCTGATCCTCCCCACATTGCAAATTGTAGGCTGCCTTGCGAGCCTCTTGAGGATTTCGGTGAACAGAAAAATGTTTCAGGATGGCCGCCTTATAGGTGGACCATCTTAAATGATTTTGGTCCTCCAGCCCCGCAAAGAAACTGGAGTATTCCGGGGAGAAGGTCCACTTTACATATTGAATACAGCTTTGGCTGTCCTTCAAATGGAAAGTCTCCATCATTTGTTCAAACAACTCTAAGTGCTCCCAAACGGAATACTTGGCGTTCTTATGGTAAGGCGTGATGATGCTCCTGATCGCCTTAATCTGCTTTAAGGGGTCCTTAAGCAAGGCCCTTTTTGCCTTATTGGCCTTTTTGGTTCGGGTAACCCTTGGCCATTCTTCCTCGGACTCAGAGGCACTGCTCCCAGAGGTTCCCGTCTGTTCTTCCAGGTTTTCTTGGATTCTGCGAGCCTGGGAATGGCTGGCAGAATTGTGGGGACCTGGTCTCCTGTGTCCTGCGCAGTTCAGAGGGGTCTTCAGATTCCTCCTTGCTGCCGGATTTGATGGGTACCCCCTCCACTGACCTAACTGGGCAGAGGTTTTCAGGATGCCTTAATGGGCCTACTCTCCTGGGGTTCCCATTGAACTGTACTGTTCTTGGGTGCCATACCCGGATGCCCACCCCTCCATTCCTGAGTGGTACTGGCCTATGAGCCCCATACTCTTAGCTGGATAGTAATCTGCCATCCCTGTGGCCTGTGCTCATGTGCGCAGGGGACATGGGGGTGGTAGAGTCCAGGGACTGGGGAGATGAAGGCCCCCGGTGTTAGGGCTCCTGCGGTTATGGTCAGGAGTCTCTCTTTCCCAGCGGACCTCATCTCTATCCGCCCCTGCTCCCTGTTGCAATGCAAGAGCCTGCATTTGTGCTTTCAGTTCCTCTGTTAAGGCCTTACTCGACTCTATCAGTTTCTCCTGCATCGCTACCTGTTGCTGGAGCCTCTCATTGTGCTGGCAGAGAGCCTCATTTTCCCTCTGTGCTTCCTGGTTGGTCCTGGAGAACTGGGCCAGTCTTTGCTGCAGGAGGGTTACCTCCTGGGCAATGTCCCTATTGGCCTGCTCCTTTCTTGCTAGAGCATCCTCCACCCTTCTGGTGTGCTCTACCAAGTTCTGGTGTTCTTTTTGGAGGTCACCCAGTCCCTGGTGGGCCAGGTGATTTTCTTCCATTTTCCTTTTTAAATGGCAGACTTCCTGGCCTAAGGCGTCTCTTTCCTGACTAAGAGCCTGCATTTGTGCCGCCAGGTCGTCCCTCTGCCTTTGAAAGGCACCAGCTTTCTGGCGTTCTTCATCAAACTCTGCCTGGGTATCCAGGTCTTTCAAGATCAGCTTGTTGCTCTCTACCTTCACTCTATCTAGATGACTTTGCAGGGTGGCTACCTGCTCCGTGCATGCCCTGTTAAAGTCTAATTGTTGCTCCAGCTTTTTCTGGCTCTGCAGTAAGGAGTCCAAACTGTCTTGGTGCTCCTTCTGCAGGGCCAGAAATCTAGTATCCTGTTCTACCTTTTCCTGTTGCAGCACATCCATATCCTTCTTTATTTTAATGATGTGCTGCCTACTATCATCTTCTGACTCCTGGCTCTTCTGCAGCCTCTGCTCAGAAGAGACCAGGTCAGATTGGGCCTTCTCTAACGCCATCTGTTGCCTTTTTGCCAGATCATGGCCTTCAGCACATTTATTCTGTATGGCTCCCATGTATAAATATAAATATGCCGCTATCCTAACAATCTTGTCGTGTTCATCTTTGGCCTTAGGAGCCATATATAGTTCACTCAGGGCCACATGTAATGGACCCTGATCTCTCCATAAGTCTGACCCTGTTTCCGTGACCTGTTGCATGATGGCCTGCAACCAGACTGTTTGGTCCTGGTGAGTCCACTCACCTCTCACAAATAACTTATGTAAGAAGTGCTCTCTGGCTATTTTCATATCTACCAAGGTCGTCATTCTAGAGATTGGTCTCTGTCCTGACTTACAGAAGTTAGTATTTTATTTTTGCAGAACAGAACTTTTCTTGGAGTGTCCCTTTTGAGGAATGCTTCACAGCGTAATGCAGCGTGGTGATCCGACCGGATGTATCTATCCCGTCAGTTAGCACACTGTATTAAGCTGCACAAATGGTAAATCTAACCCAACGTCTCGGCTCGAGCCCCCACTTTGTAAGAGGATTCAATTCAGCACTACAGCTAAGTTAACGCCTAGTCTAGAATACTGAATGAAAACCCTTATTGATATATCTTTAGGTCCAGTTCATGCGTTCTGGATGACTACCCCTATATAACACCCCTCTCTTGGAATCCCCCTGACCCCACTGAGCCAAGAAGTAGTTCTGTTTTGCAAGTTTAAAAGGTTTATTTGATAAATTAAAATATATATATATCACACTTTATAATAAATTAATAATTGAATAGCACACTTAATCTGATATGATAAAGATCAACAACGGAGAATCTGGCACTAGCACACTTCTTTATAATCACTAATGAGTTAACATGAAATGGATAAGATAGCACACTGGTAAATAGGAACAAAAGTATAACGTGGTAGAGGATGCTTTATGTAAGCTCAGGTGGATGCAATATTCAATGAATGCAGTACAGAAAATACTCAATATGATTTCAACCAAACAATGTAATCACTTTTCTCTGGCAATCCCCTCCCCCCCTTGATGCAAGGCAAGGAAATGGAAGGAAAACACACAGTTCTCAGAAATGCAATCAATGTAAATCAGTTCACCCCAGCAAGCTTAGACAACAGAAGTTAAAACACAGGCAAATGCTTTGATATGTGCTAGCAATGGATGAGAAATATGCTGGAAATGCTTTTAATTCCCTTTCAGAGGTTCAGGGTGAGTGGTATCTAGTTAATATTAGTCCAGGCTCACACTAGCAATGATGCAGGGATAGTTAGCAGGTTAAACGAATTTCTGGCAAATGGAAGGCAAGCAGCGGCAGTTTTTACATGTGAAGAAATTTGCAAATCGCGGTAAAATTCGCGAATGCGTCGAGCGCTATTACAGAGGAACCGCAAGGACTATCTCTATCGTTTTGGGGTCCTAGGAAAGCCTAGGATCCCAGCTTCCAAATGAAAGTTACTGCAAGTCTCTAGCCCAAACGGTTACAGAGTTATGACTGATTTAATAGAGGTCGTTTTTGGTTTTGCGAATTTTAAAAGCTCAAAATGACAAGTGGCAGATTTTGCAGCTAGAATGACAGGTGACAGATTTGGATCTATCAGGCAGTTCTACTTAGGTTAAATAGATTGAATTGGATGAATTTAAACTAAGAGATTGGTTCTACACAGTTCTGCTGGGTACTCACACTATATTCTTGAATTAAATGGGCCTCGTCACGGATCTGGTCAGGGTTTTGGACTGGACTCTGGTCTGGTCTGGTCTGTCCTCTGCACTTCACAGTGATCTGGTTCAGCTCTCTCTGCTGGTCTGGGTCTCTCTGGGTACAGCACTGCTTTCTCTCTGCTCTGGATAGATTGAAGTCTCTAGTTTGGCTTTCTGGAGGTTGATGGAGGTAAAGTATGGATTTTGGCAGAGTGCGTTGCAGCAAATGGAATTGAAGGTCCCTACCTAAGTTTCAGTGGTCCATTTATATGTTCTGCAAGTGGGTGGGTGTGTTGGTCATAACTAAACTCGCCCCTCTCACTTGTCATTGGTCAAATTTCCATTCCTTACTTGATTGGCGAATGAACTGTGAGTCAGAGTGATGTCATTTTATGGCTTGCAGATGGGACATTCCCCTGTCATCTGTGCACCCAAATCTATATATGATCAAAATCCATACTTCAGAGTTACACAGTTGTTTGAAATTACATATACATGGTGTGGCTGAATTTAGCCATGTCTCTGTCCAAATCTGCTCTTTCTAGGAGCTTGCATTCAGAGATGGCACATATTTCACTTTTTAACTGATTTTTCAATTTCTGACATGGACCCAACTTTACATACATGTGCGCAGGGAGTATGGACATTAACTGATGAAGTTTCAGATTTTTCACATGCACACATTTAGAGTAATATCCTCTTTTCCGCTAAAACCCCCCCGAACATACCACCGGTTCCTACCACGTCTTAAACTGTGGGCATAAAAATCACAAGAATTATGGTATAATTTATAAAATTTTCACATGTCCGCTCTATGAATGATCCATCTTTTTAAAGTTATGTTCTGGCTCCAAAGGGGTGTGGTTTCCTCTCAGCACAAGGTAGAAATACTGGTTTATCCAGTTCTGCCAAGCCAGCTTGCTCTCACAGGCAGTGCCCCTCCCAGCTTCTGCCAAGAGGAAGCTACATTTTACGATCGCTGTAATAAAACCTTTGCCTGAGTGAAGAGGGCTTTGTTCAGGGCTCCTGTAGAGCACAGGTAATTCAATTATCAGATAGATGGCATATCCTTAGTGTTGCCAGCAAAAGGCAGATTGTCCTGGGACCACAGTTGTGACTCAAGTTTCACTCCTGATGGGGGTAGCTGTCAAGCAAAATCAAGTTCCTTAAACCAGACTTTAGCTAACTGTCATGTTTTTTTTGTTGCTTTTTAAATTCACTTGCACTTTTACACATGCAGCTAGAATGCTGATTCTAAGTGCAAAACTATGACATTTCAACAGTTACAAAGGCATGTGACACCAAACATAGGTCACTCATTTAATCTAAACATTTTCGATTTTAGTGTCTTTAAATCCAGTGCAACTTAAACTGCTGCAATCCACAGCTCAGCCAGTCTTGTTCTAAACCTTCAAGTCACTTCAGAATATCACTTTACATTGTATCCACCTCTCAGTAAGTCTTTCTTTGGCCTGTTTTGGGTTCATTCAGTTTTACACAAAAAAGTAAAATCTGTTGTGGTTTTAAAATGCCGGCTTTTGGATAGTGGTGAGTACTGGTACTGCGCCCATTTTTGGGATTTAAGAACTGAATTCCTCACAATTCTAGGTTGCATTTGGCAATCAGCATTGCCATTCCCAATGGTTTCAGACTACTGTGCGGGTAGTCCAATGGTGGTTTAAAGCGCTTTGAAGCTAACCGGCGCTACTGTTTTTCCTTTGGCAACCCATTTCCCTCATGGCAACCCGGCCTTTCATTCTCGCACTGGTGGGTGGCAAGTGAGGCAACCATTTTAGTGTGCGCACAAACTGCGCAGCTTTCCTGGATTTCGGCGCACATGTGGGTTTTCCGCCATCTTGAATTTTCTGAGCCCACAGCACCAAATGTTGTAGCATGATAGCTTAAACGTGGGTCAGGACACCCAACAATACACACCATACTCAAAATTATTACAACTTGCTGGGTGAAAAAATAGTGTTCACACTGAGAGGTTGGTACACCAACATGTGTGCAAGAGTTAATTTAAACATAACATATACACTTTTGAAAAATGACACAAAAGTCCCACATTTCATGGGCTGCTGTACTGGGCATCTATTCAGGTATACTACCTCATCACGAGTTTGGCGATAACCCTTAAATGAGGCAGTAACGCAATTAACGCTGCATTCAAGGGTCTGCCAAATCACAGGTTTGGCAGGATTTACCCCCAGCTATGAACTGCGGGTAAATCCGATGTGAATTTGCCGATTTTTGGCACTATTACCGTACGCTAATACTGCCAGCGGTAGTAGCGCTGAAAATTCCCCATTGAGCCCAATGGGGAATTACCGTTCCGCAAAACCTGTGATCCGGTGCTAATAGCGCCAGGGATTTGGCAGAAACGCTAATAGCCCCAGCGGTATCCCGGAAGTATTTACTTGTGATGAGGCCCATAGTATGTTAAAACACACTTAATGCTGTCTTATTAATGGGAACCTTAACAGTCTACCAATGAGGGATGGTATATTTTCGGTTCACCCTCTACTTGAGCCCTCTCCCTGCACTCATCGGCTCACACAACCTCACCTACTGCAACTACGCAGACAACAACAAAATCATCTTTAAGATCCCCAAGTCCGTCTCCACCACCCACCCTGACCTCACATCCTGCCTCACAGACATCCATCACTGGATGACGGCCAACCAGCTCCTTCTCAATCCTGGAAAAACAGAAATCAATCCAACCCGCCCCTTGGCCTTCTTCCTTATACCCCCCACCTGCATCCACCGTAGTATAGTAAAAAAAAAACTTGAATGCACCATAGACACTGACCTAACACTCACACCACATTAACAGTGTGTTTAAATCTTCCTACCTACGCCTCCGCACTCTCAGACGCTTTTTTCCTTACCTCTCCTACCCTTCAAACAGTCACTGCAATATTGTGCATTGTCCTCTCCCGACTAAACTACAGAAAATCACCTGCTACTATTCCAACAGAAACCTGCATCCAAGCACTGCACTCCTACTTAAAATCGATTAGAATAGGAGGATCCTCCTTCTCTGTCTAAGTCCCCACGATCTAGAATTCAATGCTGATTAATATCCCTCACTACATGGCTATTCCCCCTACCACCTTGACAAACCCTGCCTCTTCAGCTAGTCAACCACTTCAGGTAGGAACAGCAAATAACATCTATGAAATCACAGAATAACGGTAATAATTATCTACCAATTTCTAGTAGAACACAGGAGAGAGTCCATGCCACACATACGAAACAAAGAAGCCAGCCAGAGAACACAGGTAAATATCACACTCCATGCTTATGGAAGATAGCCGAAGCGAAGGAAGGCCACCCACCCGCACACATTGGCAACCATACACCACTCCCAGTGATACATCGCACAACACCTCTACCATTAGAATTAAGCTATCGCCAATGACAAGAACTTTGGGATAGCTGGACACATAATGAGTTCTACTACTCTCGCATACTCTCTTGTCAACTTCAAAGCATCCATCCACTTGCAAGCTTGATATAGGTAGCTAGTAGGGACCTGGCCACTTCTACCCATCTTCACTTTGGCTAAAATGCACACACGCATTATAAACTCCTCTAATTCATTTTCCCAAATCTTGGACTACGGTCCGGCGAGGGTGTTCCCCTACAACTCTTTAAGGCCATAACAGTGGGATGAAGGCGCTATACAAATGACAAATTACATTACATTACTAGAACTACTGGCTTCTTCACTTTCCCATGTGGGAGTCCCATGTCTGGGTGATGCGCTGCTTCCTCAGGTACTGGTTCCACTGACATCGCCAAATCCCTACCTCGTTCTGCTTCCTCTGGGTCTTGCTGCTGCACAGCCCCCTCCCAAGCAGCTCCTTCATTTGGTGGACCTAGTAATCATTTTAAGTGTGACGCATTCCTTGTCACTTCCCTGCAGTGACTCTGACCAGTCACCATTGCTCCTTTTAACTCTGTTACTTTGAGCAGGGTGGCAGAATACTTTGAGTCCATCTTCATTTGTTGCCACCAAGACCTCTTCTCCTATGGTGAATTCCCTCATTCTGGCTCCTCTTCTCTGGTCTCTTCTGGTCTCTTCTGGTCTCTCCATTGCGTGCAGTTTGATCTGGGCATCCCTCATACATATTTCTTTGCCATCTGATTTGGTGAGTCCTAAGCAACTGTGTTTTCGCCATGTATGACATCAGGATTTCTGCTGGCGTCTTCCCTGCGGCATCACGCAGGGTATTTCTGTAGTGTCTCAGCATCCTACATAGTGCTTGCTGGGTGGACATGTTCTCAATTCCTACCTTCTGGAGCCTTCTCTTGATTGAACACATGAAACGCTCCGCCATCCCATTAGCTTGTGGCCGTAGATGGGTGATCTGTTTGTTCAAAACAGATTTTTATTACAGTTTTCATTATATACATGAATGAGTTCACCAGAACAAAAACAAGCTCATTAACAAGTGCATCCATCTCGCACAATCCCCCAACCCACCCTCCCTCCCTGGCAGATACTCCTTTCTATACCAGTGTTCCATCTTCAGTGCACTACCTGTGTCAAGTGGATTATCTCTTCCTCCCTAAGCCTCGCCTAATGGCCACTACTTCATGAGAAACAGAAGCCGTATCTTGTCTTTGTTTTCCCTGATCTCGGCCAACATCCGTGTAAGCCTTTCAATGTCATACATATCCCCCACTTTCAGTAACCATTCCCTCTTTGTGGGTGTCTGCAGTCTTTTCCAATGATCTATATGAGCACGGACGTTCAAAATGCTGACTTCCATTATGATGCGGCACAGTGATCACATACATCACTGTGCCTTGCATACCCCTGCCGGCCTCCCCCCTACCACTTACCTTTTCAGCGGCACAAACAGAAGTGTGGCGCCATCTCTCCTCTTTCCCTGCAGCGTCAGTTCTCTCCCACTAATGTGGGTTTAAACTGGAGCTGCATGGTCCTTTTTTCTTTTTTTTGTAATATTTTTTTTCTTTATTGTCCCCTACTACCAGCTAATGGAAGCAGGGGATCCCCCTGCAATACCTGACCACCATTACACTGACAAAGGGGAATAGAGGTCATCCCCACAACCGCTGCTCCGATTAGTTTGTGTAGTGGGGAGCTGGAATGTTAGCACTGCGCAAAGGCGCAGTAACTGACATGTAGCAGTTTTCGAGGTGACAATTTGGTACAGTCGTTTTTCCAATACTGAGCCACACACCCCTTTGCAGCCAAGAGTAAGGGGTGTGTCTCTTGATTCACTGAGTGTACCTCATCATACCACTCCCCTATACCAAAGAGAACAAATAGTGGGGTTATATGTCTGTGGAATCCATCCAGATCTTTACCCATGCTTAAGACCTTCTTCCAGAACCTCTGGATGTGACCACACCCCCACCACAAATGACCATGATCTCCAATTATCTGACCTGCCCTCCAACATCTCGGGTTCACCCCTAGGTACATCTTGGATAGATTGGCTGTGGTGTATTGCCATCTGTGGAGGAGCATAAAGTCTTGGGCCATGTATTGGGTGGCTATAAAGGTTTTTGTTGGCCTTTCCTGCACATGAGTGACCATAGGTTGTCAGAGATCCCTTCCCCAGATCCTTTCTCCATTGAATGCGTGCTCGTAGTGGTTTGTTTGGTTCTGCCACCAATATTTCCCCATAAAGGGATGAGATGAGACCGCATGACCCCCTCGAGGGAAGGATGAGCTCTTTGAAAGGTGTCATTTCTCTCTGCAGGTTATCACCCCATCTCGTCCCCGTCAACACCCCCTTAAGCTGAAGGAAGAGGAATACTGGTAAGTTGCCCACATTCAACAATTCCCTGCCACCCAAAATTGCCCCGCCTTATCTAATTTGGACTCATACCATCTCTGGAATTTGCTGGGTTCTTGAATAAGGTCCCTAATTGGGGAGCCCAGATACAACTTGTTGGTGAGGGCCAAGTTGGGAGCCATCAGATTCCCCCCTTCACTCCAGAGTTTTCAAAATACTGCTAGTACTGAGTGGTCTATTACCCTCTTCAGGAGCTTCTTTTGTGGGACACATAACCAGTCCCCCATGGACAGCGGATCCAATAAGGAATTGTCTATGTATACCCACTGCTTGGTGTCATGCCAATCAAGGTAGTTTACAAGCACTCTCAATTATGCATCCATATAGTATGTAGTCAGGTCGGCAAACCCTGCACCTCCCCTTTCCTTGGGAAAACAGAGCGTCTCATAAGGTATTCTCTGCTTCTTGTTTTGCCATAGGAACCTTGTGAGGCCTTTTGTGCCGCCAGTAGGAAGGCCTGGGGGAGTTTGATGGACAACATTTGGAATACAAAAAATAGGAGTTTGGGCATAATAGTATTCTTGATCGTTTTCAGCTTCGCCATCCATGAGAGTGTCAGTCATTCCCATCTACCAATATCCCTTTTGATCTGGCCCGTAATTTGCTTCGAACAACTCAGAAGTGACACTGTTGACTGTAATACCTAGGTATTTGAATCCATCCATCCCTGTAGTAAACAGCAAGGTCTCTAAGTATTCTCTGTCCCATACTGCTGAGTTTCCCACCGGGAAGGCTTTCGACTTAGAAAGATTGATTTTGTACCTGGATCATCTCCCATACGTCTAAAACTCTCCCAATATGCAAGTGTTTGAATCCTGGGGGCACTTCACATAGAGCAACATCTCAACATAGAGGCTCGCTATAAAACCCCTCGCCTTCACCTCCAGCCTCTTACCTGTTCATTTGCCCTAATAATCTCTTCCAATGACTCCATTGTTAAAGAGTAAACAAAGGAGAAAGGGGGTACACCTGACACGCCCCCCTTTCCAAGCCAAAGGGCTGTGACCCATTTCCATTAACCCACACTTTTGAAATTTGGGCCTGAGTACAGGGCTCCAACCCGCTCCCTCCAGATCCTCCCAAATCCCATTCTCTCCAGAACTTTCTCAGTGAACACCCAGCTCACGTGGTGAAAGGCATTTTCGGGAACGATTGAGAGCATCATTATGCCCGTTCTGACCTGCAGCGAGGTCCATATGTTATCCAAGCCTTGCCTATCACTAATAAAGCTCACCTGGTCTCTGTGGATCAAGGCTAGGAGGCTGTGTCCAGTCGAGAAACCAATACCCTGGTGAAGGTTTTTGCGTCTAGGTTTAGGAGCAATGTTGGGCAGTATGACGAACATCTCATCCGATCCTTCCCTTCCTTAGGTAAGACCACAATTGGAGAATCTAGGAATGCAGGTGGAATACCCTTCTTTCCCCTAATGCTGTTGAAGACTGATCAAGGGAGGCACCAATGTGTCTATCTAGCATTTACAGAAGGCCGCTGTGCACCCATCTGAGCCCGACGACTTGCCTACATTCAGATGTTTTATTGCCTCAAGCACCTCCTCTGTCTTGATGGACATGTCTAGATGCTCCCTTTCACTGGCTGTGGGGAGGTCCAGGTTCCCTAGGTAGCCTTCCATCTCCACTAAAGGGGCCTCATCTCCATTCCTATATAAATCTTTTTAATACAATTCTGTGGCTATACCCTTTGGGTCTTTCTGAACCTTCCTACTAATCCCATGTACCCTTTCAACCCATTGGGCTTTTGCGCGCATGCTTTTTCCCGCAAGGGCTGTTCGTTAAGGGCTGTCTGTGGCTGCTGGAAGTGCTGCTTCATCTCTGTTGACTTTGTCGTGTACGACTGCTACCACTGTGTTTCTAGGGTGCCCTTCTCTGCTCGAGCTATGGTACGGACTTTGAAACAAACTCATTCATGTTCAGGACTTAAAAGTTGAAGGCAGACAAATGGCGAGCGGCCCCTGTGCCCTGCCCCACCCCTTCCCTTCCCAGTCTCTCTCTGAGACACCCGTTGCAATCAGACCCGAAATTTAGCAGATGGTCAGAGCACACTGTAATGGAGGCAATGCATCTATTAATGGGCTTTAAACGCCTGCCACGTGGTGCACAATGCCCACTATTACTCTGTGTTAATCACTTCCCAGTTGTTCTCTGCAGCTTGGTCCAGGGTTCTCTGACTGGGCAGTTTACTTCTCGCTGTATCCCCTCTCCAGAAACACACGCTCCTCTGCTCTAGCAAGTGTTCAATGTATTATAGTTAAGAAATAATGCAGATTTAAGCAGACCTGAATTCTGCTTGTTTTAATATTAGTTCAGTGCTGGATGTCTGCGCTCGGGCCTTAAAAATCCCAACTTAAATAAAATGAATCATGTGTACCTAAAGTTCATCTTTGCACAACTCCACCCACTCTAGGCCCCGCCTCCAGGACCCGCCCACCTGGGGGCCCTCTGTAATTTTTGCCCACGGGGCCCTTTGCCTTAAATCTGCCACTGGTCATTGTACGGAATATTTTGTAAGTGCTGTAAGCACCTCCATTTCTACCACAAGCCCGCATACAGCCAAAGCACGTGCTTTTGCGCGCGCACTTTTTCACAAGGGCTGTTTGTTAAGGGCTGTCTGTGGCTGTCTGTGGATGGCTATGGGTGGCAGTTCTCTTTTTAATGCAAAGTGGTTTCTTCATTCTATGCAAGGTATTGTTGAATGTGTTTTTAATCCTTGGTGTTGCACAATCTTCATTTTCATTTGCATGTTCAAAAAAGTGTCACTGTTATAATTCAAGCACAGTCCAGAAACAATTTACAAAGTGACATTTGCATGCCAGCTATAGGCAGTGTTTAACTCCATTACGACTGTTAACACCAATGTCTTCCTCCCAGTACCCCCGTAAATCAAACATGGAGGTAACTAGTCCGCACTCGAACAGGCGGATTTAATGAAAGGTTATAACGCTGACACCAGTCAATATAAAAAATAGTCCGGCGGCGGATTTACAGGGATTTTGTGTGCCTCACGGCTCTCCTAAAGGAGCTGTGCAGCCGCTGCTCGTAGCAGCGATAACTTTGAATCCGGCCCACTGGCGTAACAGGGGCCGCAGCAGCCCCCGCGGTGCGGGGGCCCCGCCAGCACATGTCCTGGGAGAGGCCCCCACTTGTAGAAAAAAAAAATATTTTTTTTGTTGCAAAAAAAAAATATATATTTTTTTCTTTTTGAATTCCCTCTGCATTTATAAAGAAATTATTTCTGTAACAGAAATAATTTCTTTATGAAGTCAGAGTGACTTCAAAATGAAACGATGGGCCTCATTACGTGTTTGGCAGCAACCGTGCCATTGCTACCAGCAGGTTTCCGCCAGACCCGTAATGATTTACCGGCGCCCGACTTCCCAGGTACACCGGGGGATTACAACCCTGTCGGTCTGGGAAGTCAGGCGCCGGCAAATGGTAAGTCCCCATTTCCATAAAGTCCTATCGGACTCTATAGGAATGGGGACCATAGAAACACTGGCACCGTTAATAACGATGCCGGTGCTTCTGTGAAAACTATGCGGGCAGGACGGCAACCGCCCGCAGAGCTGTAATATGCCGGCCCGGAAACAACAGTGCCGGTGAGCTTACCAGCAGCGTTGTTTACAGTCCGGCATAGTTGTAATGAGGCCCAATTTCTTTTTAAGTGTTAGGGCTCCCCTCAACCCCTTGATGTGTGTGTGTGTGAGTGTATGTTGAAAGGGTTCACACTTTAATATACGGGGGGCTGCCTGGGTGTGCCTGTATGGTGAAAAGATGCACACTTAAATGTATAGGTGGCTGCCTGTGTGAGTGTATGGTGAAAGGGTGCACACTTAAATGTATGGGTGGGTGCCTGGGTGTGTGTGCCTGTATGGTGAAAGGGTGCACACTTAAATGTAAGGATGGCTGCCTGGGTGTGCCAGTATGGTGAAAGAATGCACACTTAAATGTATAGATGGCTGGGTGTGCGTGTGTGTATATGGTGAATGGTGTTGTGCTTGCGTTCAGGGGCGCAACAAAACCTACATTTCGGGGGCTAACCCTTCAAATGTTGGGAGGGGTGCCAACTTCATGGGCGGTGGGGGAGGGGCAAACATTTGTTTGGGTCATCTAATTTCTTTATGCATTTTTATGAGACTATTCTAGTGCAGCGTCAATGTTACAAGCAATTAACTCTCTCCTTTAAGGTTTAAAGCACCCACTTATGGACTGCTGTGAGAATGAGTGGTCTCCTGCTCCCTCTCTACCCTTCCAAACACTCCTCTGGCATGCAAGTATTAAACCCACATCATGATTTCAATTGCCTAAAAAATTTGGCATTTGAATGCAGGTACTAACAGTGAATTGCTTTATGTTAGTACTTGGTGGGTTCTTGTTAACAGAGAAACCCAGGTGCCGTTTAACATCTGTGTCCTTTTCTGTCTGGCAACTGCTCTGAAGGTCAGCCAGGTCTGGTCAACATAGCCCAACATTTCAGGGGGGGCTTGGAGGGGGAAGTGCTGAATCCCAGTCAACTCAATAGTGTTGCACCAATACTTGTGTTTAATGCCTGGATTACTTATTGGTAATCTTCATTACTCCTAGGCCTATTCTTCCTCGTCCCAGTGTGTATGCGACAGTACTTGTGTATAAGGCACTCTGCCTCATACACAAGTACTGGGATGGGGTAGAGGTACATGGAAGTAATGCTTGATTTAGCTACCTGTAATCTTCATTACTCCTAGTCCCACTCTTCCTCATCCCAGTACTTACCTATGAGGCAAGGAGCCTCAACCGTAAGCTCTGGGGTAAGGAAGAGGGACGTGGAGGTAATTCTGGGCCAAGGAGCTGATTTTGGAGGTTGGGGTGGGAGGGAGAGGGGATGTGTGGGGGGGGGCAGGATTATACGACAAATTATAATGGCTGTCCATGTCCAGGCTAAGCAGGCATGATATGTGGTATTAGTGGCTAGAGAGGCATTTTGGTGCAGCCAGTCTAGTCATTCCTCAGTTTGGTATGACTTTTTTTTAATGGGGCATTTATGATAAAGCAGTCCTGCTAAGTGAATTACCTGGCTAGACTGCCATTTGGGTGCTGCCAGTCAGCCGTTTCTTACTGCAGCATTGTATATTTTTCTGGGCATCTGTGATCAAATGATATGATATAAGTCATTTATAACGCACCTGCACACATGTGTTTCTAGGTGCGACAAGACAAGGGATGGAAGATAGAGGGAGGACAAGACAAACGATCTTACTAGGCCTTGTGTCATTCAGATCATGCAAGTGCGATAACGAGAAGCGCAAGTGGAAAGGGACGGGGGAAGTGCAAGGGAGAGGGGAGAGGAAGAACAGGGCAGCAATGCTCTGAGTAAGTGCTCTCAGGGTAGCACAGCTCTGGGTAGTGCAAGGAGAACAAGGGACTGTAGGGTTACAGTTACAGCCCTTAAGTGCATGGTAGGACCAGAGGCAGTGCAAGGGTGACTGATCAAGAAAGAGTCTCGACTCAGTGAGACTCTGAGGGTAGCCAAGCAACCAGTTGGTACAGCAGACAGGTAGGTCAGGTAGGCCAGCAGGGGAGGGAGAGAGAGAAAGCAGAGGAGAAGGGGAACGTTTTCAGCTGCTTCCAGAACTTCAGGTGGTCTGCTAAAGCTTTAGAGGGGCATGGAGGCTATTACAGAGGGAGGCACCTGTAGAGGAGAGAGATCTACCCCCCACTCTCTTCCTGGAGAAGTGTCTAACCCTTAGAGAGAGGTAGGTAGCTGAGCGAAGGGCTTGAGAAGGAAGATATTTTGGAAGAGAGCGTTGGATGTAGTGCGGGCCCTGGGCCCAGAAAGCCTTGTGGACAATGCAAAGGGTCTTGAACTTGATACTTGCAGCAACTGGGAGCCAGTGGAGAAATGTCAGGGCTGGAGAGATACGATCCCTGTGCTTTAGGCCAAGGATAAGTCTTGCAGTCCTTTTCTGGATTAGTTGCAGGGCTGGATAGTAGAGAAAGGCAGATTGAGAAAGAGGCTCTTGCAGTAGTCCAGCCTAGAGAGAACCAGGGCTCTGCAGACAGTGAGCTTCTGGGGGAAAGTGAGAAAGGGAAGAGTCCCTTTGAGGAGGAGCAGCTGGTAGTGGGACTTCTTGGCAATGTCTGAAATGTGAGGAGAGAAAGAGGGTGGAGTCAAAGATGACACCAGTGTTGTTTGCCACACAGGAAGGCGAAGGAAGAGGGCTCAAGGCGGGCGGCCAGAGTGAGAGAGGGAAAGCAGGGGCAGGAGTCCAAATGAGAAGGATCTCCATCTTACTGACATTAAGGCAGAGATAGTTGGAGGCACACCAATCCTGAATCGCGGATAGGCAGTCGGGAATGAGCGAGAGATGAGAGGAGTCTGAGGGGAGCCTGAAGGAAAGCGGAGTGTCATCCGCATAACACTGAAAGTTAGAGGAGAATGTAGAGATCAGGTGGGTCAAAGGGGCCACATAGAGGTTGAAAAACCAGAGTGAGAGGATGGAGCGGGAGAAAGGGACCAAGTTGGACCTGGGAGTGGCAGTCCAAGAGGAAGGAGGTCAGCCACTCAAGGGCCTGATCCGTGATGCCCAGGTTCTCATGGAGTCAATTGATCAGGTTTGATCAGGATGGCATGGTTGACCGTGTCGAAAGCACAGGAAAGATCAAGGAGGATGAGGACAGAAGGAATGCTGGAATCAAGGTTAGAGAGCAGAACTTCACAGGTGTTCAGGACAGCAGTTTCCGTGTCTCTGGCACTGAAGCCAGACTGATGGTCATGGAGACAACCAACAGATTCCGTGTGGAGAGTAAGCTGGGAGATGGCCAGCTTTTTCAACAGTTTTCCCAGGAAAGGGGTGATGGAGATTGGGCGATAGTTTGCCGGGCAGGCAGGATTGGCAGAAAGCTTCTTGAGGAGTGGGTGCATAAGGGAGTGCTTAACGGGAGAGGGGAAAGAGTGATTACAGAAATCAGTCAAGGCTGGAGCGAGGGTGTCAATATGGTTCTTGATGGTTCTGGTGGAGCAGGAGAGCACCTGTTTGGATGACACTTTCATAGATCGGACTTGTCTAGAAACCTCGTCAGGTGTTGTCAGAGAGAAAGAGGAGAAAGGAGGAAGAGAGGTAGAGATGGCCAAAAGGGGGCCAAGAGAGGAAGAGAGAAAAAAGAGGAGATGGAGGACAGGATGTCCTGAGTTTTAGCGTAGAAGTGAGATGACAGAGCCATACAGAGGGCCTGGGAGGGAACAGGAGATGTAAAGACCTCAACAGGATTGACAGGGTCCTTTTCAGATTTTAATGAGTTTGGCCGTGTTGTTAGAGGCCACAGAGACACAGGCTTGAATGTGTGTTCTATTCTTGATGTGTATTATTGCTTCGACTGCCATTTTGGTGCAACCAGTCTAGATATGTCTAAATGTGGCCTGGCAAGCTTTACTATATTGTTATTACATGTCGACACTGGTCTACCTTGTGCAGCCAGTTGGAGATGTTTTCATTGTGGCATGGCATTTTTAATAGCAACGGTTAATGTTCCTGTGCTCTGTTGGTGACTTGCATCTATTGGATTGGTGTTACCCTACAAAACAATTGCAAACACTCTGGCTTTTTAGCCAATTTTTCTCAGACAGTGCGCTGTATGTTACATTAAAACACATATTTATATCTTTCTCCTAGCGCAGTGTGCGGCATATCCGTTCAGCAGCACATTTGTGCGTATTACGCAAGTGTGATATCTAGGCCGGCCCAGAGCGTGGCGCGACCCTTGATTTGTTGCTGAGTTGGGGGCCCCCTCAGCATGGCTCGCAGGGGGGCCTCCACATCTTGTGTTACGCCACTGATCCGGCCAGCAGTGATCCAACTGGGAATAGGTCTGAAACTAGGACACGATCAGGTGACACTGAAGTTACAAGTTTTTCATTTAGCTCCTCCCAAAGACAAAGACGAAATGGGTGTAAGGAGCACTGACGTAATATTCTCTACAAACAAAAAAAACTCCAATCTTCGTGTGGGGATGGATAGTTCCTTGGATCAAAAACACGCAAATGAAACACTCACGAAGAGCGTCATCTCGTCGACACCTACAGATGGAACGCACACCTCCATTATTTATCTGGTACACTCATTGATCGATAGAATCTCTTTGCATGCGGGTCTATCTGAAGAGGCCCACTCTTCCAACCTGCCACAATCTCCATCTATTTTCCAGCAGGAACGTTCACAGTCACCGAATGTTTCCATTTCATTTTTTGCTCCAACACCAAGGAGACCTACCATTCCGCGCATGGAAATGGCTGAATCCCTAATTACAACCGCTATTGGAAATCACTATAACACCGATCAATACGGCTATTGTTAGTCTGAGTCATCTTTTTGAATCTCTAAACCATATACTATCCGAATAAGCGGTACAAATTAAACATATAACGTACTGGATTGCTCAAAATGAGAATATAAACATGAAGACCTGTATGGCCATGGATAAACTTGTGCAAACTGATACTGTTTTGAAACAAATAATTATGCAACCAACGGTCCCTAACACCGCGATACCTCAGCCTTTACCAAGTTTTGATGCTGTGATTTGGGCAATTTCTGCTGAAAACCTGGTGCTCCCTAGCAATGATGGTCAGATGACAAATGGCGTACTGAGGTCTGTGCCACTCCAACCGACATATGACATATTCCATTTGGACCACGTTGCAATCCAGCCAAAACCTAAATAAAGGGCCAGGCAAAACCTCAGGTACATCTCAAACCATGAGAAAAATCCAGGTGCAATGGCAAAATACTCCTCTAAACAATTCATAAGGAAAATTGTTGACTCACAAAAGCAAACACAAAATGCTAGTTCGGCAGTTGTGAAAAAATATAAAAATCGACGGAAGGAGAAAAAAGCCGAGCAGAGGCAAGGAAACATCATCATTGCTCCATACCAGCCATTAGATGATCCGGTCTCTGAAAAGACAACAAAAAAAAACAGAGATCACGCAAAAATGGGCCAAACTAACTCACACATAGATCCCAATGATAAAGGCACGTTAAACAGCGTTAAGAGTGCTGAACGCCGAGTTCAGGAAGATCGAGGGAAAGAAATCAGAGAGGCCGTTGAGGCCTACATGTCTACATAAATATCCCAGCACCCGATTCAAGCACCCCTAGACGCAGAGCCTTCTACCTTACAAAAATGGGGATTGCCGGTAACAAATAATTGCAAGTGTTTGCAGTTTTCCCAAAATAAAGAACTGGCAAATCATTGTCGGGAGACAAATGCATACCCGCTGAATGTTACACAGTCAGAAGCCCGAAGGAGCCAAACGCAAGGTTTACCATCAACATTCTCGAACCACTCAAGGCAAAATGGCCCAAAGAGGAAAAACGAACATGGGCCTGCTCAACATAATCTGATCATGAGTTGTCGGGCGGCTCCCTTCAATCAATTCACACTGTCTCGTTCTACCATACTTCGTATTTTTGAGGACATCCCAAGACTGGAAGACATCATGACAGGTGACATAGCCGAAGTCGAAATTCCAGATTTATATGATGCAGCGACAGTGAGACTTTGGATACCTTAAGGAGTTGTCCTTAATACCATCTGGTAGGCCAAAGCCGAGCTATGCACGATAGGTTTTACAATCTCACATGATCTGCCGAAAATAGAAAACCTGGAAATCAAGAACAATGTTGTGACCAATTGTGGGTGTGCTTGCCAAAACTTAGTGTCAAAGAAAACTGCAAATACTCTTGAAGCATAACTACGCACAGATGAAGTACTGAGGAAGTCTCTGGAGTTAACACAAGAAAGTACCATCAAGCTGGCAAGTTGGAACACCCGTGGACACACACATCTTGCATACCCTAATCAAAATTATATCAACAAATACGACATAAACATGGCTTTTACAAAAACCAAGTTGGAATGACCATGACATCGTCTTTCTCAGGGCAATTGCGGCTCCAAAAGGTTGACCGACCTCTGGACTCATGGTAGCCGTACTATCCAGGATTGGGTAGTACCAAACAACTTCATGTAACTTCTCAAAATCCAACACCAGCATGGTGCCATTGCTTTAATTAAATTATACAGGAATCCGGTGGGTATAATAGGTAAGAGATTCTTTCATGACCTGCGAGTTCTGTTAGATACTATCTCTACTGATCCTTTGTTAGGTAAGATTTGCACAGAACTGGTAAATCTTCAATTCCTGGTTCAACCCCAGAACTTTGTGCTTTATTATTGGGATATTTTTCATTAATACCTCAGTGAGTGGGAACCTTTTTCCACCCTCACATAATCTTTCATTATTTTTAGGGGTGTAATTTTTAAGACTCTCCATATTTTCTTTTTAAAGTTATCATCTTTAAAAACTTGTTGGCTATAAGTGCCTGTTGTTGCTGGGTTGCCATAAGGGCTACACTTTTAGCTTTCTTGTGCTAACCTTGAGTAAACTACAGTTCCCATGGGTAGAAAGGATCTTTGGATACCTTTTACATTGTATTTAGTGAAACCAGCACACCCCACCTTATGTGGAGTGCTGGGGAGATACAATGTATCCCCTTTCACACTAAAACTGTAACAATTCTGTTACATTGACAAGCTTACCTTCAATGGCTGGTGACAGTGATACCTTGTATTAATATGGTGCACCTTTAGCACGGGCTGTGTTCACAGCTGCAGTAAAGGGACCTATGGGTGTGAATTTTTACCAAAATGGGCCGTCTTCTTTTTTCGCCATTTTAGTGTTTCTTGTTGTTTTGTGTTCCTTCCCCTGACATCCATGGTGAGAAATTCCTTTGTGTGATTTTTGTCTATGGCGGGAGTCCCCTTGTCTGTCACTGTGGCGTGTGGGTCCTTAGGCCGGCCGGCCCAAAATGTGCGTGTGCCCTGCAGCTGCTGCAGGCCAGGATGGCCCGAGGCAGAGCTTGCAGCAGGCTGGAGGCCATGCGAGGTCGTGACCCTTGCTTGCCAATGTGCCTACAATATTATTGCGGTGGCGCGGTCGCTGTGGAAATGGTGGCCACCGCAATAATAATGTAAGATAATCACTGGGGCGATCATGATAGTGTAAGAGCCTTGTTGCTTGACCCCCTGGCTGGCTTCTCCCCTGGCTCCACTCCCCCCAACTTTGACAGCGGTCACACGTTGTCGTCCGTTCGTGTGTCCTACTGTGGGCTGTGGGCTGCGGGCTGCCGCCAGCGCATGCCAGGATGGCCCGAGCTGGCAGCAGCCTAGGTGAGTCGGCTCTGAAAATGCAGCAGAGTAAGTTAGGTTGAATATTTTGGGTCATGACTCATGAAGATGGACACACACCAGGTGCCCATTGAAACACAATGGGCAGGCCTGCTATTAGGATGCATAACACAGAAAGACTTGTGTTGAAAAGAGTATGTACGTCTCTTCAGAAGAGTGTTCGTTTGTAAATATAGGAATTGAGAATTGGGAACTCAAATGCAGGGCCGGTCTTTGCGTCAGGCAGCCCAGGTGGCTGCCTGATGTCAGTCAGCCTCTAGGGGGCGCTGCACCAGCAGTCCACAGTGCTAGAATACACGTGTAACACGTTAGTTTCCTAACATTATAAAAATGAATGTGCCAATTAATTTTTATAATGTTAGGAAACGAACGTGTTAAACGTGTATTCCACCACTGGCACTGCTGCAGGCTGCAGCCTCGGCCCTCAGGCAGGACAGTGCTAGAATACACGTGTAACACGTTCCTTTCCTAACATTATAAAAGTGAATGTGCCTATTCATTTTTATAATGTTCGAAAACGAACGTGTTAAACGTGTATTCTACCACTGGCACTGCTGCAGGCTGTGACCTCGGCAGTTTATAGTCCATTTGGTGCCCAGGGTAAACATTAGGAATGCGACCCCCCCCGCACCGCATCCCATGCGCCACTCCCACTGCACCCGCGCTCCACTCCCGCCACACCCCATGCACCACTCCCACTACACCCTGCGCGCCATTCCCAAACTACACCGTTAAGGAACTCGTAGTCAAACAGTTCGTCACACAAGGAATGAATTGCCATTTGCAACAGTGGGCCACTTTTTCACTGATGCCCAAGACAATTTTATGCCCCAGTCCCACAGGATGCACTATATACAACCAACAAAGAACACAAGATGCTGAAGGGGGTTTAGAGGCAACCTAAGCCAAAAGGGCAATGGCAAGGAGACACCTGAACCCAATAAACAATCACTTTCACATTCTTTGAATGGGAATCAAGGGTTATGCTTTGATACAGTAAAGTCTTGACTGTTGTAAGGATTCATGGACCAGGATTATTTATTTATTCATGCAATGTTTGTCGGGTACCTGCATATCTATTTATTTTATGCAATGTGTGTCGGATACAGGTATCCGACACACATTGCATAAATAAATAAATTATCCGTCTCTATGTACCCGACAAACATTGCATAAATAAATAAATAAACAGGTTTGTAGCTTAAAGAATATTTACTCAGCAACACTGGTCAAAACTATTGTCCGCATAGTAAAGTAACTCATAACCAGTGCCATGGAAGTGGTTTAAAGTGTAATTGATATATAGTTTGGAAAAGAAGCAGCATGAAAGAAATAGCGATGCTTTAAACTATTATTTTGGCCATTTTCTGGGCTTGCAGGGACGCACCATGGGCCCAAACGGGTCTCCGTTTGTACCGTGTCGGGGCCCACGATGCGTCCCTGCAAGGCACGCACACTCCCCACAGCCCACTGCACCTCCACTCCCATACCAAACCAATTTGTGACTAATGGGCCACCATTAGCACTTTCCTGCCGGCATTGTGATGGAAGGGGCTGGTTTTAGCTGCACGGGGACCTAAAGTGTTTTTATTGGTGTGCTTATGCCCCCACCCCAAGTGGTGCAAAAGTGGTCAGAGGGAGCCTCTGACTTTTGTAATGTCACGTAGTACTTTTGTACTACGTGACATTACAGTCGGAAGGGGCAGCGCCAGCACCTGACCTGCGGAACTTTCCCCACGTCAATGTGCCGCCCCACAAACTAGGGAATTCCATCCCCTCCAGAGGCTCCAGGGACCAGGGTAATTGCGTCCCCTGGGGCCATTGCGCCCCGGGCAGTTGCCTGCCTCGTCCGGGCCAAGAAACAGGCCTGGCTTCGGCCCTCAGGCAGGGCAGGGCAATTGGCAAATAAATTAGCAACATTTGTTGCTTTATTACCTTCCCCTGGCCCCGGGTGGCGCCGGCGCTGCTGGCGCCGGCGCTGCTGGCACCAACCTGGTCCATGGACGCATGTGCGGTTTGCCCTTCTCCAGGCTATGGGTGCGCACAGACACTGAAGTGTGGATCGATTGGGGCTGGCTGGTGTTGTCTGCCCCGGCTCTTACAGAAAAGAGGAGCGAGTGGGTCACTAAATCCTGAAGTTGTTCCCATCACAAGCACACACTGCCAAGCAGCATCAGAATCAGCAAATACAAACAGTTGCTGCATCCTGCCCTTGCTGATTGGCCTTGTTTCAGGAAACCCGGCAGTAACTACAGCCTGCCGAGGCAAGCACACTTCTTTCCTCCTGCTCCCGTCCTCGCAGGTGAGGCCTATTGCTGCATAGGCGTTTTATTTATTTTAAAATGGTATTGCGGAGATGACTGGGCCATCCAAGAAAAGCCTCTGGAGGCCACAAAGCTAGACACTTTTGTCAAGGCTCAAGTAGTCATGAAAAAGGAAGCGAGCACTGGTGGTGGACTCTCCTCAGGAGATCAAAAGGCCGGTTCTCGGAAGACCTGGGCATAGTGTCACTGTCAGCAGATCTTAGACAGTTGCACGTTCCAGCGGGGTTGGATTGGTCGCTCCATTGGCCGGGCCAAAATCACTTTGCGAGTGAGGCCCTGGGGGCCGGTATCACGCATGGCCGGTTTGGGGGTTACTACGCCCCCCTAGTTCCCTCTCCCAAGCATATTGTTCATCGTTTCCTCTTTCCTGGGCATGCACTGCTGACTTTATTTTAGTGCAAGAGTTTCATACATTTCACTGTTCGCTCAGACTTGTTTTATACTCTTCTTTGTCGTTGTGCTTCCTTTGTTTGGAATAGCAATAATGCTAGTCTAACGAGATAAACAAACACTTACATGAACGCGCCTTGTGAATGATGGTGTGAAGGATGGATGCAGGTGCTGGACCAAAAGCTGAGCGAAGTCTGCACAGCAGCTGGCTTGGGAAAGCGACTCAGCAACTACAGTAGAAACCGTCTAGGTGGACGGTTGGCCCGTCTTCCGTATAATGCAAATACCCAGACTTGTAGGATGCATGCTTCACTTTCTTTGTTCCATTGGGGGTGACATGCTGTAGCATCAATTCATGGCCTCTAAAATACCCTGAACAGTGCAGCTTCCGATCTCCTTTAACACTACGGAAATGGCCATGACTAGCTAACGCCACATTAATCAAAGCCAGGTCTCTAAAGAATGGTTCAAGTGTTGGGGAATCACCTGCTCACACTTTCTGTCATGTGACCAACCAGTGCACAAAAGATGTTTCAGAGCGTGGGGCTCTTGATGCCACCCATTTCTGCATTTGATGCACCAGCAGCTAGACATACCCTGGGGAGGCAGTTCCTTCTGCATAGTCCATTTCTTACCCAAGTTCGGGACAATGTTCTTTACCATAATAGAGAATGTGAAAAAGCGCAGGGCTGCAAGGCTGGGGGTTGGGGGTGGAGGGCAAAGCGCATTACGCTTGGGGTACACTGGAGATGCTTCCCCTGATACCCGCAGTACTCCAAGTCCCATGAAATGAAATTCGTCTATGCACTGCACAATGTGCAAGGGCCGCTGTTATTCAAGCAGCACACAACTAGTAATTAGCAAAAAGTAAACTTAACGAGTCCCAAGAAAAGGTCATCTTCCACCCTTTAAGAATTTGATTGTTTTTGTTTTTATGTTGGGATGGCAGACATCGTTTTTCTTTGCGATCTTACTGTTTCATGGTGCTGTCGGGAGCTAAAATGAGTGATCACGTAGGAAACATTTAAGAATTTTGAGAGTTCACAAGCATGAGCGAAACAAACCCCAATACTTGAACTGCCATTTCTCTGCTGCGGTAACGCACTGCAGTGTGTTTCAATGTAAAGTCCACATTGTAATGTCATAATTTTACAACGCCACCTCTCCAACATTAACATTGGGAGCTATGTTGAATTGTACATGCATGTTAACTCTCTGCATAAGTTTAAAGTAGACTTTACCACTCACATGAAGTAGTGATTTTGTTAACTCATAGTCCCCACTCCTGCTGCTCAGCCCATGACACATGCATGAGATCCCAGGTCAGGGGAGGGGGGCGCCAATGATGCTTCCCGCGTGGGGTGCAATCTGTTGTAAGACCGGCCCTGCTCAAATGAACTGTTATCCCAGTAATTTGGCACAGCTGCTGCACGTCATGTGTCATGGCATTAACATTTGTGTTGAAACTGGTTGATCATTAATAACCTGCTAACATGTAATCGGGAAGAACTCTTTCGAGCGCCGCCTTTACTAATAACAGCCTCATTTCACACTCTGACCAAGCTGACTTCTTTCTTGGAAATGCGTGGGAGGACAGGACAGGGCGGTGGCTGAAAAAATCTACTTGTCACTTTGCTGCGTGGCCGTTGAGGCAGAAGGTGCTGGCGCCATTTCATGGACACAGTGCTGGATATAATGGAAGGCGGAAGCTAGTCCTCACTCTGCGACACCCCCTGGTCTCTACTGACTGCCCACTTCCAGTAGCCTTTCTATTTACTGCTGTGGGGAACATGGTTTCTACATGTTCTCTTCTGCTTTGAGTGACCAGAAGTCTTGGTTTTTTGGGAGACAGACAGTCCTGGTTTTTCACAACATGTCCCCCAGTCCCAATAAACTGCTCCAAAACACGCAAATGTCCCAGTATTAGGAGATGGCTCTAACGCTGGATCTCTATACGGACACAGTTAGCGTAAGCCGCTCTTATTGCTGCGAGAAAGACAAATAGCTGAAAATAAACGATGGGCTCAGGGAGAGGAAAGCATAGAAGTAATGTTCTCATCAAAATGTACTGCCAGGCTGCGTGAGGTGGCCTTGCTTGCCAATGCGTGCCTAGTGCGTATTGCCTGTGCCTACATTAATATTGCAGCGGCCGGCCGTGGATATGGTGGCCCGCCGGCCGCCGCAATAATAATGTAAGGTAAACACTGGGACAATCATAATAGTGCTGTGTAAGAGCCTTGTTGCTTGACCCCCTGGCTGGCTGCCCCCTGCCCACCCCACCCCCCGTCTTTGACCAGGTCACACCAGTGGTGTTCGTCTGTTTGTGTGTCCAGCTGCGGGCTTGCGGCCCGCTGCAGACCAGGATGGCCCGAGCTGGCAGCAGGTTGCGCGAGAAGGTTGGCCTTGCTTGCAATGCCAATGCCTGCCTAGTGCGACTGCCTACATCATTATTGCGGCGGCCGCTGTGGATATGAAGGGCCGCCACGGCCGCAATAATAATGTAAGGGAAACACTGGGGACAGATCAAGTAAGAGCCTTGTTGCTAGCTCGACCCCTGGCTGGCTGCCCCTCTGCCACCAGCCCCCCGACTTTGACCACGGGTGTTTGGCAGTAAACCCACTTGGTAGCAGTCTGTACCACACAGATTCACTTGATAGCTGTGGCTGAGCAGTCAGACTTCCCTCAAGAAGAGTTAGGCAGTATACAGGGTATTCACAATAGGTCAAGAGAACAACATAAAACAAGTAAACACTGACCAGGGCTTGGTGTAAAAGAGATATCATTATTTATTTAAAACAACATCTAGAAAAACACATAGGCACTAATAGTAAGCAATTCAAAAACACAGTCACTAAAAGATATACACTCCCTTAAAAGAATATTAGACAAGTCTTAAGTAAAGCCCCACTTATTTTCAGACAGCGGTGAGCGCTTAACGTAGATGGCACTCTAATAATTCGTTTTAAAAAGGGAGAGGAAAGCAGAGAATAAATTGAAACAGATCCCAACACTTTTTCACAAACAAAACAAGAGAGGAAGGCAAAGTAACACCGTGAATTCAGAGTCAGTAGGCCGGATCCGCTTTAAGAGGATCAAAACGAAATGTGTCCAAGGTCACACGGTTGCAGTGCACAAAAGTCTTGTAACGGTTCAAAAAGGAGTTGGACCAAAGAAAGGGACCAGTTAGAGGGTCAAGGCGGCCAGCCCAGTCCAGAAGGTTAAGGGGTTATTATTACCTTGTAGCAATCTTTAGAAAGGGAGGCCTGGCGGACACGGTACCTTAAAGTGGTGAGAACACTCCAGCGGGGGCAGTTGTTCCTGGCAGCGGATGCAAGTCGGTGCTTTGTCCGGGGGAAGAGAGGATCTCATCGGGGAGGAAGACAGGAGTCTGTTGCACTGACAGGGAAGAAACCGGCCGCGGAGTTTCTCAGGCACAAGGAGCGGTCCGTTGATTCGCGGTCCAGTGGTAAGTGGCTATCCGGCTGCCGGGGTGCTTGGCACGGGCAGTTCGACCAGAAACCGGTCGGGGGTGCGAAAAGAAGAAGGTAAACTGGTTCTGCCCACCAGTCAGGGGAAGAAGCCTCTCCAGCCGAGAGATCTTCTCTGTCGTCGGGAAGTGGTGTGGGATGTTTTTACCCATGCATCCGAGCCCTACCTCAAAAACTGTGCAGTACTGGCATTGAAAACATCATGATGGCCAGAGCTTCCCAGAAAATGCCCAGGGAAATGCATGAAGAATAGGCTGCCACCCATTTTTGCCGATGTTATGGGCACAGAAGGGCACTGCCTAAAACCACCATTGGACTACCCACACAGTAGCCTGAAACCATTGGGAATGGCAATGCTGGTTGCCAAAAGCAACCTAGAACTGTGGGGAAGTCATTTTCTTAAATCCCAAAAATGGTTGCATTACCAGTACTCACCACTATCAGAAAGCTGGCGTTTTAAAACCACCAGACTCTTCTTTTTGTGTAAAACTGAATAAATGAACCCAAAGCAGGCCAAAGAAAGACTTACTGAGAGGTGGATACAATCTAAAGTTATATTCTGAAGTGACTTGAATGTTCATAACAAGACTGGCTGAGCTCTGCAGGTCTGCAGCAGCCTAACTGAAACTGGATTTAAAACTACCAAAAATCGAAAATGTTTAAATTAACTGAGTGACCTACTTTTGAGTGTCACATAGGTTGTAACTGTTAAAATGTCATAGTTTTAAACTTAGAATCAGCATTCTAGCTGCATATGTGAAAATTGTTAGTTTTATTTGAATGCAGAAAACTGGGTCACTAAAAGTGACATTAGCTGGGGCCTGGCTTAAGGAACTGGATTCTGCTTGACAACTTCCCCCCAATTGGAGTGAAACTGGATCCACAGCAGTTCCAGGCCTAGCTGCCTTTTGCTGTTCCCACCAAAAGGGATATGACACTTCTCTGATTGAATTACCTGGGCTCTGCAGGAAATTGAACAAAGCCCTGTCCTGACTCAGGCAAATGTTTTATTGGTGGGAGTTCGTAAATGTGGCTTCCTCCTGGAAGGAAAGGGGAGGAGCACTGCCTGTGAGAGCAAGCTGGCTTGGCAGAACTGGAAAAACCAGAAATTCAACCTTGTGCTGGGGGGAAACCACACCCCTTTGGGGCCAGAACATAAATCTAAAAAATGGATCATTCATAGAGCGGACTTGTGAAAATTTTATAAGTGATATCATTATTCTTGTGATTTTTCTGTGCACATTTGAAGACGTGTTAGGACCCGGTGGTATGTTCAGGGGGTTTTTAGCGGAAAAGAGGATATTACTCTAAATGTATATATGTTAAAAATCTGACACTCCACCACCTAATGCCCACATGCTTTGCGAACATTTGTGTAAATGCGGGGACAAATCCAATATTGGTAACCCGACCAAAAAGTGAAATATGTTGCCATTTTTGAATGCAAGCCCCCAGGAAGAGCAGAGTTTGAACAGGGGATACCTCATGTGATATGTGATAGGTGCATGTAATTTTAAACAAATGTGTACCTGTGCGAATTTGTCTTTTTGATCAGATATAGATTGTGTGTAATTTGACAGGGGAGTGTCCTTTCTGCAAGCCATTAAATGACATCGCTCTGACACTCCACTTCTTTTCCCCAATCAAGAGAGAAAGGAAAGCTTGACCAATCTGCAGTTGAGAGAGGGGCTGGCTAGTGATGCTGCACACACACCCACTTTCAAAACACATAAAAGCAGACAGTCAGGACAGATAGGGAGATTCTATTCCATCTGCTGCGGGACGCTCTGCCAGGAAAATCCATACTTTACCTCCATCAACCTCCAGAGAGCCAACATAGAGACTTCAATCTATCCACCTTCAGAGACCAAGACTTTACTTCAGAATTTGTAGCAGAGAGGCCAACTACAAGCTAAATCCCTCTTTAGCAGGCCTCAAATCATTGCCACTATTCACAGCCAGGCGAGTTGTTTGAATTCTTTGCAAGAACTCTTGCCATTTGCCAGAGAGCAGTGTTGTATCCAGAGAGAGACCAGCTGAACCGGAGACTGCTGTACCTGGACCCACAGACCTGATCAGAACCAGAGACCCAGACCAGACCAGCAGAGTAGAGCTGACCCAGATCACTGTGAAGTGCCGAGACCAAAACCCGAGTCCAGTCCAAAACCTGACCAGATCCGTGGCGTGGCCTATTTCTAAATATATTGTGAGTACCTAGCAGAACTGTGCAGAACCAATCTCTTAGTTAAAATAATCTAATCCAAACTATTTTAATCTAAGTAGAACTGCCTCCTAACTGTCACCTGTCATTTGCAAAGCTGTCACCTGTCATTTTCTAGTTGCAAGCTGTAACCTGTCGCTTTGAACTTTTAAAACATTTCAAATCCGAAAAACTACCTTTATTTAATCGTCCGTATCTCTGGAACCGTTTGGGCTAGGAACTTGGTTTCACTTTCCTCTGAAAGCTTAGAATCTTACCTTTCCAACAAGCCTAGAACTACTCCTTATACTTTCTCCGTAATCACAGTTCTCGCACCCGCGAATTTTGCCGCGATTTGCGATTTGGCCCGATTTCTTTACTTGTAAAAGATAGCTGTGTTGCCTGAACTGCTAAATTTCGTTTGCCTCTTAAGAACCATCCCTGAATCATTGCTAGAGTGAGCCTGGACTAATATTAACTAGATACCACTCACCCTGAACCTCTAGAGGGAATTAAAAGCATTTTAGCATCTCTTTCACTTCATTGCCAGCACATATAAAAGCATTTTGGGCCTGTGTTTCAAAATTCTGTAGTCTAAGCTTGCTGGGGTGAACTGAATTACATTTGATTGCATTTCTGAGAACTGTGTGCCTTCCTTCCATTTCCTTGCATTGCATAAAGGGGGGGAGTGGATTGCCAGAGAAAAGTGATTACATTGTTGTTGAAATCATATTGAGTATTTTCTGTATTGCATTTTCATTCAACATTACATCCATCTGAACTTATATAAAGCATTCTCTACCACCTTATTCTTCTGTTCCTATTCACAAGTGTGCTAGTGCCAGATTATCCATTATTGATTACTGCTCAGATTAAGTGTGATATCCCAATTATTAATTTATCATAAAGTGTGATATATATAATATATATATATATATATATATATATATATATATATATATATATATATATATATATATATATATATATATATATATTATATATATTGTTTAAATTCTCAAATAAACCTTTTAACTTGCAAAACAGAACTACTTCTTGGCTCAGTGGGGTCAGGGGGATTGCAAGAGAGGGGTGTTATATAGGGGAAGTCATCCAGAACGCATGAACTGGACATAAAGATATATCAATAAGGGTTTCCATTCAGTATCCCAGACTAGGCATTGACTTAGCTGTAGTGTTGAATTGAATCCTCTTACAGATTGGGGGCTCGAGCGGGACGTTTGGGTTAGATCTATCACTTGTGCAGATTAACACAGTGTGTCAGCTGACCAGATACACATATCTGGTCGGATCACCACGCTGTGTTACGCTGTAAAGCACTCCTCAAAGGAACGCTCTAAGGAAAAGGTCTGTTTTGCAAAAATAAAATATAAACTGCTGTAAGTCAGGAAGGAACTCAAATTCCAGAATGACGACCTTGGTAGATATGAAAATAGCCAGAGAACACTTCTTACATAAGTTATTTGTGAGAGGTGAGTGGACTCACCAGGACCAAACGGACTGGTTGCAGGCAATCGCCGCAACAGGTCACTGAAACAGGGTCAGATATATGGGGAGATCAGGTTCCCCTACATGTGGCCCTGAGTGAACTATACATGGCCCCGAAGGCCAAGGATGAGCACCACAAGATTGCCAGGGTAGCGGCATATTTATATTTACATATGGGAGCCATGCAGGACAAATGTGCTGAAGGCCAAGATCTGGCGAGTAGGCAACTGCTGGCATTATAGAAGGCCCAATCTGATCTGGACTCTTCTGAGCAGAGGCTGCTCAGGAGCCAGGAGTCAGAAAATGACAGCAGACGGTACATCACTAAAATAAAGGAGGATATGGATGTGCTGCAACAGGAAAGGCGCGACCAGGATACCAGATTTCTGGCCTTGCAGAAGGAGTGCCAAAAGGTTTGGACTCCCTACTGCAGAGCCAGAAAAAGCTGGAGCAACAGTTAGACTTCAATAGGGCATGTGCTGAGCAGGTAGTCACCTTGCAAAGCCACCTAGATAGGGAGAAGGCAGAGAGCAATAAACTGATTTTGAAAGACCTGGATACCCAGGCAGAGTTTGACCAGGAACGCCAGAAACTGGTGCCTTCCAAAGCAAGGGACGACCTGGCGGCACAGTATGCAGGCTCTTAGTCAGGAAAGGGATACTTAGGCCAGGAAGTCTGCCACTTAAAAAGGAAATGGAAGAAAATCACCTGGCCCTCCAGGGATTGGGTGAACTTCAAAAGAACACCATAACTTGTTAGAGCACACCAGGAAGGTGGAGGATGCTCTGGTAAGAAAGGAGCAGGCCAATAGGGACACAGCTCAGGAGGTAACCCTCCTGCAGCAAAGATTGGCCAGTGCTCCAGGACCAATCAGGAAACGCAGAGAGAGAATGAGGCTCTCTGCCAGCACAATGATAGGCTCCAACAACAGGTAGCGATGCAGGAGAGACTGATAGAGTCTAGTAAGGCCTTAACTGAGGAACTGAAGGCGCAGGCTCTTGCATTGCAACAGGGAGCAGGGGCGGATGGAGACCAGGTTCGCTGGGAAGGGAAACTCCTGAGCATAACCTCAGGAGCCCTAGTACCAGAGGCTTTTATCTCTCTCAGTCCCTGGACTCTGCACCCCCATGTCCCCTGGCGCACATGAGCACCGGGCACAGGGATGGCAGATTACTATCCAGCCAGAAGCATGGGGCTCATAGGCAGTACCTCCCAGGAATGGATGGCGGGCATCCGGGTATGGGCACCCAAGCACAGTGCAATTTAGTGGGGAACCCCAGGAGAATAGGCCATTAAGGGCATCCTGAAAACTTCTGCCCAGTTAGGTCAGTGGGGTGGGGGTAACCTATCAAATCCTGGCAGCAAGGAGGAATCTGAAGACTCCTCTGAACGGCGCAGGACACAGGAGACCAGGTCCCCACATTCTGCCAGCCACTCCCAGGCTCGCAGAATCCGGGAAAACCTGGAAGAGCAGAGGATGAATGGACCAGGGTTACCCGAACCAAAAAGGCCAATAAGGCAAAAAGGTCCTTGCTTAAGGACCCATTGAAACAGATTAAGGCAATCAGGAGTGTCATCATGCCTTACCATAAGAACGCCAAGTACTCCGTTTGGGAACACTTGGAGCTCTATGAGCAAATGATGGAGACTTTTCATTTGAAGGACAGCCAAATCTGTATCCAATATGTAAAGTGGACCTTCTCACCAGAATACTCCAGTTTCTTTGCGGGCTGGAGGACCAAAATCATTTAAGATGGTCCACCTATTAAGGCGGCCATCTTGAAACATTTTTCTGTGCACCGAAATCCTCAAGAGGCTCGCAAGGCGGCCTACAATTTGCAATGTGGAGAGAGATCAGGCCCCGCAAGAGTTTGTGCAAGAATTAAAGCATGCTTTTGCGCAGACCACCAGAAGGTGCGCACGGACAGCAGAGAATTTGTTAATACTTTTTCCATGCCTTGCCCAAATACATAATGACCAGCTCGTGAGAGATTTCATGAGAAAAGATCTTTAGACTGGGTCATTGAACAGGGCTACCCGGATCTATGAGGTGCAGAAGCCATAGAAAATAAAAGCAATACCAGAAAAATCCCAAAACTAATAGCACCCCTGCTGCTGCCAAGGTGGCAGAGGTAAAGGTCACCCCCGTTTTGGATTTGGAGATGGGGGGGCCTAAAAACCTACCTGCACCTAATAATGCTAGGCCAGAAGGTCCTCGGGCCAGTCACAGACAGGGAGCCAAGGAGGCAGCCCACAAATGGGTTCCTCGCTCTCCTGATTATGTAAGTCCCCGTTACAAGGGAAATCGACCATCCTGGGTTATGTGTGGACTCCTCCAGCCCAAGGGGGGGGAATCCAGCCAAGCACCTGACCCGGGGAACTTCCCTCCTAACTTCCCCCAGGAGAGCAGAAATTCTCCAAATCCTGGGCAGAACTTTTTCCCCAGGTATCCACCCAATTTCCAGCCCAAAATCATCCATCCTTCTTTCCCCAATTCCCTGAGCCCAGACAACCTAATCCGGGAGAGGGAGGCCAAGGGTGGAGGGTACCAAACTCTTCCCAACCAGGGGTACTACCAGAAGAAGGATAGCTACCCTTCCCGGGATCAGCCCAGGGGAGAAAATAGAGCCCCGTATCAGCCTGAGCGGGTTTACCAGTTAGAGCGCCAGGTCCAAAAGATGGCACGGGATCTGGGTCACATACTGAGGGCGCAACAGAACCCTCAGATGACCATGCCGGCACAGAATGCACCAACCCCTGGGCCTGGTGCTCCAGAACAATGACGGGGGCAGCACCCCGATAACACACCGGTTCCCAGGGAGGAGGCACAAAGGGAAGGGGGGTGTAAAGCCTTGGAGGAAGCTTCCTTCCCAACTTGTAAACAGCCCCTGGAAACCAGGAACCGGAAACAAAATCTTCCTGCCCCTGAAAGCCTGCCTCCCAAGGAGCAGAGGGGGGGTAGGAGAAACAAAGGACCCAAACAGACCCACTTTGTGGAGGAGGTACAGGTCTTCCAATTTGAGGGAGAGGGATCCTCAGAAGATCCTGGGAAAAGGATTTCTCCTTCAGAGATGGGGGAACTCCTCCCAAGGAAAAATGGGTCCAAGGGATGTCAATTCAGACTGGGGAGATATGGAGACTGAGCTACCGCCGCCCATCATCTCATCCAGAACCACAATACCGAATCCCTGGTTCAAACCCATCCTGGTGACTGCCTCCAAGAAGGGGGGGGCAGCCCGGAACCGGAACCCGGGGAACACACAATGGCTCTGATCTCCAGTTGCCAACTTTTTCTTTCAGATTCCCAAGGTTCTTCACAGAATTCTGCCCAAATCTCTTCGCTAGCAATGTCCAAAACCAGAAAGTTAGCCCACCAGTTGTCCAAAAATGTGCATTATCTGTGCCCCCTTGAGGAGAAGGAGGGAAGATATTATGCCCCGGTACAAGTGCAGGGGCAGGGTACGATTTCAGCGCTGGTGGGCACGGGATCTCAAGCTACCCTTCTGTCCAGAAGGGCCTTTGATGAACTGAATGCAGGAAGGGGAGGGAATTACCAAATTCCTCTCACCTCACTTCCTGGACAACTCCAGAACTTTGACGGGAAGGAAATTCCCGTCGAGGGGATGGCAGATTTGGACATTAAAATTGGGCGACACAAGTTGAAACACCAGGTCATAGTAGTGACCCCAGAGGGCACCCCTTGTTTACTAGGGAATGACCTCCTGAGAAGGTTGTCACCCCTAATAGATTGCGTAAACAAGGTCCTCTGGACCCAGACTAGCCGACAATAAAATAAAACAGAGTGTCAACCATGTTAGTTTAAACGGCAACTGCCACATGGTTGAACAAAAAATCTGACCAAGTAGAATTTCACTTCCAGAACAGCCAATTCCAGACGTGACAGTAATAGCAGTAGGACAACAGACTGGTGATGGGGGGTCCTCTCTATTTCTGAAAATCAACCTTCCTCCAGTCTAAAGTGGTATTCCACGCTGGAAGGAAACACTCTGAAATTCTATACTAATCCACAATCAGAAACTCCCACTCCTATAGTCCAGAAAGATGTGAAATCAGCTCAGAGCCTGGCTGATATTCAGCAAGTTGGAGAGCAGTTGTTCATCCCTGTTCAGTTAAATGATGGGAAGGGCTTGAGTGTGCGTGAACAATGGTAAGAGCTTCATCAGCGAAGCCATGTTCCGCCAACTCCCAAAAGGTCCAGCCATTCCCACATTCAAACTGATAGACAAATGGGAAATGGACCTGGAAGCACCCAATTCCAAACATCTCCTGCCAAGCAGGTGTATGCTCAAAATCTCGATTGGCAACAAGAGCATAGTCCATAATTGTTGGGTCGTGCGAGACGTCACTGCCGCCTTTTACTTAGGCAGTGACATTCTGAATCGCTTTGCCATTAGTTTGGACCTAATAAACTTCAAAGCTTGGTCCGATTAGCGGAAAATCCCATGGGCTTTGATGATCCAGAAAAAGCTTTAGGCCAGCTCAATTGCTACCTTATGCAGTTGAAATTCAGATCAAAGAGGAAGTCACCATCCCAGAAAGGACCGACAATTCTCCCTGGAAGTGAGAGTTAAAAGAGGACAACATTTGAAAAACCCTGATGCTTACATACATGTAAATGCTTCTCTCTCAACATCAAGGGTTGGGGTAAACCCAACTCCATTAGTCAACATAGAACATGACACCATTCAATAAAGGTGGATAACAGCGACTTAAAGAGTATTACTCTAGCCGCAGGCACCATTATTGGAATGGCGGTTGATGACCGACATTTTTCCATCGATTTAGGAAATGAACTGTTAGGACCAATCCCCAAGGACTGTTTGACAGTGACAGTGATGACAATACAACACCAGACAGGATTTTTACCGGCATGGGGGAACTTCCTGGTGTACACTTCTTGCCCTTATGGTAAGGAAGATGTGACATGTGACTTCAGGAGGGATGAGGTGATTTTCCAGGTCCATGAGGGCTGCCCCTCCCACCTGAAGCCTCCAGTCCAAATCAGCACTCTGACCAGGGACTTCTCCACCCAGCTGGAGGAGGCTGCTGAGATAGCCAAACCAGAAGTCTTTCCAGGCTTCAGGCAGATGGTGGAAGAGAGAGTCAACCTAGCTGATGCCTGTGTGACTCTGGAACAAAAGCAAAAGTTGAAACAAGTTTTCTTGGATTTCAAGATCTCTTTGCGGTAGACTCATATGACTGTGGTCGCACTGACATCCACACAACAACAATCCCCACGGACCCTGGCATGACTCCTGTTTTGTTGAAGCAATATCGCTTGCCTCTCGCATCAATGGAGTCCCTTACTGAAATAATTAAGAACCTTGAGTCCCGGGGAATATCCGTCCAGTCCACAGCACTTTCAATAATCCGGTGCTGGAATATTGAAGCCAAACGGCCAGTGGGCACTCTGCGCCGACCTCAGGAGCTCAACAAACGGGTCCATACTTCCCGATGGCCTCTGCCCTACATTGACCAAGGGCTGGCCCAGATCCAGGGGTCACAGGTATTCACTGCAATAGACCTGACCAATGGATACTGGACCGTGCCGCGTCAGTAGGAGGACCAATACAAGCTGGCTTTTACCTTTGGGGGCCAGCAGTACACATGGACCCGGACTCCCTTCGGATACCTCAACTCCGGCAATGAATTCAACATTTTCCTACACAAGGCCATGCCGACCTGGGTACAAGGGTAACTTGGCTTATGTAGATGATGTCCTCATCAAAGCTCAACTGTTGAGGAACACATAGCGGAGATCCGTTATGTTCTGACACAGTTGAGGGCCGCCGGAGCAAAACTTTCCTTTCAAAAGCACAGTGGTGCAGAACCCGTGTTAATTTCTTGGGGCATGAGATTACTCCTCAGGGTCTCTGTCCCAGGAAAAGAAAGTGGAAGCACTCCAAAAACTGAAAGACCCCACAACTCTGCGGGAACTAAGGAGCTCCTTGGACTGACTAATTACAGCAGAAAGTTCATTGAGGCTACGCAGAGATCACCAGACCCTGATTCATCTCCTGAAGGGGGGTCAAGTGGAATGGGGTCCAGAACAATCCGAGGCAGTAATACAACTCAAAAGAACCCTCTCACAAGCGCCCTGCCTAGCTTACCCTGTCAGAAACAAGGAGTTCTTCCTGGACCCGGGGTTCTCTAATACGTGCTTGACGGCAGTATTATACCAAAAGCATGACAAGGTCAATAAAGTAATCTCCTATGCGAGCAAAACTTTATCCTCTGTGGAGGAAAAATTCAACGATTGTGAGAAGGCACTCCTGGCAACGGTGTGGGCATTGAAGAATTACCGGCCGTTCATCCAGGGGGAACACATCATAGTAGAGACTCCACACCAGCCTCTGCAATATCTTCAAAGTGACAGAATCCGGGCCGGAAATGTGAGTAATTCCCGAATTACTTCCTGGATTCTGTCAATGCAAGGCTTTCCTGTGGAGGTTAGATATGGCCAAAACAAGAAGAGTCCCCTCGCGCAAGGTCTGGCTGACTTGCATGATTGTGCCAGAGAAAACTGTCTCGAGGACGAAAGTCTAAAAATCAAGGACAACATGGAGGCATACCTTAATTCCCCACACAAAGTCTTCGAAGAGGACAAGTGTGAGGGAATGCCCACTGTCTATGTGGATGGATGCTCTTACCATGTTGACAACAACGGGGAGAAAGGACTGGTGGCCGGCGTAGGGAATGCATGGGTGAATGAGTCCCCAGAACCCTCCGCTGGATACAAAATTGGTCCCCGAAGTAGCCAGGTGGCAGAATTGATGGCTGTGCATCAGGCCATCCTCACTGCTGTCCAGCATCAACTCCACGAACTGGTCATAATCACAGATTCAGATTATGTACGGAACGGGTTCGTGGAGCACCTGGTTAATTGGAAAACCAGAGGCATGTTATGTGCTAACAACAAACCCTTGAAACATGGGAAGTTGATCCAAAACATTGATGATCTGGTCACCTCGAATGAGATGACCATCTATTGGAAAAGATCAAGGGTCATTCCAAAGTAGAGGGACCAGACAAAACTGGAAATGACTTAGCTGATCAGCTGGCCAAAACTGGGGCATCCAAGGGGATCTAATGAGATTGAGTCCCTGTTGGGGAAATCCAGGTCACTGCTATCACTAGGTCCCAGACAAATGCTCACAATGACCTTTCAATTGCACAATGGAGTAAGGAGACCCCTGATGCTGATTGATTACCGCTCAGAAGGGGGATCCAATAATTGGTAAATTTTACCAGCACCTTGAGGACCCTGAGAACTTTCCCCTGACGGATACCGATTACACTGGGAAAGAGGACCTAAGAGTGTTGATGAAATGTCCAAAAATGTTCGGATCCAAGACGGTTTGTTGGTAAGGAAATCCAAAGCTGGCCACGATCAGTGGGTGGTTCCTACCTCATTCCGAAGCCTGATGTTAAGTCACGCCCATGATGCGGCCACCGCCGTCATAGGGGGTTTCACACAACATTGGAAATCTTAAGAGAGGTTGCATACTGGCCACACATGGGGCAGGACCTCGACCAATACTTGAAGGGGTGTCTTGTGTGTGCACAATTTCAGCCATCATCCCTCACGCACCGTGCGCCTCTCCAAAAGAGTGGGATGACACTGCCATGGTCAGATTTACAAATCGACTTTGTAGGCCCCGTGATTCGCTCTGCTAGGGGGAATAAATACATGTTGACTGTGACATGCTTGTTTATCAAGTGGGTGGAATGTCTCCCAGCCCCAAATTGCAAGGCAGAAACTGCAGCTGCCCTGATGATTAACCACATCTTTTCCCATTTCGGTCTACCTCAAAGGATTGAGTCAGACAGGGGTAGCCACTTCACCAGTGAAGTAATGACAAAGATGTGGGAGATACTGGGGGTCAAAAGGAAGTTGCATATTGCTTACCGGCCAGCTTCTTCTGGGGCAGTAGATAGATATAACCGAACCATTGTGAGCATATTAAAGAAGTTTGTGGCAGATTCTGGGCCAAGTTGGGATATCCGATTACCTCTGGTCCTAATGGCCATCAGATCTACCCCTTCATCTGCAACCAAAATGTCACCATTTGAGTTGATGACTGGGCGCAAGATGGTGCTTCCTCAGCATTTGCTCTACTTTTTCACTGATGCCCAAGACAATTTTATGCCCCAGTCCCACAGGATGCACTATATACAACCAACAAAGAACACAAGATGCTGAAGGGGGTTTAGAGGCAACCGAAGCCAAAAGGGCAATGGCAAGGAGACACCTGAACCCAATAAACAATCACTTTCACATTCTTTGAATGGGAATCAAGGGTTATGCTTTGATACAGTAAAGTCTTGACTGTTGTAAGGATTCATGGACCAGGATTATTTATTTATTCGTGCAATGTTTGTCCGGTACCTGCATATTTATTTATTTTATGCAATGTGTGTCGGATACAGGTATCCGACACACATTGCATAAATAAATAAATTATCCGTCTCCATGTACCCGACAAACATTGCATAAATAAATAAATAAACAGGTCTGTAGCTTAAAGAATATTTACTCAGCAACACTGGTCAAAACTATTGTCCGCATAGTGAAGTAAATCATAACCAGTGCCATGGAAGTGGTTTAAAGTGTAATTGATATATAGTTTGGAAAAGAAGCAGCATGAAAGAAATAGCGATGCTTTAAACTATTATTTTGGCCATTTTCTGGGCTTGCAGGGACGCACCATGGGCCCAAACGGGTCTCCGTTTGTACCGTGTCGGGCCCACGATGCGTCCCTGCAAGGCACGCACACTCCCACAGCCCACTGCACCTCCACTCCCATACCAAACCAATTTGTGACTAATGGGCCACCATTAGCACTTTCCTGCCGGCATTGTGATGGAAGGGGCTGGTTTTAGCTGCACGGGGACCTAAAGTGTTTTTATTGGTGTGCTTATGCCCCCACCCCAAGTGGTGCAAAAGTGGTCAGAGGGAGCCTCTGACTTTTGTAATGTCACGTAGTACTTTTGTACTACGTGACATTACAGTCGGAAGGGGCAGCGCCAGCACCTGACCTGTGGAACTTTCCCCACGTCAATGTGCCGCCCCACAAACTAGGGAATTCCATCCCCTCCAGAGGCTCCAGGGACCAGGGTAATTGCGTCCCCTGGGGCCATTGCGCCCCGGGCAGTTGCCTGCCTCGTCCGGGCCAAGAAACAGGCCTGGCTTCGGCCCTCAGGCATAGCAGGGCAATTGGCAAATAAATTAGCAACATTTGTTGCTTTATTACCTTCCCCTGGCCCCGGGTGGCGCCGGCGCTGCTGGCACCAACCAGGTCCATGGACGCACGTGCAGTTTGCCCTTCTCCAGGCTATGGGTGCGCACAGACACTGAAGTGAGGATCGATTGGGGCTGGCTGGTGTTGTCTGCCCCGGCTCTTACAGAAAAGAGGAGCGAGTGGGTCACTAAATCCTGAAGTTGTTCCCATCACAAGCACACACTGCCAAGCAGCATCAGAATCAGCAAATACAAACAGTTGCTGCATCCTGCCCTTGCTGATTGGCCTTGTTTCAGGAAACCCGGCAGTAACTACAGCCTGCCGAGGCAAGCACACTTCTTTCCTCCTGCTCCCGTCCTCGCAGGTGAGGCCTATTGCTGCATAGGCGTTTTATTTATTTTAAAATGGTATTGCGGAGATGACTGGGCCATCCAAGAACAGCCTCTGGAGGCCACAAAGCTAGACACTTTTGTCAAGGCTCAAGTAGTCATGAAAAAGGAAGCGAGCACTGGTGGTGGACTCTCCTCAGGAGATCAAAGGCCGGTTCTCGGAAGACCTGGGCATAGTGTCACTGTCAGCAGATCTTAGACAGTTGCACGTTCCAGCGGGGTTGGATTGGTCGGTCCATTGGCCGGGCCAAAATCACTTTGCGGTGAGGCCCTGGGGCCGGTATCACGCATGGCCGGTTTGGGGGTTACTACGCCCCCCTAGTTCCCTCTCCCAAGCATATTGTTCATCGTTTCCTCTTTCCTGGGCATGCACTGCTGACTTTATTTTAGTGCAAGAGTTTCATACATTTCACTGTTCGCTCAGACTTGTTTTATACTCTTCTTTGTCGTTGTGCTTCCTTTGTTTGGAATAGCAATAATGCTAGTCTAATGAGATAAACAAACACTTACATGAACGCGCCTTGTGAATGATGATGTGAAGGATGGATGCAGGTGCTGGACCAAAAGCTGAGCGAAGTCTGCACAGCAGCTGGCTTGGGAAAGCGACTCAGCAACTACAGTAGAAACCGTCTCCGTGGACGGTTGGCCCGTCTTCCATATAATGCAAATACCCAGACTTGTAGGATGCATGCTTCACTTTCTTTGTTCCATTGGGGGTGACATGCTGTAGCATCAATTCATGGCCTCTAAAATACCCTGAACAGTGCAGCTTCCGATCTCCTTTAACACTAGGAAATGGCCATGACTAGCTAACGCCACATTAATCAAAGCCAGGTCTCTAAAGAATGGTTCAAGTCTTGGGGAATCACCTGCTCACACTTTCTGTCATGTGACCAACCAGTGCACAAAAGATGTTTCAGAGCGTGGGGCTCTTGATGCCACCCATTTCTGCATTTGATGCACCAGCAGCTAAACATACCCTGGGGAGGCAGTTCCTTCTGCATAGTCCATTTCTTACCCAAGCTCGGGACAATGTTCTTTACCATAATAGAGAATGTGAAAAAGCGCAGGGCTGCAAGGCTGGGGGGTGGGGGTGGAGGGCAAAGCGCATTACGCTTGGGGTTCACTGGAGATGCTTCCCCTGATACCCGCAGTACTCCAAGTCCCATGAAATTAAATTCGTCTATGCACTGCACAATGTGCAAGGGCCGCTGTTATTCAAGCAGCACACGACTAGTAATTTGCAAAAAGTAAACTTAACGAGTCCCAAGAAAAGGTCATCTTCCACACTTTAAGAATTTGATTGTTTTTGTTTTTATGTTAGGATGGCAGACATCGTTTTTCTTTGCGATCTTACTGTTTCATGGTGCTGTCGGGAGCTAAAATGAGTGATCACGTAGGAAACATTTAAGAATTTTGAGAGTTCACAAGCATGAGCGAAACAAACCCCAATACTTGAACTGCCATTTCTCTGCTGCGGTAACGCACTGCAGTGTGTTTCAATGTAAAGTCCACATTGTAATGTCATAATTTTACAACGACACCTGTCCAACATTAACATTGGGAGCTATGTTGAATTGTACATGCATGTTAACTCTCTGCATAAGTTTAAAGTAGACTTTACCACTCACATGAAGTAGTGATTTTGTTAACTCATAGTCCCCACTCCTGCTGCTCAGCCCATGACACATGCATGAGATCCCAGGTCAGGGAGGGGGCGCCAATGATGCTTCCCGCGTGGGGTACAATCTGTTGTAAGACCGGCCCTGCTCAAATGAACTGTTATCCAGTAATTTGGCACAGCTGCTGCACGTCATGTGTCATGGCATTAACATTTGTGTTGAAACTGGTTGATC
>CM010927.2:184091472-184138150 GCA_002915635.3 Ambystoma mexicanum | reverse complement strand
CTCCGATATTACAGTCCACACACATTTACAGTCCTGAAGGCCCTACTGCCTGAAGCAAATACATTGCCACCAAAGTCATACACCTATTGGCTCTACCTATTGGAGGGCAATGTTGGGAAGGAGGCTGGCTTGGAGCCCACTGTAGAGGCATGAACCATCAGGCTCTCCATTGTGTAGTCTGTGAACAAGAAGCCTGGTTCTGGGGGTGTCGGACCATGCAAGTTCTTGGTCCCAGTTAGGCCAGAGGCTTGTCTCATCTATGTTGGCGTAACCTGGGCAACAAATACCAGATTAAGTGGTAGAAGGATAATTTTTGCAGGACCCTGGTCCAGAATGTCTGTAAAATTAAATTGGACCACCAGCTTCATTAGTAGCGTGCGGCCATTGAGGCCCATTATAACAGTTCTATTCCAACAGGACACATGTTGCTCACAACAGGCAGATGTCTGCACAGACTGGTATTCAGGGGATGTGGCTAGACCACTGGCATATTGAAGTTCATAAGCTAGATCAGCCAGGGCAAGATCTGGTTGTAACTCCTTGTGAAATCTACCAATGTTCCTGAATTTAAGGACTCAAGCCTGTAAGTGACTGGATCCCTCTCTTCATCTGCTCCAAATTTGAGCAGAATGCACAGCTGCATGGTGCATGAGAGGAACTGTCTCAAGTGTCAGAACTGGAACAGATTCAGCAGATGTGTGGTTGTGAAGGTCCGAAGAGAGGTGCCCCTGCCAGTTTGTCCAAGCGTGGTGTGCCTTTGCTTCAGCACTGGGACTGAAGTCACCAGAGCCTTGACAAAGGTGACAATCATCTTCCACCAGAAGTCTTCCCACTTTGCGACGGTGGAAGATCTGGTTGGAAGGGTAGCTTAGATGGTGGAAACTGTTCAGAAGTGTCCTCCTCATTCTTTGAATGTGAGTGACAGCGTCCCTTCTTGGAGGATGAGGAAGTAGATTTCTGCTTCAACTCGCTGGGGGAATACTCAGTGCTTCATATTCAGTTTATTCTCTTTTTCAGCTTTCATCTCAAGAGTGTGATACCTCCTCATAGTCTTGCTAAAACAACATCCCTTGGAAGAGGCTAAAGGGGGATCTGGAGATTTGACAATGTGCATCCATCCCTTGTGGACAAAACTTTAAAGCTTTGTTGCTTGCTTCCGGGGGGCCTTTGGGTAAATGAATGAACACAATCCATAGTCATTCATAACTTTTTCATCACTAAGGCCGCAAAAGCATACTTGTCGGGCTCATACAAGGACATCTGTCATGTTATGCAGTGATTCCATCTACCACATTTCCTTTGTGGTCTTCTACTTTGACTCAGCTAGTTGACTTTATTTTGTCTTATTTGTGCATGCCCGTGTAGAGGTAGTAGGGGTAAAGTGTTGGGTATAGAGTAGGGGCAGGCAGGAGCAGGGTATGGAGGCCCCCTCTTACAAGAAAAGAAAAGTCGACCAAGAAGACTCTGTAGAAGACCATGGGGTACATGTGGTTGATGTAATCACAGAGAACCATCAGCCACGCATATACCCTTCAGGATTACGAGCACACAATTCAATTGGGCATGATGAACTGTAGCATAAAACATGGGTGATTTTGTATGTGTGCATGCATGCACATGGAAAATAGGAAGTGATGTCAGGTGGCACCAGTGCTTCATATGCACTGTTCCTGACATGTCTGCATCATGGCCATGCAACAGAGTCGAGCAGAGTTGCATGATTCCCCCCTTATGGCTGAAAATGATTACAAGAGCAGCTGACTTGGGAAGATATATATCTAAATTGAGGAATCTGTGAGAGGAAGGATCCATTACAACGTAACCGGGTATAAGCAGAACAACTTTCTGTTGAACCTTTAGAGCCCAAATGGTCTGATCAGTGCTGCGTGACCCCGGCACCTTTTCGCCAATTCTATTTGGTGATCTGCACTTTAGTTAAAGCACAGAGACAATCCCCATCTTATCCCTTTATTTGTTTCTGTTTATTATTTATAAAGCACTACATTGCCATAAAATACCTTCAAAGAGCTGACCTATTTTACAAGGATCAATTCACAATAAACGCACGTTAAAGGACTTCCACAACATAATGGCAGGAACCTATAAAGAACTGACTCCTCAATGCAAATTGTTGAATCTAGAAACCACTGCCATATGGTCTGCCCAGATGCAACCTTTTGGCCAGAATAGGAAAAAATACCAAATTAGTTGGGTAAAAAAGGGCTGCCTCATGAATCAGTTTCCAGAGTAGGCTAATCATTCTAGCCACAGTCTGGGTCTTGACTTGAAGCCAACCAAGACTTGTCCTAAATTCTGAGATATGATCAGATTTCCAAATGCCGAATTGACAAGGATATCTCTATTTTTTGCAGATTGCAGTTAGGACAATTGTTATGGATACGTTAAGATAAATACGAGAGAATTACCACCTGTACCAAAAATTCTCTCTGAGTAACACTTAACAAAGGGACCACTGTTGACAAGTTGAAAAGGAAAAATAAAGAAAGTCACAAACCTTCTGCACTATATGCACTTGGGTATCAAACAACAATGCTCAAATGTACCCCAAACTCCATACAGTTTTGACAGAATTCGGAGCCGAGTCAAGACCAATTGGCCACGAAAAGGTTAGACCATAGCATAAAGGCAGCCTACGAAAACCACCACTGTTTTAGACTCATTTAAACACTGGAGGAGTAGCGGGTGGACAGTCAACTATGATGTTGGCATTCAGAGATCCAGGCAAAGCCTGATGCAGTAGTTGTCCTGTTTGGCCATTCTGATGATTCAGTTACATCAATGATGTTCCCGTCTATCGTGTACGCCCTTTAGGAACACCTTCAGATTTTTGTGTAGCCTAAGGGACATTTTCCTCACTGAATGCTGAAGGTTCCTTCTTGAGTTTAGTTTTGTTTAAAACTCTTGATTTTCATATTTTTTCTTTCAAGATATCCGGGAATTTGCTGACATGTTAGTTCTAAATTTCCTATGATCTTCACTTGTCCAAGGACACCTGTCTCCGGTCCATGCCAAAGGTGACTGTATGCCTCCAGCTGAGGGTGGGTGTGCCTTTGGTAGCAACATTACGCTCACCCTCAATGGTACAGTCCTTCTAAGTCATTGGTGCCTTGAGTATGCTCTTGGGGCCAGGGTCCGTGGTCACTTCTGCTTTTTCAGTTTTTGCATTACAGCTCTGTGGGAATTATGGTATGGTGGGAACCCTAATCCACCATAAGCCTGATCCTATGCCTATGAGAATAATGGAGAACATTGGCCTTTGCAGGTTCTCAAATTGCCCCTCGCCTCCTGATTCACTATCAGTACACTTACCTTCACCACCACAGATGGCAACTCAATGAGTCTTTGTTGTCCGTATCTCGATCCTCTGTTACAATTGTAACCTTTCCTTGTGGTTTTGCCCTTCCTCTGTGTCCCTTATAAAAGTGTGCCCTGTAGTATTTGGGGAAGTGCCTGAGTTTTAGTTGGGTTATTCTAAGTCACTGTGGATAGGGTTTAGAGAAGCCAACCTCGGGTAACAAGCTTGTCTCAACCAGAGTTTAATTTAACCACTCTACCGAGGCTGAGCAGTAAAGCTGACTAAGAAGGGAGTGGGGTATGTCGTGCAGTACAGTTGACATTTATAAATCTTACAAATAAAAGGAGCCACACTGATGAGTACAAACATACTTGGGTATAGTACACTACCACTAAGTCATACCTTACACAATTATAGGTAAATGAAAGAACATATATATAACACAGAGTTTGGTAACCATGAGTGGGTTACTCACTACTTTATTAATTTACCCAGATAAAGTCCTAGGCACAGTACAGAAATAGAACAGTTGATATGTTACCTTAGAAATCAACCAGGACCGAATTTGAAATTACCTGAATTCAGGCTACTCAATCATTATCGTCAGACCCCTCTATAGTGATCAAAGCCGCAGACAAGGCAGGGGGATAGTGGTCTGTGATGCTGCTAAATATGACAAGGAAGTATTGCAACTTCTACACATCCCCGCCACTATACCAAAATTGCAAAGGACCCTTCAGAGATGATTAAACTTAAGATATCTCAACTCACTGAGGAAGTGAGTCGTGTAGGTTTCCTTTCTGCGAAAGAAGTCGAATTTATTAACCACTCGGAAGACCGTACGCCCCTCTTTTACATTATGCCCAAAGTGCATAAAGATATGGAGAACCCTCCAGGACGTCCCATAGTCTCGGGATGCGGTTCATTACTCGACCTTTATCGTAATAGATCGATTTTCTTTTTTTTTTATTAAACCCCTGGCAATGGTAACCCCGACCTTTCTTCTCGGCACAAGAGATGTCATTAACCTTGTGGAATTCCAAACATTTGATTCCAGTACACAAATATTGGTTACTCTTGACATCGAGGCGCTCTCTACGAATATTCCTCAGGATAGAGCAGTTTTGAGTCTACAAACGATGCTAAACAGACGACCTTTACCACACGCTGTCCCTACAGGCTTTCTTTGTAGGGCGGCTGAGTTGGTTTTAAAGAATAGTTTCTTCAAATTCAAGGAGGAATTCTTCTTACAATGCAAGGGCACGGCCATGGGCTGCACTTCTGCCCCAAACCTGGTATGGCCCTGCTTGAAGAGGAAAAAATCCTGGGGGCTCTCAATCCATTTAGAGACCAAATCAAGGTATATTGACATTATATCGACGATATACTTATGATCTGGGAAGGAACTCAAGCAGCACTACTACTGTTTATAGAATGGCTCAATAGTATAGATCCAGACATTCATTTTACTTTAGAATATTCAGTCTCGAGGATTACTTTCCTGAATTTGTCTATGTGGAAGAAGGTCATATTTGTAGAGAATTACATAGAAAATCCACAGAAAGGAATACAACTGTAAAATGTGAAATGTTTCTACGACTACGCCGCAACTGTACGGATATTGCCAATTTTGTGAAACATGCAGCAATTTTAGAAAAAAGACTATTGGAACGCGGGTATCTCAAAAAACTCTCTAAAAAGAGAGCTCGATATGCTAATCGAGAGCTGCTTTTATTACCCAAATGCGACACTGCGAAAAAAGAAAAAGAGGAGTTGGTGTGTGTCTCTACTTTTTGCCAACATAGGAGTGCCATCAGAGGCATCATCTTAAAATTCTTAATGCATTGGGAACCACCTTGCCTAAACCCATTCGCATTTAAAAAAAGTAAAAACTTGAAACAGAAGATGACTCGTGCAAGCAGAACTCCATTAAAAACTCCTACCATTCGAGATATTAATCTAAATCCAGTGGTTGGTCATTACCCGTGTATCTTGTGTATTGCCTGTACATTTTCGAAGAAAACCATCTCCTTCAATGCACAGAAGAAAAACTGTGATCTCCGTACATTTACAACATGTAGGAGCAAAAATGTTATTTATGCTATCCGTTGCCCCTGTCAGTTTTCATATATTGGAAAAATTAGAGAGGTGAGTACTCTTATTAATGAACATCGTTAAAAAATTAAAACACAGAATCTCAATGCGCCCATTGTAATCCACTTTGTGGAGATGGGACACACTGCAGAACAAATGGAATGGTTCTGCATAGAAAAAGTGTATGGCCAAAATCAGACCCAACTGTTAAAAAACTTGGATTATAAAGAACAGATGTGGATCTTTAACCTAAAAAACGTTAACACAAGGTCTGAACGCTCTGGAACTATGGCACTCAAGTAACTAATTACCACTTCTCGCTTATCATATGCGTTTCCATTACATGGCACAGTTGACATCAGCTTGGCTTAGCAACATGTTTTTTCGGGCAATAGTGAATGCAATTTTTATGCCAGGGTACCATGATAGGTACAATATGGATGAGTCACCCTAAGTGAGGGACATTGTAGATATATGTTTTCCATCTGGTTCGATATTGCACTGTTAAAAAAGTAAAAAAGAAAAAATGACGGCTGCACGTCGATGGACCAACGTAGTTTGGTTGTATTTAAACTCTCGCCTGGCGTTAAAATAGAATCCTTTAATTAGGAATTGCCGGCCAGATTACAATATTTAGCATGCCTTGGTGGATTATATTTGTATTCCACTCAAAGCAAGTAACACAAGCTCTCTAGTTCCCTGCGTTGCCATGGCTGCACGTTCAACACGTAAGGTCACGTGATTGTGTGCACGATTACATGATCGAATGGACCCTACTTCTATTCATGGCGAAAGCAACAGTGTTGCAGAGCGTCTGCGTTCACGGGTGCTCACTCGCCTCAAGACCCCCAGCGGGCAGTAGCCAGGCGAGCAACCCCTCATCTTTGTTGAAGGTAAGTAGATTTAGTTGTTGAAGATATGTACCGTGGACTTGTGCCGCGGCATCTAAGTTATGGGTGGCTTCTCCTTAAGGTAGGGGAGGGTGATTACGCATAACTTCTGTTTCCCCAGTGTTAAGCCCCCATATACAATACCACACTGTTTTAGTCAGTTAAAATTTTGGTTGGAGGTTTACATCCAGTATTTTGTATTATTAGTACCCGGCGAGGGTGCAATCAGAGTGAAAGAGCCATTCTGATTGGCCCTCACTGAGTCATTACCAGGCCGGGAATCCCTCCATCGGGATTCCACGGCCTTTGTCCCCGGCGGGTGGTGTGGCAGCCTCTCAGCCAATGAGGAGGCTTGAAGCGGGGCCATCCCTGCTCCAAGCCTCCGCAAGGCTGCGAGGCTACCTTCGCCCCCCGTCAGGGACTCGGGTAAGTCTTTTTTTTTTTTTTTTTTTTTATTCCCTTCCCTCCCGCATGCCTGCCCCCCCAACTTACCTTCTTGTTGCTGCATCCCCGGCGGGGGACGAGGGAAGCCTCCAGCCGTGTGGAGACTCGGAGCGGGGCCATCCCCGCTCTGCACCTCCACACGGCTGGGGGCTTCCTCGTCCCCCGCCGGGGACGCAGGTACTTTTTTTTTTTCTCGTCTATCGCCCTCCTATCCCCACTTACCTTCTTTTTGATCCTTTTTCGGGAGCGGACGTGCTGGGAACACTTGTGTTGCCAGTGTGACCGCTCCCGATGGCCGCCATGGAAAGGGAAAACGTACTCCGTTTTCCCTTTCCATGGCGGCCATTTTCTTGGTTGTTTCTTTTTTTTTTTTTTTTTCTGAAACACCGCAGCGTTCACGCACATAATGCGGGCCGGGGTACTAATAGCAATATGACCCTTGCAGCGGGGGCGTTACCGACGCAGGTAATGCCCCGGGGCCTTCGGTAAGGCCCTCGCTTCGCTCGGGGCCTATACCTATGGGCCCCGGGGCATTACCTGAGTCGGTAATGCCCCACCGCTCGGGTCATATTGCTTAAATAACGAAGCTAGCGTTGGTTAGTACTTCCGTGATCTTTACATGTGTACTATTTTTTAAGACTTGTGTACTTTAGATCACACAGTGCAGTGATTGGCTTCATGTTTCCTTGCTACCCAGGATTCCGATATACCTGTGTGGCCCAACGTAGGACATTTGTAGGCGCTACCACACCCTTCGAGCTGTGTCATTAATTGGACACACTAGGTAAGACCTGTTGACGTGATTTTCCGGAACTTTGTTCCTTTGTGGATGGGCCCAGCAAGTACTTGTTCCTAACTATGTCTATATCTTACAGGGTGGAGCCTATTCATAGCTCAACTATTCCCTGTGCAGGAACTAGTTCTTGAATGCTGTAAATTTGGAAAAAACAGCCGACCCAGTTAAAATTAAAAGGGAGGTATGGACCGCCTCCCCCTTCCTATGTCAAGGTTAGTTATTATTTTCTAACAACCTCTGTGCTAGTTTAGTAATTTTGTGCACACATGAAGAGCTAGAATGCAGTCACCACAGTTTATTAGTTTAGTTAATTAGTGGTGAAATAAAGGACTAGTGAGGATAAACAGACACCACTTGTCTGATGCTCATTATCCCAAAACTGAGAGGCTCCCTTGTTTGTGATACTGTAGATTGGTGGTGTCGCTTCTGGTCATGACTTTGTTCCGGCGTTCTTTAAGACATCAATGTATGATGGTAGCACTTTTCCTGTTTGACATCCACAGTCCACCTTAGAGATGTGCACTCTGGGTGAGAGCAGGTTGTTGTTTATGTTCACATGTTGATTTTTAACAATTGTTTTTATCATGTAATTGGTTTTAATATATTGTTTCATGTCGTCATCAAAGTATAGGGGATCCATGTTTCCCGTTCTTTCTTTTAGAATGTATCTCCTGATGAAGACGTCACTATAATAAAGTATATACGTCTAAACCAGTAGAGAGAGAAAATTGTGATGAGGTCGTGGTTGGAGACTTTTTGGACCCATCTCAACTCTTTGGCCACCTTTACTATCTATTGTGGCCAAGCATATTGATTTCACATTCTTTCTATAAATAATCCAATTGATGAATTATATGTCATGATTTTTTATAGATTTTATACTTTATACCCATTGGTGTTTGGTATGAGTCGAGTGTTGGTTGATGGATGCATGTGAATGAATGTTTGAACGATTGAATAGTATCAATTTTATCATCTAGATGTGTTCTTAAAAAGTTGTTTCCTGCTATGTAAAGTGTTGCCGTAAGTGCAGATTAAATCATGATTTGAAATGTATCAGGTCTAATAAAAAATCCTTGATACCGAACTTTAAATTGTACCTTCTGGTTGCTTTTCCGTGATTAAAAGTACAGAGCTCAAACAGGGAGAAGCTGTTAGAAGTCTTAAGTAACAGGCCTTACACTTATAAGGCAGATCAAGCACAGTTCAGCCAATTCAAGGAGCCCAATCCCCTATATAAAAATAGTCTTAGGAAGTCTTAAGGTGTCCCGCAAAAGGCTGGGCTTTGAGCAGTTTGAGGAACTAGCCTAGTGGTCACAGGAACTTTACATATAAGTACTGACCTGACCATCACCAACCTGGGTTAGTCTTACTAGCGCTAGGGTAAGCAGGACTTTGCGCCCAATCACAACCTAATGAGGATAGGGATGGATAAAAAGATGAAATGGGTCCCACCCACTGGCACCACCACATAAGTCGGGAAGCCCCCAGTTGATGGTCAATCTCTGTGAAAGACTTGCCTCACCATCATTGGGTTGTACTGGGCTGTAATGTTGTATGTTTGCGGGCCATCCACTATGGGTTATCTTCTGGTTCCTCGGGAGACCTCAGAATTGAGTGGAATCACCCGGGATTGTTCCAACAATGGAGCAGTCTCACAGATGACTGGACAGATGCATGCCTTGCGTTTCTCCGGGATAGGATCCGAAGACTCTCTGTAGCTTGGTGGTTCCTGACAGCCGTCTCTTCTGGTGAAGGCCAGCACAGCAGTGTTCCAGCATCACACTGAGGATGCCCACAAAGATTCCTGCCTCCTGGCTGGATAGAAGTCTGTGCAGTTGTACAAAGTTGGTTCTGGGCGTTGGAGGCAAATTGAAATGTTGCAAACTCCCTTAGGCTGTGGATGGAGAGGCAGCTCGAGAATGACTGCTGTCTGGTTATGCCCAACAGTCAAAGGAAGGGGGGCGCCTTGCAAAGGTCCCCCCTGCCGAGTTGTAGGTAGAGGTCTGAAATGTGGTGGTATTGGCTAAGCCAATGCTTGTTCTTGCAGAAGTCCTCTGGTGTCCCTTGGTCGTCTTGATCTCTTCAGGTTCCAGTAGTCACTTGTTTCCTGGGTACAGCTCTTCCCCATGTACTTAGCAACCTGACCGGGGGGTCACCACAGCCTTCAAATAAGAGACTTTGCAACCTTAAGCTTGGAGTTGGCTGTCCAACTGGGGGCAGCCAGTAACATAGATTCGGACCAGCAAAAAGCTAGTGCAGTTTGTGGCTAGACTGGCCCCTGTCGTTTACTGCCAGGTGAAACATAAAGGGCATCTTTCCTGGGTTTTGTGGCGAGCCAGAAGTAGGAGACTGACCCCGGGTCATCGTTTTACAAAAAACGTTTATTTATCTTTATGAAAGCAAACCACCTAATCTTGCCGTATTGCTACGGTGGAGTTCCCCATCTTCAACTGAAAAACCAGTGCTAGACTGGATGTCAAGTTAAACATAAAGAGTCTGACTTTGGTCCGAAACCTAATCTAACTGGTCCTACCACTATAAACAATCATAACAACTAAAGTTAATGCCTACTAGGCTTAATAATAATCATTTATTTCTCATATAGCGCTACATACCCATAGGTCTCGGAGCACTGAAATAATAGAAAACATTATTAGCTCACAGAGAGGTACTCAATTTATCGGCCCCGTAATGATGAAAGGCTGAGTTGACCCTACAGGGATTCAAACCTGCCACAGCAGCTGCTGCACAGATATCCGGGGCGAGCGCTTAGCTCACTGTGTTATCTAGCCAGCTATATACCAGCTTGGGTTGTTAGGATCTCATGGATGACCCCCTCTTCTTGTAACAGTAGTTGTAAATACATGTTCTCTGTGTTAGGCCTTTTCCAATAGGTCAATGTACAAAAAGAAATTCAGTTTGGTGAAATCAGAAAATCACTTCTGAAGCTTTTCACAAACGCAGTGATGTCCTTTTCAGTCATCACAACTGGAAACTTGCACTGAAGAAGGAAAAAGGTTATTTTTCTCCTCCCCATTCGGAATATATCTTGACAGTCACCTTTTTTAGAGCTTTCAGAGCAGTTACGCTTCTTCTTAGATTTGTGGTCAGTATTTCTACAGTGTTCAACTTTCTCCCTTGGACCATTTGATTCTCCTCATTATTCTAACTTCAGTACTTTGCTTGGTCGCTTTTGACCTTCACTGGATCCTCTAGACCCTCAGTTAACACCCTTCTCGGCTGTTTTCTCTCTACCTTGCTGGATTGTCTCAATGTTTCTAGGTATCACTACAGGAAATTGGCGACTAGCACACTCATAGACTTTGCGTCCCTTGGATGTCAACAGGTTTGGTATTCCTTCGGGCTTGTTGTAGAGCATGACCACCCACAACCACCCTTTATCATTCCCAAGCCACACAATATGGTATGATAGGTTATTTATAACGCGCTTAATACCCAGAGGTTTCTAAGCGTGGACCGGGATCGAACCTGTGTTGCTCTGTGTCGTCTTGCTTCCAAGACGAGCATGTTGCCCCTGAGCTATCCTCCGAAGACCATACCTGTTACTTTACAGAATTCTCTCCTGGGAGATTCAGGGACTCCGATGATGACGGACTCTGTCGAATCGGACCAATTTCTGGTGCTCTACTGTGGCAGCCTTCTCAATAGCATGTTGGTATCTCTTTCTCTAGTTTCCTGCGGTGACTGCCTTCTCGTGGGATCCTTCTCGCTTTCTCCAGTGGCAGCCTTCTAGGTGACTCACTGGTACCTCTTTCTCTGGCTGTCTCCAGCGACTGCCTTCTCTTAGGCTCGCCTGTATCTCTTTCTCTGACTTTCTCTGGCGGTAGCCTTCTTGGTTGTTCGCTGGTACCTCTTTCTCTGGTGACAGGCTTCTTGTAGGCTTGACGATATCTTTCTCTGGTTTTCTCCATTAATAGTCTTCTCAGTGGTTCTCCAGTACCTCTTTTCCTGACTTTCTCCAGTGGTATCCTTCTCGGTGGTTCACCGGTACCTCTTTCAGTGGCTTTCTCCAGTGTTAACGTTCTCATAAGCTTGCCAGGGTCGTTGGCTTTTTCTTTGGATTTCTGAGGAGCAACCATCTTGCAGGCATGCCCGTGTCTCTTCCCCTTCCTCCTTTAGCGTCTCTCAGGACGTCAGCAAAAAACCTTGTTTTGTCAGCGCAAAGGGCTTCGCGAAGTTCTGCGGGCTCCTCGCCGACCATGTACACTCTGTGGTCCCGCCTCCAGGCAGTGGTGGTTCTGTGCAGTGGCAGCAGCGTCCGCTCTGTGTTTCCGCCCCAGCTGATTGACTCTACGTCAGCTGGTCTCTCCCTCCTCTAGGTAAGATCGAAAAGTCTTTAGAGGGTTCTCTGTAATGTGAGACAAAGTCGGAGAACACAGGATTTGGGTGAAATCTTTATAACCATTGGAAGTCCTTGTTTCGTAAGGGTGAGTCACTCTCACTGAGATCTGGCATGCTCAAACCCCTAGGGAGTGTCTTGCGTAGCAGGCTCACTTCCCTACTCGCAATGGGTGTGGCTCCCGCTTGGAGAGAAGGGACAAATACCCTGCATTCGTCAGTTTCCAGAGGCAAGCCCTCAAAAAAGCATGGCAAGAGAGGGCTACTTTGTGTATATCGTAGTACTCGCATTATCGTTGTCAAAAAAAGGCAATCCAGGATGATGTGTAGGAAGAAAGTTTTAAATTATATCTGCTGCCACTAGCCTGTTCTGGAGATGCATGGGAAGTAAAACTTTTACTTCTAAAAAAGGAAAGGGATAATAGTGTCCCCACAACACTCAGCATAGGCTTGTGCTGCAGTAGGAAATACATGAACATATCAGGAAAGCGGGGTGACAATTCCTGCACTAATGAGCATATGGCCCCTGCAGTGCACCGAACACGATACAGAAAGAGGAGCCTTGAAGGACTCTGACAGCACTCCACAGTGGGGGGGGGAGGGAGTGCTTCCGTAGAAAAACACAGATGCAGAAGAAAAGGAAAAGACTCCTAGCACTGGTAACCCAAAAAAGTGGGGTGAGGTTAAAAAAAAAAATCTCACTCACTCTAAAAGGCGATGCAAAATCCAGCAGTACTGCTGGCATCACAATGGAAGTAGTGGGAAGATTTGTAAAACACCTCGCTAAAACTCTATGCACGCCTTCGCTAGTGCTGGGTGATCCTTGGAGAAGGTGATGTGGCAATGCTCACCACACCTGAAACGTGCAACGTTTGGGTTCGATGAGGTCCTGTTTTTCCTCTAGCTTTTGTTTGACGACTTTGTGACACATGCAGTAGTTGTTCCAGGTTTTAACACTGTGCCGGGGAACTTTTCTCGAGTTTTGTTATCAAGAGTTTGTTCTGATCCCTGCCAACGGCATTCATGCATTTGGGGGTTGTTTGTGTGGACCAGCAGTTTCCCTCTGATGACTTCATCTTAAAATGGTCTGAACGGACATGATGGGGCTCTTATTCTGAGGACAGTAATCTATTATTAGACTGATTAACCAGGTAGTTGGGCTCTTGCATGGAACATATGGCATTCCATAATCACATCTTCTTTGGTGGTGAAACCGCTTGCCCATCCTTGGTACCAGCTCGTCATATGCATTCAGTGACTCTTTCCCCAGCTTGTGGAGTGGGTGATAGATGCTTGCCTACTGTCTGTCCCTCTGCGCCGGAGCAATTCCTGGTCGCAGCATCTCTCGTTCAGTCATGTGCCTACAAACTGCCCTTTAGATGGTATGTGGGATGGCAAGTCATGAAAGGAATTTTGCTAAGCTGGTCCAGCTTCTATATGTTCCTGTGGAACAAGTTTGTCTGTATGAATATGTGAGATTGAGTCAGTATGGCGATTCACACACTTGTGCTGTACTTGTATCCTTAGTTGTACGCAGGTCAAATGTGTACTTTACTTTGAATGTTTAGGTGTGTCCAATTTGGATTGTCCTCTTTATTTTGTCTGTTTTCTGGTACTATGTCTATGTGAAATGCACAAAGAACTCGAAGTCCTGGTGAAAAGAGGCTGAGTGCGCTCAGTGCGGCTGTGTCAACTATTACTAGACCAATATGCCCTACTACTAGCACTGTGTATCTCTTAGGTTTCCTAGCAACCTTTGACGTGCATCCAAGCACACCGAGATGAGCTGCATAATCCACGTTGCATCTCCTAGCAACCAAGACTTCATGCAATGGGCAGGAACGCCCTATTTGGGGACACAGCATGCTCGGGTGTATAATTCAAAAGATGACCTCTCTTGTTGATAATGACTCCCAAAGTGCTGGCTTTCTGAGAACAGTCTGCTGAACCACGCTGACTACAAAATGAAAGAGTGATAGAAGTCTGTGCAAACATTATATCAGGTGACTGTTCACAGGTGCAGTATGGAGTGCCGCAGACAATATGGAGGCACCCAAGTTCCAATAGGCCCATGACACAGTGTGGTGTCCCATCTTCCCTTCGGTCAAAGTAGCTCACTCAAATGATCCTTTGTGGTAGGGGAAAAATCCTGCGGAGATAGCCAGCTAGGCCCTGGGATGCAGCCCAACCTTGTTTCTCCTCCTAGAGGAGGTCCTTGGCAATGGTCTTTTGAATAGAGCTGGAGCTTGTGGCCAAATTGTAGTCCGGCCATTAACAGCATCAGAATGAAATCTTACTTTAAACTAACTCTGCAACCATAGCTCTATCGAGCCTCCAGTCAAGTGATGGACTCTAAAAGCTGAATCGGGTCTGATGCATTCCCGATCCATTGTGACAAAGCATAAACGTCTTTGTGGAAAGAATCCTGAATAATCTTCACTCTCACCAAGACCTGCATCGCGGATCATGAATAGAATAAGAGATATCACTCACTCTCATCACAAAAGTAGCCCCTGGATCATGCAGCACGCGGATCATTGGTGAACAAATCGACATTGTACTATGTGAAGGAACAAACAGCAGACACATTTTTGACTCATGATGATGATGATGATAATATTAGTACCGGCGAGGGCGCAATCGGAATGAAAGAGCCATTCTGATTGGCCCTCGCCGAGTCATTACCAGACCCGGAATCCCTCCGTCGGGATTCCATGACTTTGCTGAGAGGCTGCCTTCGCCCCCGGTGGGACTAGCGCAAGTCTTTTTAAAATTTTTTTTTTTTAATTCCCTTACCTCCGCTTACGGACTCCGTTTTCCCTTTCCATGGCAGCCATTTTCTTGGTCGTTTCTTTTTTTTTTCTGTCTCGAAACGCTGCAGCGTTTCGGGACAGAAAAAAATTCTTTTAGTGCCCTGGTCACGTACATAATGCGGGCCAGGGTACTAATAGCAATATGACCCTCGCGGCGGGGGCATTACCGACTCAGGTAATGCCTCAGGGTCTTCGGTAAGGCCCTCGCTTCGCTCGGGGACTATATCTATGTGCCCGGGCATTACCTGAGCCGGTAATGCCTCCGCCGCTCGGGTTATATTGCTTAAATAATTATTAGGACATGGAGATCTTGATTGATCTGCTTCCAGCCAAACAGAATGTTTACAATGACTACTGATTGACTGCATTCTGAACATTAGATCTTCAAAAGCAGACCGGAAAATAACTATGGGATTTCCAGGCAATGTGTCTTTCAACAAGACACTTCCTTGTTCAACAGTTATTGGTTTCAGAATCCTATTTAACAGACCGGAGAGAATGCTAACCTATGGGTTCAATTTTTCACTTTCTTATAGATAAACTGTTTACTTTTACATGACACCTAATGAATGCTCATGTAACCCCAGTTTAATTGCTTACATATGAAGACACTCTGGCTATTTAAATACTAAAACCACTTTTAAATTACTGATTGTCTATTTACTTTACTCACTATTAATACAACATTATTAACTTCACCACTAAAACTTCAAAACATGTATTGATGTCAATACTATTTGGTAATAGACTTATAGACCTCAGTAGGAGTCCTTATCGCTACCAATTTATGGCACGAGATGCCTTCTTTTTCAAAGTGCTGCCATAACGTATGTTGCTATCACTAAAATTCACAATGTAACTCTACTATTTGACCTTGGAATGATGAAATGCTGAGTTGGCCTTGATCCTGGAATCGCAGATTGGTCGCATTTCTGAGGCAAGCACTGAACTATTGAGATAGCCACCAATTTATTTTTATTTTTGTTATTTTATGGAGCAAAGACCTAGCTTTTGAAAGCAACTGAGGTAGAGTTATAAGCATACATTAGATGGTATCAAACCATGGAGAAAGATGTGATGATTTTGTACCAATAAAATAAAGTATGACCCCAGAAAACTAATATGGAACAACTGTATTTACAATAGATTCAAAATTATGTGAGTAAAAAACGAATGCAATAGCTTACTACTGTTATTTCTAAACCTAAAGTAAGCCAGAACAAATCGGTGAGCGCAGGAGTAAAAACAGGTATGACATTCGCCAATGTATCTGTCTTGATTGTCAAAGGGGTCACTGAAAGGGTTAATTCCGCAAGGCGCAGTCGGGCTGATCGATGCTTCTTTCAGCAAAATCAGTGCTCTGCCACCGAGATGCCTAATGCTGTTGGCAACTACTGTTCAAAAGGCCAGGAAGGCAGAGTAAAAGTGATCAAGACATCACACTCACACCTTCTTATCTCCGAGTGAGTGGGGGGAAGAAACTAGCGAATACGTTAAAAAGCCTGGCCAATATATAAAGGAGAATGTATCCAAAGCTGAAGAGACATATGTCGAGCTTACTTCAAGCATCAACAGCGTTGAAACACACTTTTCTGAAATGGATGATAAGGTGCTAAGAATTGAGGATCAGATAAAGAATTTGCAGTTAAGAAATCATAAGTTGCTTCTGAAGATCTCTGAACAGAAAAACTTTTCACAAAGAAACAATATTAAGATTGCTGGTATCCTGGAAAATATTGAGAAAGGCAACCCTATGGACTTTGTGGAGAAGGCTCTAGGATCCCAAAGTGAGACTGGAGATGGAAAGAGTGCATAGGAGTTTGGGACCTAAACCAGCGCCTGGCCAGAGATCTATTTGTTTCATCATTTTTATACAATAATCTATATATTTTATACCATTGGTAAAATTTGGAACCTGGAAACCGTTAATTAACATTTCCGAATTGTTTATTTGTGCTCTGTGGGCTCGGAGTCATTAGAGTAAAGAACTCTAAAGAAGATGGACTTGCGTCATCAGGAAGTGTATGGATTGTATTGCAGTATGGAAGCATTACGCAGCTTTACGGTGACAGCCGGGCTTACGGCTTTTATTCCGCTCTGCTGAGAGTTGAAGGACAGAACCTCTGATATATGCAGGATTTGGCGGCCCTCGGAGGGTTGACCAGAGACAGACGTTGTCAAGGTTCCCCGTGGGTGAGCGATACACGCCGCCGAAGTGGGAGGATTCACACTTAGTCCAGTTGTCCCGCTGAGTGCTACACGCTGTGGCCTTTGGGAGCATATGGACTGCGCATCGCAGGCTGTGACGGTGGTTTGCTCCGCAGTTCGTCCTACTTGCCAGCGCAGGTTCTTATGGCTTGCTGCCAACTAGTTCTTGCCCTTTGGAGACTTGCGACTTAGCTTGTTCTCTGCAGGTCAGTTACATGACGTTGACTGTTTAGTTATGGCTTTTTCCGGAGCACAGCGCAACAATCGGCAGTTCTCCCAGGCTATCATGACAGACTCGCAGGCAAGCACAAAAGCTGACTGTGGTCTTCTGGGCTGGTAATGACTTAGCCCCCACTTAGGCAGTAGAAAGTTTGGGAAAGCTTGAAGAAAAACAGACTTAAAGCGGGTGCCTTGAATGAACAGAAAGATAGATTGTCTGTGAATCAATTCCGGAAGGGAATTGGATTTATTGAATGGGGCCTACTGTTCTTGTTGGTTGACAGAACTCCATGCTTTAGGAAGCATATGGCTAGGAATGGGAGTAGCAGTCATTGTACTATTGTGCTTGACATGTTTTTGTTACTCTTTGTAATGGTAAATAGCATTATGGTGCTCATTGGCAGGATATATTGGATGGTTAGGCCTTGTACAGCAGAATGTGGTTGTCTGGCTATTAGTGCATGAAGACTGCATATTTAGATTTGTATATAGTGGTGAAGATATACAAATGAATTGCCTAATGTCACTTGATATTAAGTTAGTTCGAAGATAACTGGTTACGAGTACATGCAGGCTTTAGGCAGGTAATGTGTGCGTTTAGGAGGCTTATAATATGTGTGTATGTGAGATATTATGGGCTGTATATGTTAACTATGCTTACATTATCCAGGCTTGGAAGGGGAATAGTGTATGTAATGTAATATGCAAAATACATAGTTCAGGCTGTATGTAGACTCATGGCCTGCTTGAGGTGAAGTTGGTAGGGTTTTCACAGAGGACACGATTAATCAAGGGAGGGCTGGAACAATGAAATTCCCAAGTGGCGTAACTGATTTCTCAAGAATACTCTGAAATTACACATAGCCTGCTGTACTGTGAATTGGTTATTGTGTGTGGGAAGGGGGATTTGTAATGAAAGGTGACCTGTTGTGTGCCAGGGTAAACAAGCTTACATCTTTGGGAATTGCTTTCATAGCTACATGCTGGGGTAGGCATGAATGCCTGTTTCTAGATGATCGAGTTGTGTTACGCTACTCTAATCCAGGATGAGTCTAGGGGCTATCTAGGCCTTTATAGGGGGATTAAAATAACTCTGATAAGAGGAGGGTTTCTATTGCTAAACAAGAGGGGAGATTATTTCAGGATTGTTGGTGTAGCCGGAAGGACAGGCCATACGAGCTTTGAATTGTCTGTAGTTATACTCAGGGGTTAAGTTGGATCAAGGTGTATGCAATGTATTGTGGTATATCAAATCATCTGAAGGGTTTTATAATTCGGTTATGATTCTGTTAAGGAATTCTACAGTCATAATATGGTGACATTTGGGGAAGTGTGTGTGCTACACTGCAAAGGTTAATTGGGCATGGATTGAAATAAGAACATGTTTGCTTAGTATGGAGGGAAATACTGGATGATTAATCAAAGAAAATATTCGACACGATTAGAAGGTGATTTGTTTGCTGTAGGTAAGAATGTAAAGTGGCATGACTCCAGTAGGATTTTGTTAAGAAATTACTAGAGGTATTTGGAAACGGATGCCAGGGAGAATTGGAGAAGGGGGTGAGTAATTTATGTATGGGAATGAGGATAGATGTTACTAATACCTTTTAGGGAAGAACTGGTAAAACGAGGCAACCAATGTCGGTTGAAATCGCATTTATAACTAACATGGGATTTATATGTACTAGAACAATAAGTAGTCTGTTAAGACTGTTAAGGTTAATTATAGGGCTGATTTAGATTGTATTAATGATAGGACCAAATATGATGTTATTAGTTAAGGTAGTAAGTATGGTTGGAAACTAGCTTGATGTAGTGTTAATAATAAAATGGGAATAGGGTTAGGTGCTTGGTGTATAGAGCTAATAAATGTAGGCACAGACTGGGGGGCAGTATAGTTCTGAGCAACTGTTAGAATGTAAATAGGATAGCTCAAAATCATTCTGTGGTAGTGCAGAATGTTAAGGGGAAAATGTTATGGGAATCTTTTATGTATGTTTCAGTGTCTGTTTTATGTTGTCTTTGTGTGATGTTTGTGTCTTGTAAATGGTTAAAACGTCAGATATGGGTAAATGTAATGGATGCGATTAGTTCTGGCTTGGTTCCCTAATCAGAACATAATGAGAAAAAATATTATTTGTATCGCATGGGCGAAAATGGAACTTTAAATGTTGAATGTGTTGTACAAGGGGAGGAGAGAGTTATACAATGGAAGAAATAAAAGGCAGTAGGGGCAGGTATTGTGATGAGTGAGTTGGCATACTGTTCATGGAATGTGAAGGTTTAAATAAGTCCTGGAAGAGGAAGGGGTAATGCTGAGATTGAAGAGGAAAATGTGAATTTTTTATTTTCTTTTAAAGAAACCCATTTACTAGGAAGAGTCACAAAGTTTGATGAGTAACACAAGATATAATAAGGTGCTGTTCAATTGTTATGTTTCAAAATCAAGAGGAGTGGGAGTGTTATTTTGCAGAAGATTAAATATGAGTGTGGAGCGGGTGAACATGGACGATGAAGGAAGAGTAATTTTGGTTGATATAAAGTATGACACGAATGTGATTACAATAGGTTCGATCTATGGTCCATGTGCTGCGGGGAGCAATTTATTTTGGAAAATAACATGGATATTGCAGAATATGCATGGAGAGCACATTATATTGGGGGAAATTTTAATAGAGCGTTTGATGAGTAGTTTGGACTTGATATATGGAGAATTTTACATGCAGGGGACAGGGAGTTTTCTTTCTTTTCACCAGTGTATAACTCATTTTCTAGGATAGATAATTTTCTAATCTCTGAAAGGCTTATTGGTAAGGCGGTTGAAGCGAAGAATCAGATCACTCAATGATTATGTTAGAGTTAGATGGTTCAAGGTCGGCAACTCCACGATGGCGTTTAAAGACGTATATTTTAAAGGATCAAAATTTGCTGGCGCCTTTGAAATCATTTGTTGAATCCTTTTATGAAATAAATAGAGGCTCAGCTGGTGAAGTAGTAGTCTGGCATAGTTTTAAGGCGGTAGTTGAGGAATATTACGGCTTACACGAGGAAAACGGGATGGCTGAATTGAGTAGTTTGGGGAGTTACAGAGGAAATTCCAATTGACAAGAGTAATGAGGATAAGGTGGAAATGGATAGGGCGAGAGATGTTTTAAAGAGTGAAATGGATCTACAACAGGCATGGGTGAAGGAGCTGGGCAAGAATATGACTAAAATCGATTGGGACAATTTCATAAGAATTGGTAAAAATTCCAAAATGGATCTGAATTCATGAGGCATACGTCAAAGGATTTTGTGCTGTTTGTATTGGTCACCTGGGAGGATGGCTAGTTTAGGCCTGATCAATGATGATTTATGTTGGGGCTGCGGTCAAAAAGGGGCAGGAGTGAGGTTCTGAATAGGTTGGATATTATATTAGGACTAGTTACGTAGATCACCATACTCATTTTGCTTTCAAAGTCTGGGAGGTGTATGATAGCTAGAGAACATGGTGGGTGGATTAACCAAGTTTTGGTGGTAGCTGCTAAGCAGATTCTGAGGGTTTGGAAATCGCGGATAAAGCCGGATGAGGAAGATTGGTTATCGGATGTGCGAATCATGGCCAGTTATGAGAGAGTTATGTTGATAAAATAGGAACAGGAAGGCAAATATCAAGAGATTTGGGGACCATTTGATGAATTATATAGTTGAGGCAAATATCTTTATAATGAAGGATTGGTATGATGTGAAAGAGAGAGGAATATTGGGGAGCATTGTTTTTTGTCTTAGTGTTCGTTATTTATGTATTGTCTAGCTTTGATATCTCTTATGTTATGCTTATGTATTCAACTGGTTAATATTAATAAGATACTGAAATGTTGTCATGGTTATTATATTTAGACGGGTTGATATAGCAAACACTGGTAGTTGGAAACATTACATGAATGTTACGAATATGCTTTTATTTTATTTAATTAAAATGACAAATAAATAGCTTTAAAAAAAAAAAAAGCTAAGCTCAGCAGGACTGGAGTAACCGTCCAGGAATAAACAAAAAAAAAGGGCTATGACCCAAAGTAAACTGGCTGATGTGAGGAAGCGCAGGCGGAGAGAGAAGTGGAACAGCGCCTCAAGTGAGAGCTGGGAATAGTTCGATATGGGCTTGACCAAATTTGAGAAAGGTGAAGACAATGATTCATTGCATCTACAATACAGTTGTTCTCATCACAAAGTTTAGTGTTTGATTTGAAATCGGGGCGATGCATATGAGCAATCCTGTGCTGCAGGTGCTCAATATTGTTGATGGTTCTCCAAGAGCAGCCACATAAAACACCAAGAATTGGCAATGCCAACAGTTTGGGCTTTTGTGTAGAATCAGGAAAGGCACTTGCCAGGCACAGCGTAGTGGTATTAACTGGCCATTGATGGTAGAACGTGCAAAATGGTGGGAGTACCTGGGCATCTAATAGCAGTGCCTGGCAAATGTCGAATACTCATGCACAAGCCAAACGGTTTGCTTTGCCAGTGCTTGTTTTTTGGATAGGACATGCAGAGTGCTTTTAAATCGAGTCGCTGAAGACCGATCCGGTAGACATTTTTATTACACGAATAGTGGCTTTATAACTCCAATTAAGTATCAACTCTCAGAAGACTGCTTTGAAAGAACAACGGCAGGAAATTCAAGTGCAAAGTTTGATGCTAAGGCTTGATTAAAGCAACCTCAAAGAGTTCCCATGAGGTGGTGTTTTGGGCGGTGACGGGCAGAAACTGGGAGGGAATGGCCATAGAGATTAGCATGGCCATGAGCCGTCAATGGGTGGGCAAATAACTACAATCTGTGTACCCCTCATCTGCTATCTATCCCGATCTGTACTCATATTCAATAGTTTGCCTTATAGCGACACCTAATCGCCCAACCTAAGAAGCACAAGTCTATTGCTTTTACAGCGTGTTTATCAAGTTAGCCAGTTTAACTGATAAAAACAAGCATTCATATCGGCTATGATAACTCTGCAGTATTATAGGTAAGATAAAACAAATACAAAACAGCAAGACAGTAAGGAAAGAATCTCTTGTTGTCCAACTAAAAACTGGACACAAACAAGCAATGCGCATAGACCTAGGACATATCATCCACAGGAAGGGCCGTGGGGCTTCTCTCTCCCAGCAGCCTTGGAGAGGTGGGAGTGAAAGCAGGAAGGGATCTCTCGTATGAACCCGGGAGAAGGAGACAAATCTGTGGGCTCCTCCCATGGACAGTGAACACCACTCTAATGCACACCCCCCCCCCCCCTTCTCCTCCATGCTGTGCCAGTGCAAAACAAATGTGCATTTTTGAATCTGGATGTATGCATGTAAAAAGAAAATAAACGCAAAATATATTTTTATATATAGGGTAAATCTGTTTTTTACCATTCGTGTTCTTGTGAAATCCTATTTTACATATATTTGAAATTCGCTCTAAATATAAACAGAAAAAATTGAACAAATGTGGTAACCGCCTTAAAATACACCATTTTATTTGGAAGATGCAATGTAAATTTCTGATTTAAAGATGGCCGCTAGTTTCCAAATAGCTTCCTGAGATAGTCACCCAAGATGGCCACGACCATGGAAGAGCTCAGAGCTAAAAGAGTTCAAGAGATGGCCAGGAATGGGTGGGATTAGCCATAGGGATTAGCATGGCTAGGGGCGGGGAATAGGAGGGATCAATAACCAAACACCAAACTACCCTGTGTGTCCCATTCGTCTGTGCCCCTTGTCGCAAGCCCTTCTCCCTACGTACACATGAATCAGTATTTGAATGCAATAGTTTAGGCTATTATAGAAGTCGCAGGTGACCCCTAATAGCTAATCAAGGTCCAATGCCACAAAGGCTGCCGAACTACAAACTACATGTTACTCACAACACCATAACTGCCAAGGGTGTTGTAGACGTCCCGAGATTGGTATGGCGAACCAAGGAGCAGAATCAGTTGACTTGGCAGCTAGCCTGATTTCACTACAACCTCCAAGAAATCAGGCCTCCTCAACTTGAGGGAACTATTTTTTATGATACACCCCTCTGCTGTTCTAGAAAGACAGGCAGAGTAGTTGATTCCACAAAATAGCGGGGAACACACGCACCGCTTGTACAATTGCTTCAAAAAAAGGACAAGAGTTAGTGACACTGGATAGAAAACCACAAAGCAATATTCTAACAACTATGATTATGGGATACCTGTATAGTTGTCTTACTAAGGACAGGTATTCTGAACCTGAAGTATGAACCAAAACAAGCTGTAACTACTTAAAGAATTCAGCACCCTAACGCAATTCCCCTCCAGTCATTGCTCAGATGATCTTACCACCAAGAGAGTCTGGAGCCAGGAAAGTACCACAGAACAACGACAGGATAAAATAACAAAAAGTAAGTTAGTATGGGAAAGCTACCCAAGGCGGCACGAGGGACGCACTGGTAACAAGATGGTGTAGTAGGCAGTAGAGAGTTCGTACGTGCACGTTTCAGAAGAGTCTTAAATGCATTGTTGTGGAAGTTAAAATATACTGATGTAGAAGCGGTGATGATTCAGTAGCAAAGGTAGTTAATGAGTGGGTTAGGGTCGAGTGAAGTTGGAATTGGGAGTTTAGGAGGAGCACAGAAAAACAGAACTCTTACAGTAATCCAGGAGACATGCAGAATCGTAAGAGGTCCGTAATTGGAAGTAAAGCTGAAACAAACCCAGAAAACAAATCAGAACAGGCAAGCCATCCGCTGACAGCCAGGAGTCAGCGTTGTAGAAAAACCGGCAGGCAAAGCAGAATCCAGGCGCGGTCCGTAGTCAAAGTTGTGCAGCAAAGCGTAAAGAATTGAAGAGCTTCTGGGTAGACAACGGAAAGTACACCGTCAAGAGCAGCAGAGACAGTACACACTGGAAACAGGATACCGTAACGCTAAATAGAAGCCCCGATTTGAGGAAAGGAACTGGTTTTAATGCTGTAGACTGGGGCGGAGCTTGAGCGGGAGCGTGCTTCCGTAAGAGGTGTCGGCGTCTCACGTGACACGGGAGGTATGCCTTTGTTGTCAGTCTCCAAGGCAACCTCCATTTCTTCCAAATAGATGTGTTTACACACTGTTTGAGACCACGGAACGGCTGTAAACCCCCGGGTGCGTGCAAGCGCTGTGAAGCAGTTGTAAGTCCACGTGTGATACTACAGTAGTCCTAGGAAGGATAAAATGAACTTTCAGTGGCAAGAATTACCCTAGCTGGTACTGTCGCAGGAGTGGAGTTCTCATTGATACAGGTATGTTAAATCTTAATGCAATTTGGAGACCCTAACTGCAAAAGATAAAGGCGTTGAGGCCTCCAGCCGAGCATATAGAACCCAGTTAAACTGAGGACTGGTCTGTTGAATCTCATCAAAAGTTCTTTATTCAATAAATCCACACGGTGCCCTCTGGCTGAATAAAGGGGATGTGTTGTGGTAACAGAGAAATTGATATGAGGCTGGGAAGCCCAAAAGGAAACACACCAACACAGGTTACAAAGGACATACAGAGCGCTTTATTTCAAAGTTACAAAGTTACCAAAAGTCAATTGACATACGGATAGCTATTCGGCCCTCAGACTAACAAAGTGAACCATCAACGTAGTTCGCCTTGGGAGTGGGAGAGACCGATCATCGGGATGCTTGAGTTTTTATACTTTCGTCAGCATTGGTCAGCCCTCTCCCAAGTTAACCATTCTCGAAACAGAACCTAGGGTTCGTAGCCAGGTCAAACACATAATTTATGCACTTTGATCAGTTCCGCTGATACAGTTATACATTTACACATGGGTCAGAGAGAGGACAAGGTCTTAGTTCACGACCTAACAAATGGCCTGCGGACATATTATTTATTCACGTGTGCGGAGGTCACATCGGCCAGAATCTCACTTGAAATGTCATTCGGCCTCCATTTTGTTGTTCAGGGTGATTTCCACACTGCAAGAGTACCTAAAATGGCGGCTTAATCCAAGATGGCGGTTTGCACAATACATTAAGGTCAAGACCTTGCCGCGGAACCTATGTACACAATGTTCTTTTAGACAGCTTGGCGTAGGCCAACATACATTTAAACAATGCGATTAGAGGTGCAATATTATTTCGATTTCCACAGACCCTCCTTTTGGCCTATGCCAAGTGCTAAAACATCATCTCTAATGCTTTCGAAAATGACTGAATTTATCATCTATAGGTTCCGCATCATTGTCTGTAATGTCGATAGCCATAAGGTCGTTCATAAGAACCTCTGGCAACATGAACTCTTTAGATGCTGTCTTCGGGGTATATATCTTATGCCCTATTGCACTCACTACCTGAGCACAACACCCTCCCATCATTCCACATATACTCGGGAGGCATTGAAAACAACAACAAAGAAATAACAGGATCCCTAAAATAACCAGAATGACAGAAAGCACTTTCCAACCCCAAGATCGCAAAGAATCCCAAAACCAAGTACTAAGGTTCCAGTCTCCTACAGGGATATGGACTTTAGAACTGAGAGTATGCAAGTTCTGAATTGCTTTGAAAATTGTTGGCGAGGAGTCTGGACGAAAACACAACAAGCGGACCCCACTAATTTACATACTCCACCTTGTTCTGCCAAGATGACATCTAATGCCATCCGATTTTGAAGCGCTACCAATCTTATCGCCTTTTGCTCTAAGGTCATATTGTAGAGTATATCCGTGGTCCGGTTGATCGTTCTCTCCAATACCCTCGCTAATCCCCTTATATTCTCTGAATTTGCTGTTTGTCCCCAAAAGGGCACAACTGATTTGGCTATATCCCCAAACACTTGCCCTGGGGTATCTCCATTGTTGTCTCATTATGGGCGAGCATTAGATACTTCCAAGGTACTGGCTATAAATACCCCGGGTAACAATATTCCTAAATAACAAGTCCCTTGCCAATCCTTGGGCAACCAGGGAAATGCTAAGCTACCACAAACAAAATAAACGGGTCCACCTACATACAGAGGCCTATTTTCCCCAGTCAAGTTTACAATATTTTTACAAGTTTCAAAGTCTCCCATTGGCCTAGTGCCATTTCTCTGTACACAGAAGGGAACCGAATCAGGACTATGATTCACAGAATAAGAAGGAGGCATGGCATCCTTATTGCCTATCGGAGCCATCTTAAAGGAAACCAGATTTTGAAAAGGAAGAGATAGTTTGTCAGACGGCCTAATAGAAGCAACGTTAGGTTTACTTCTATTTGCAAAAAGCGAGCATCCCAGGGGAGTCAATTCACGTTTCTCAAATTCATTCAAATTAGTCCCATCGAAGTTCCCTGAGATGCTATCATTCCATCGGCCAAAGAATAGTGCTCTAAGAGAGGCGTAGCAAGAAGTCGTTAGAGGTAGAGGATGTATATACCATCCTAGTCCTTTGTTCCCATGTTGCGGTAAGTGAGTGCAAATCCAACAATTACTCTTATTAAAAATGGCATGGGTAGCATTCATCACTATCATCAGGGTATTATTATAATACTTTTGTATATGTTGGGAGTCTCTAGGGGACAGAGTGTGAAGGTGTACAGAGGGAGTCAAAACAGTTGGTACGATTTTGGTCGGTAATAGAGGTTTCAAAGGATAGATTTCTTCGAAATACCAAAGTCCTACAGCAGCAGTTGCAAAAATAACAATAATCAAAATGAAAGCACAACAGTACGTTTTCGGGGCCCAGGCACATTGTTCAGTGTTCGATTTGGTCACCCCCTTATCTAATAGTCCAGTGCGGGGAGCAGCAGTGAAGGCGGCAGGCATCGTAGTTTCTCGATCGACGGCCCCAATGTTCGTTGCTGGCGACACTTTGGTTGCGTGATTTCTTAGTCCTTCCCAACCCTAGCCAGCAGAACCCTCCTTTTGTTCAATAAAACAAGGCAATTTTCCAATCACTTCTTCCTCCAGATGCACGATACTCGTGCTATGGTTCTATTTCCGTGGTTGAAGGTTGTACCTGATGGTACCCAAATTTGTCTGATCCAAAAGCAAAGTGTCGTCACTTCCTGAGGGAAGCGACGTGCCGGTGGCGACGGAAGTCGCAGAGCTTGAAACAAGGTTTTCCGGAAGTGATTGATCAAAAGAGTGCGGAGACGAAATGGACGGTTCCCCAAGCTCTTCAGGCTCAGAGAACTTCTCTGACGCACTCACAGCACTGTTTGCTACTCCGGGATCAGAGACTGTAGCATCAGCGAGGGGTTCTGCTTCTTCTGTAGCGTGTGGCGTCGGGTGAGGAAGTTTCTTAACGTGCGTCACGTGAATCCAGTTCTTCTTTCCCGCCACCCGCACTGCTGTCCTGGTGACCAACAGCACCTGGTAGGGTCCACGCCAGCGAGGCGCAAGACAGGAAGACCTCTCGTAGGCCTTTACAAGGACCCAGCTACCGGGCTGTATGTCGTGTCCTGGGCCCGTGAACCGTACAGGTAAAGCAGCATTCACCTGGTGGTAAATGAAATACAGATTTTTAGTTAACTGGTTACAGTAGTCTACGAGCAATACATTTTCCACCTCCCTCAGGGCTTTAGGTTTAGGGAGACCCAAGATGTTAGCAGGTCTTCCCATTACCACCTCAAATGGAGAAAGCCCAGTTCTAGTCTGGGGTGTGGTGCGCATAGCTAACAACACAATAGGCAAAGCGTCTGGCCATTTTAGTTTAGTATCGGCACATGTTTTCGCAAGTTTGTTCTTCAGAATACCGTTGTGTCTTTCCACCAACCCAGCACTTTGAGGATGCCTAGCTGAATGAAATAGTTTCTCAATCCCTAAGGCGGCACCAATTTGCAAAATTACTGCTGCGATAAAATGGGGACCATTGTCCGACCAAATTATCCTCAGGAGCCCAAATCGAGGAAAAAACTCCTTTACCAGGATCTTTGCAGTGGTCATGGCGGTAGCATCTTTGACGGGGAAAGCCTCGACCCATTTACTAAAAGCACAAATAATGACAAGAACATATTTCAAATTATTACATCGCTCCATTTCAATAAAATCAAAGTGAATGGTTTCAAAAGGGACAGAGGGGGGCCCAAAACTTCCCCTTGGAGTCACTGTCCCTTTACCCACGTTTATGCTGTAGGCAAATCATGCAGTTCTGAACATGTCTCTTCGCAGTTTCCAGAATGTTATCATTCACCCAAACCTGTTGCAATATCTTCGTAATTTGCTGGGCACACACATGCGTAGGACCGTGTGCCATCGTAACCATTGCTAATACATAAGAATCAGGAAGCAACCATTTCCCTTCAGATGTATCCACCCAGCATCCTTCGTCATCCAACTTTCCCATACCTTCAGCCCACTTTCTAGATTCTTCCATCGAGGCATCAGTCTGAATATCTCGTACAGACCCAATGCCTTCATCCATTATGCAAACATCTCTCACTTCCCTCGAGGTATACATGTCTGTGCTAAGGTCTGTGGCCGTTTGTCTGGCTATCAAATCTGCAAAAGCATTCCTCTGCCCACATCATCTGTGACCTTACGATGTGCTGCACATTTCATGATCGCTAATCGTTTAGGGAGTGAGAGCGCTGAAAGTAGTTGTACTATTGAGGGACCGTGCTGAATCTTGGTCCCATGTGAGGTCAGAAACCTCTTTCCGACCAAAGTTTTCCAAAGTTGTGAGCCACCCAAAGGCGTACTGACTATCGTATATATATTTACTTTCCGCCCTTGGGACAGTTCACAAGCTCGGGTCAATGCTATAATCTCCGTGGCCTGCGCTGAGTTATACGAAATTCTCTTAGTTTCAACAATTTTGCTCAATGTGGTAACTGCATAAGCAGCTGTAGATGTACCATTCGAAAGTTTGAAGCAGGAGCCATCACAAAACAGATACTCCTTTGGAGAATGCAGAAGGAGAGCTAAGAGGTCTATCCTGCCCTTTGTTTCTTGCTCGGTGGTATACAGGCAGTCATGTGATCCTTTGTCACCGCAAACAGTGTCTTGCGGGAAAGGTAAAATTTCAGCCGGATTGAGAACACAACACCTCTTAATTTGGATATGAGGGGCAAACAGAATTAGTTCATACCTTGTCAACCGAGCAGAGGTGAGGTGTTGCGTTTGGGTTTTATTCAATAAAATATCAACAGAGTGAGGTACCATCAAAATCAAATCATGGCCTAGGACCATCCCCTCACTCTGTTTTACAGACGCAGCAGCAGCAGCAACAGCGCGCAAACATTTTGGGAAAGCGCATGCAACAGGATCAAGGGTGGAGGAGTAGTAGCCGCACGGCCTATTCTTCCCTCCGTGTTCCTGTGTTAACACAGCCAAAGCACATCCATCACATTCATGCACAAACAACACAAAGGCCTTGTCGTAATTTGGTGTACCCAGAACCGGTGCCGAACATAGCGCGGTTTTGAGAAGCTCAAATGATCGTTGATGTTCCGATTCCCATGGCAGTGCCAGAGAAATGCCCTTGTTCGTCAAAGCCAACATTGGTTTAACCACTAGTGCGAAATTCGGGATCCACAACCTACAGTAGGACGCCATCCCTATCAGGGCTCTGACTTCCTTCTGCGTCTTTGGGACAGACATGCCAGAAATGTGCTTTATTCTTTCAGGTGTCAATCTTCTCCCCTCCTTTGACAGGAGGTAGCCTAAATAGGCAACCTCCTGACAACAATATTGAAATTTTTTAAGCGAAGCTTTGTGACCATTCTGAGCTAGATGAATAAGCAACAATATAGTGCCTTCTTTACAGGCTTTCTCAGAGTCTGCAGCTAAAAGTAAATCGTCAACATATTGAAGCAGCGTGCAAGTAGGTGGCAATTCAAGGGTGTCGAGCTGCTCCTTTAAAGCTCTACTGTAAATACTAGGACTTTCAGTATACCCTTGAGGTGCCCTCGTAAATGTAAATGAGCGTCCCCCCCAAGGTGAACGCGAACAAATACCTGCTTTCTTTATGTATCGGAATACTAAAGAAAGCGTTTTTCAGATCCACAACACTAAAGTACGTAGCCGTAGCAGGGATCATTGTTAAGATCGTCGTCACATCGGGCACAATTGGAAATTGTGGGGCAACCACTCGGTTAATAGCACGAAGATCTATTATAAACCGGTACGGAATTGCATTGTCGCCTTTCTTATATACTGGTAAGATCGGGCTGTTACACAAACTATCTGTAATCTCTTCGATCACCCCACGATGTACAAAATCGGAGACAATGCATTTCAAGGCACGCTCACCCTCAGCTGATATTTTATATTGCGGAATGCGCGGCAGTTTTACCCCATGTTTCAGGACTATCTTAACGGGCTCAATGTGCAATACTCCGACATCATTGTCGTCCATGGCCCACAGACATTCCGGAACAATGCTAAACTCGGGAGAGAGAGGTCGAATCAGGTACTGGGAGTTAAAAGGTTGCTGTGGTGAAACCGTCAGCCTTATTCCATCAGAGGAACAATGAATGACTGCGTTCAATTTCTTTAACAGATTCAACCCCAGCAAATTTTCTCCACAGTTCGAAGTGAGAAGAAAAGGGCACTGGTCCGTGAAGGGGCCCAAAGAAACAGGTACCGGCGCAGAAACCGGACAGACGGTTGGTATACCAGAAAACCCTACGGAAACATTTGTTTGCCCTGACAGTGGGATGTCTGGAACCCTAGAATGATCAATGGAGCACTTCTGTGCTCCAGTGTCAATCAAAAACTGGTGTTTCCTATTCCCCACTAATAATTTAACGTAGGGGCCTTTTTTAATAACGGAAATAGGCAAAGGTTCCAAACACTGCTTCGGGCAATCCTAATAAAACAGAACCTCATCAGAAGGAAGTTCTTCAGAAAGATAGGCAGCAGAAGGGTGATCAAATATGTTTCTCGAGTCCATACTCGAGGTCTGATTTTCCCGTGAAAAAGGTTGCTGGGGACCTTGCAGAAGCTGACCCCTATCAGGGCCCCCTGCTCCAGGGCGGCCCCTAGGTCGCCTACCCATACCTCCAAACGTACCACTTGACCTCTGACGAAGGGCAGGGCACTGTGCTCGCCAATGACCTCCCTGACGGCAATAAGCACATTGATTAATATTTATAGAACTTGGAGGAGTATTTCCTCTTGGAATGTACTGACCTCTAGTCTGTGTCATACCTCCTCTGGGGTTTCTAACAATTTGCTGCAACAATACCTTAGTCTTCAAGTCACCCTTTCTCTTTTCAATTTTCTCTTTTTCATTATTAACACGGTTCTCATAGTATTGAGCCATGTGTAAAACCTCAGATTGAGATTTTGCCTGCCAAGCGCTCTCAGAGGACATCATTTGTGACTGGACGTCAGGTAACAATCCACGCACGAATTTGTCCACAAACAACCTCTTTCCTGACTCTGTACCTAAATCCTGTCCACTGAAGTCAGAAAATACCTGCTCGAACCTATTGAAGAATTCGGTAGCACCTTCAGTTTTCCCTTGGACACAGGCCGTAAGCTTGTCCCAAATAATCCTTTTCTCTGGAATTATAGTTTTTAATTTAACAACAATCCTATCAGGTAAACCTGGGGCGGTTTCTCACCAGCTGGTCTTTCTCCATCAATTCTAGTTAGATTCACCCACGTATCGCCCAACCCCGGCACATCATCTACTGTCTGTACCTGTTTCCATACATCTACGGGTAGAAGCACGGGAAACAACAAGTCAATGTCACTCAAGGTGAACACAGAGGACTGTAAGACGGACTCTATTTCTTTGTAAAACCCCGTCGGGTTTTTCCTAATATCGGGAACTGTCTGTCTAATCGTGTTCACTTCCTGTCGCGAGAATGGGACGTGAACAAACTGCGATACATAATGTGCAGGGATATCCACCGCGGGGGCACCAGTCGCCGCGTTGGCGGGGATTTCAACTTTTGGGACAAAGGTCGGAGGAACCTCTCTCATAGGCAACTGAGATATAGGTGCCTCCGGCCGCTTACTAAGCAATAAAGCCAGATCGAGCGCTAAGGCAGCTGTAGAAGTGTCGTGCGAAAAAGCCCTTTTACGAATACCCAATTATTCTATGGGGCAACTAACCTTCTTCCTTATACATTCCTCTTGTAAGTACTGTACCATCACTTGAATTACTTTCCTTTGCATCTCTACGGTGTATTGACTGTATGTGGCGTACACTTCGTCTGGCGGTATCGACGAATCTAAGATCCATCGAACCGCATCTTTGGTACACAATTCGTACTTCCTCAGGTGCTGTTTTCCGGCACGAAAGGAACCGTTTCTGTACATATATCCTATCGTCCTCATCATCCTCATCTAGTGAGTTTTCAAAATCTCTCCTAAACTCAAACAACCTTTCAACATGTCCATATACTTTCTGTTCTGTATCCCTCGAAAGGGCCAAAGCATTCAGATCTCTCACCCCTTGTGGGAGATCCGAATTTTGCAATCTACCCCACATCACACACAAATGAGTCCCCAACCCTTCGATAAAAACATTTTTCTCGGGAAAACTATCCAGATTGGATAATGTAGAAAATACATCAGTTTGATCACCTTTCTCCATGCAATGCTTAGCCCACGCAAATAGTTCCTGTTTCCTGCCCGCAGGAACAGTACTACGAGTCACGATTTTTGACCCTGCACCAGGATCTACTTCAATCAGTACGGGGCTACTCGGGAGCGGAGGTGAAGGTGAGCTTAACAAGGGTGTAGGTGCAGGGGGAAGGGGCAGTGCGATAGGCGGAGGAACGACAACCAGAGAACTAGGAGCAGTAGGCTGTGCAAGGGGAGCAGGAAGAGCAACGGGAACAACAGCAGGAACGGGCAAGGCGCCCAAGACAGGAGCATACGGAGGTGGCGCTGAGGCGTCGGACCTCCGTTCATTCAACAATTTCTCAATAAATTCCTCAGAAACATGGAAATCTTTAGAGGGGTAAATTTTCTGGACCCCGAGTGAAAAGGCTCTATCCATATTCTGAACTACTTCTAACCGTTTTTCTTTATCATACAACAATGCCTTTTCAGCATTCGTTTTGTGACGACGTGCGTGTTTATCCCTACTTTTAAGCTGCTGCAATGCTTCTTTCTTCCAATTTTGTAACACATCAAAGGCTGCTGGTTTAGCCTGTTTCTTTAACAGGATCGACTCTAAGTATTCAATACGGGGGATCTCAAAACTACCATTGATTGGCCACTGAAATTCGGAGGCATGTCTGGTCTGTCTGTGCCAAATGTCATTAAATACAATACTACCAATGCCATACTTACAGTACATAGTACACGCCGGGCGACCCCTCCTGTGGTGCCGGACTGCTAAATTCCAAAGATTGTCGATCGCTGCGGAACAGAGCCCTGAAACAGCTAGACAATTTCCCAGGCATTTCTCAAAGAATTGGTGTTACCTGGTCCAATAATTGTGTCTGCAGATACAATACGCCAAATTCAAATTGTCGGGGTTAAATTAAGAGCCGGGTCACGACTACACCTGACCAAACCTAAGGAGGAGAACGGTTTACAAAGGACTTAGCTAACAAATTTTTACCTGCGTTCAGTGTTTCGGCAAATCTGCCCGCCTCGAAATTGGACCCTCGTCAAGATGACGTGTCAGACCACACGACTATCGTCCAAGGATCGGATCGTGCAGCGCTGCCGAGGTATCGCGTCTCGATCGGTCGGGCCCGCAGAATCACACCGTCTGATCCCGGTTCGATAGTCTGCGTCAACCTTCAATGATCCGGCATCAATCTTGAGGGTCCCTATTCGGGCGCCAACTGTGGAAACAGAGAAATTGATATGAGGCCGGGAAGCCCAAAAGGAAACACACCAACACAGGTTACAAAGGACATACAAAGCGCTTTATTTCAAAGTTACAAAGTTACCAAAAGTCAATTGACATACGGATAGCTATTCGGCCCTCAGACTAACAAAGCGAACCATCAACGTAGTTCGCCTTGGGAGTGGGAGAGACCGATCATCGGGATGCTTGGGTTTTTATACTTTTCGTCCAGCATTGGCCAGCCCTCTCACAAGTTAACCATTCTCGAAACAGAACCTAGGGTTCGTAGCCAGGTCAAACACATAATTTATGCAGTTTGATCAGTTCCGCTGATACAGTTATACATTTACACATGGGTCAGAGAGAGGACAAGGTCTTAGTTCACGACCCTAACAAATGGCCTGCGGACATATTATTTATTCACGTGTGCGGAGGTCACAGCGGCCAGAATCTCACTTGAAATGTCATTTGGCCTCCATTTTGTTGTTCAGGGTGATTTCCACACTGCAAGAGTACCTAAAATGGCGGCTTAATCCAAGATGGCGGTTTGCACAATACATTAAGGTCAAGACCTTGCCGCGGAACCTATGTACACGATGTTCTTTTAGACAGCTTGGCGTAGGCCAACAACATTTAAACAATGCGATTAGAGGTGCAATATTATTTCGATTTCCACAGAGTAACACATCTTTATTCATTCACTGCCTGTTCATACTCCCACTCCCTATCCCTGATAACACTTCCATCTAAACAGCCCAACTGTTATCTTGTCTTTAACATAACGAGGAGGACTAAACACATGAATGGTAAGTACCCAAAACATTGCAACTTCTCCCCAATTTAAACTAACAGACAATTATCAACCTATTTCTTCAATCAGTCTAATGGTCTTCTCAATCGACAGGCATGTTCCTGGAGTACTTTTCTTGGGTACAGGCATCAAAGTGTAGAACCTCTTGGACGCTTCATCCTCCTGAAGCTTCATCATCACCCAGATAGGACACGCCCAACTCGTAGCTTCATGAATACTGGTCGTCCCACCAGGTTCATGTTCCATTCAACACAATGAACTTTTTTAAAGTGTGAAGTCTTCAGAGTAATTTGAATGTTGTCATTATGAGCGGTGACTAGTGGCCCTTTATACTGGACCACCATTGTAGGATCACAATGAAAAGCAGTGAAGTCTTTGTGCATCTGTGGCTGGCTCACAAGCACCTTGACTCCTATTGTGAGGGTTGATTCGTCTGCCTACCTTCTCTGTCTGCATACGACTTCATGCTGGTCTTTGACTGTGCATCCTGTTCCCTCATGTTCCGGTCAACCCTATATTGATCCTCAAACACCTATATGTGGTATCCTTGTTGTGATATTGCATCCAAACATGGCCTCTGAAGGACACTTCCTTGTGGTGCTATGTGCCATGTTTCTGCTGGATGGGCTTGTTGGGTAAGTGAAAGATGTGTAATGTGCTTTTCATGTTCCCCATAAAACGCTCAACCATCCCACTTGCCTGGGCCATAGTGATGTAACTCTGTGATGCTTAAATCCCAACTATTCTGCACAGATCTTGAAATCTTGGCTGGTGAACATGGGTCCATTGTCGGATTTAACAATTTGGTGAGCCCTGTATGCCGTGAATATTTTGTCTATTGCAGTTATGGCACTGGTAGCCAATGTGGTTGTTAGTATCTGTGTCTCTGGGAAACACAAATACTTGTCCATCACAACAAGAATGTAACTACCCCTTCCATCTGCCTGGAAAAACACAAAAGCCACCTCATCCCATACCACCAAGGGCAGGAGCGCCACTTGAAGAGGCTCATTTCATGCCTGGATAGTTACAATGCAACATCGGGAGCATTTGTTTAACGTGTCTTCTATCAAATTATCTACATGATAAAACCACACTTTTTGCCTCAAAATGCTTTTCGCCGACACTATCTTTTATTTATTTTATTTAAATATGCATTTAGCACAGTTGGCTTTACATATTACACACATAAATAAAACATCGATACATCCATTAATCACTAAACAAGATTTAAAAATTCAATCAAACATATAAAATTCCTGAAGACACATTTTTTAAAGCCATTAAAATTAGGTGAAAAAATGTCATCATGTGATAGATCAGGTTAGTGTTATTGCCTCCTAGTAGGCATTGCCATATTTTTTCTATTTCGGCTATTGTACATGCATTATTATATCGTTTCAGGTATAAGTGTCTCAGGTTCTTTAAGCTTTCACACTCGCATAGAAGATGTTTAGCAGATTCTATAATTGCACATCCACATAGTCTACATAATCTTAAATTTCTTGTTATACCCAATTTAGCACCTCTGATTTCCATGGTATCACATTTGTTACATTTAAATAGCATGTAAGATCTTACAATGTCAGCATGTGGATATGCATAAAAATATTTGTGTTTTCTAGTGCCCATGGTCCAGTGTTCAAGAAACATACCACTATTTGATTTGGCGGCTAAATTTACCATATCTCTTTCTTTATCATAGGTGTATATTGTCTCTTTCAGAAGGCGTTTAACCTTAGTATGAGAGTAAAATAGCCAGCTATTTGCATTTTGTTTCGCCCATTTCAAGTACATCGTATAGAGGAAATAGATGCTTTTTAGACTTTGAGGGTTGTCTCCTTAATTAAACATCTTCATCAAATCAACTACATATGTATGGTTATTTAAAGTGCATCATTTCACAAATAGCATGGCAACTTTGTATTCTAAAATATCATTTGCATATCTAAAATCACCTTCAAGTAAAATATATTCACAAGAAACAGCTTTAGGAAGTCTAAAAAGCCATCTTAAAATCTTTCCTTCAAACAAACGTATTTCTTTGCAAAAGTTTTCCCCCATATCTCAGCAGTATAAAGTAGACGGAGATCATTTTAGTTGAATATAATAATAATACTGTATTGATTGAGAAAACACCATTGTATGCCTGTAAAATCACTGATGGCTCCAAGTTTATTTGTCCAAGACCATGTGTCATTTGTACCACATTCCTTCTCCTGGCCCAATCGCTGTAAGTTTCCACAGCGTTAGTTTACACTCCTGGTCACTAACTCAGCCCCACTGCTCAGATCACTCGCTATAGCTCATCGTCTTACCAGTTCCAATTTGTGTGTCCTTTCTCAATGTTGCATTTTTATTCTATTTGATGCTATTTCTCAATGTGCCATTTATATCTATTTGATCTAGATTGTTTTATTTTATCTAAAAAGGCCATCACCTTTGTTTTGCTGATATTTTATCTCCAGTCCATTTTCTTTCACAAACTTTACCAGGCTGTTAAGCCTATTCTTTAGTCCATGGGGGGTATAATCTAATAAGACTAAGTTGTCTGCATAGTCCAACCAACACAGCTGCAGTTTAGCAATCTTAATCATATCAGCATTCCCTTCACATATTTCATTCTGACAGTCTGCCAAGTATAAATTAAACAGTGTCGCCACAAGTGTGCATCCCTGTTTTACCCCACGATGGGTAGATATAGATTCAGATAATCTACCTTCAGCGTCAAGTCTTATACGTACCGACATGTCTTGGTAGAGTTGTTGAATCATATATAGCAAGCCAGCAGGTATCCCCCACATCTTTAGCTTAATCCATAGTTTTTCTCTTATGATGGTGTCGAATGCAGCAGTGAAGTCTATAAAGACTGCATATACTGGTAGTTTCCTCACCTCCCAAGAATATTCGACAGCAGATACTAAGTTGATGACATTATGGATGGTTGATTCAGATCTCAAACCTGCTTGATTTTTTGGAAGAATATTATTTTCATTTATCCACTTATTTAATTCAATAAGCAAACCTTTGCAAATATTTTAGCAGGAATATCTAACCTGGCTAACATTCTATAGTTTCTTGATCATTCTGCACACCTTTTTTGTATATGGGGAGGAAGATACTTTCTCGCCATGTCTCGGGGAGGACACCAGATTTTCCTATATAACGGTACAAACAAAAAAGTGCCTTAGCCCATAACTCGGGGGATAGCCTCAAAAGTGCATTACATGTGCCATCAGGGCCAGTTGCCCTGGAGGTGTGTAGTTGTTCAATCATTTTCTTCAGGCTATTTATAGTATATTTACCATCCCATTCCGCTTTTGCAGCTTCATCTGTATCTCCGCCCTTATACAGACCCAGGGTAGATTTGTAAGATCCATTTGTTTTCAGGTACACTATTTACAGGTAAACATCTCTTCTTGGCGTCATTAATTGCCGTCCACATTCCTCGATGCTTATTGGTCTGGGCACATACTGCAATAGACCGCCATGTTTCTTGCTCTTTATGTTTACGATATTGACGAAGCCATATCCCATTTTGTTTTTTCTATGCTTTATTACCTTGGCAGTTTCACCCATCCAGATTTGCTATTTCTTTGATGGAATGTCGTAGCTTTTGTTTTGCCTTGTGAATTTCACAGTCAAAAGTCTTATTGTTATGATGTGAAAGGTTCATTTTTCTCCAATACTGACGTTTTTCCATTTTTTCGCAGTGACTAGTTTAATGTTATTAACAATTGCTCAAATTCCCTTATAATTTCATTAGGGCATTCTTCAGTTACTGTAGTTTGTTTTTCAATAAAGTTCTTTTAACTCGGCTTGTGCAGTCACATTTGCTTTTGCCAATTTTGTGAGAATCCAAATTATTCTGTATGCCGCTGCATTAATTTGTATATTGCCATTTAATTGGTACACATTCTCTATTCTGGGGAATTTCGTCAGTAGATAGTGGTAGATGGTCACTTTCTTCTCTTACCCCTAAAGCCATATCTATAGCCAATGTGTTAGCACATTTATTCACAAACATGTAATCAATTGTTGAAACACTGCCATATCCACCCGTGTGACATATCGAGCGGCATCACTTATGGTGTTTCCATTGAGCATCCTCATGATGTTTTAACAGGATAGTAGCCATAGTCTACACTACTATTAGGGAATCCATGCTCAATGGGTCCAGATCTATTTCCAGTCGAAATAAGAATGTCAGGTAGCATGATCTTAGCATTAAAGTCTCCTACTAAGAGTATAGGGATATCCTTGCTTTTTTCATGCAAAATGTTGGACACAGTGGCTATATTTAATTTATAATATGTTCCATTTGGTGGTTATATATATTAATTACCAGTAAGTGCGGGCATTACACTAAATTCGTATTGACTTTAACCGCTAATACCATCTCAGTTGACCACTTAGTATTTTCTGCGGACCATGGATTTTTAATAGAGATTAACAGTCCACTTTTTGGGTGCCCTTTTTTCCCCCTTTGGTGGCCAGGCTTTGTATGGTATTGCGTCCATCAAAGTCACATGATCTGTAAGCCATGTTTCTTGAAATGCTACTATACAAAACAAATCTATATTTTGTAGTAGCCCTCCCTCCTCAGAGTAATGAAGATTCCCGCGGTGTTCCATGACATAATTACCCCATCTCATCAGGGACATTGCTGAAAGTGGGTTTTAAAAACTGTTGGCAGCCACTGCCAATAACCCTCTGTATTCCCAGCTTTGCTACTTTCTAGTTTAGTATTCTTTATGGACTTATGCCCAGAGTGTAGGTGGGGGAGAACGTGATTGTCCGGCTGGCTCTGGTGGGTTGACTGGCGTCGTGCTGTTGAGCGACGTCGTTAGGAGAGGTATTGAATGAGAGGGTAAAGGCACGGTGATCGAGTCTGGTTACTTCGTGGATTGCTGTTCCTTCCAATTAGTCGGATGTAGGTATGTTGCTGGTGATTTTTTACTTTACGCTATGGTTTCTTGACATCGTATATCCCAGATTTGTGCAAAGAGTGAGGTTTTGCGATATTCAAGTATGTATTCTAGATAACATTATCTCTACACCACACATTTTGGTATAGCTTTGCTTCGGAGTGACTAACTGATCAATCATTTTGACTTCCAATTAGTACGGATTGGTATTTGCTTGATTTTTTACTTTACGCATATGTTTCTTGACATCTATATCCCAGTTTGTCAAATAGGTTGCGATATTCAAGTATGTATTCTAAGATAACATTATCTCTACACCACACATTGGTAATAGCTTGCTTCGGAGTGACTAACTGATCAATCATTTTGAAATCGCTAGAGTCACCATCCTCAGTGGAACAATAGTTGCACATAGGTCTAGAATTTGGCATCTATTAAGCAACTCAGCCTTATATGATTCTTCTATAGCCTGAAATTGCTGTACTCTAATAAAATTTGCTGGGTCGCTCATATATGTAGGAGTATTATTTTCTTTCTTCTCTGCTTCGTGGAAGTGCACAGATTTTATTCCTATATCTCCTTCAATATTATTTATTGACGTTAACTTAGGGCAGCTATGGTTATAGGTAATATTACCGAAAGAAAAGAACCGAAAAACAAAAGGATAGAATCAAAAGGGTCGAAAGTCAAAGGTTCGCCACTAAGTAGAAATCATGTAAAAGGTCATTTGATCGAAACAAAAGGATCGAATATTAAACATAGTGTATGAAAATTCGAACGATAAAGGGTTAAAACAATAGGTGTAAAGGAAGAGTAAAGAACCTTGTGTAGAAAGCATATGCACAGGTGACAGTTGGAAACAAACTGTCAGTGCGTGAGAGAAGGTGACTAGAAAGCACCAGCTGACACGAAAGAAAGAGAACGTAACGTATTACCTGACTGAAATCATCTGGTAAGTGAAACACATGAAATTCATGAAATACTAGTAAAATTAGTAGATTAGAGTCAGCGAAAGAAATGTAACGATAAATTTCGGTATTTCAGATACGTATTGAGTACGAAATGGAGTACATAAAATCGCAAATGGGAGTAAACCAATTCGTATTTGAAGGCTACATCTATGATAGAGAAGCGACACGTAAAGAAACCAGTTACTGGAAATGTACAGAATATAAAAAATTAAAGTATGCAGGAAGAGCGCTAACGGAAAATGGAAATATAAGGTGTACAGGGGAACACAATCATATGCCTGACACTACAACTATATTAATTAAAAAATCGATAAATGAAATTAAAAAAAATGTACAGGAAAATTGAAATGAACCAACCAGCTCGCTAGTGAACAGAACATATGAGAAAATGCCACTGCATGTACCAGCTGTCTTGATATGGGCAAAATCTTCCTCGGGGCCAGCCCTTTGAGAGCAACAAATACCCAATTCAGCCCAAAATACAGGTTCTATTGTGCTGAGCAGTGAACTCATGCTAGTGACAAATGACACCTTCCATAAGTTTTAGTATTTATTCTAAACAGTGAATTTCATATACATTTTGGGATTCAAGTTAGAGAAGATTACAAAGCACAAAACTTAGAGAAATGCAAAATATAGAGAAACATAGAACTTAGAAAAACATAGAGAAACATAGAGAAACACAGTCTTACGCCCCTTCAATCAGCACTGGGAGACCCTGGCCCTCATAAGCTAGCTGTAACAAGCCCCGCTCAGAGGACAGCGCTGCTGGGTGCCGTCAGAGCTCCAAATTCCGGGCACTTGATCTTGCTCGAACCAAGTCCACACAGGACGATCTCCCACGAGTCATGTGAGCATGCAATTTTATAATCTCGTGCTGCCGTCCATGACGCACAGTTCCAGAACTTTCCCTGTGCAAAATATAGGCTGGCTCATGGAAAAAACCCAGCTCTGTAAATTTCCACTGTGCTCCTTCTTCTGAGCCCCTCCCTGGAGCCCATCTGCGCGAAAGCTCAGGAATGTCTTATCAGTGCCTTCCCAGAGAAAAGGAGATTAGTTTACAGGGCTACCGTTAGATGAGGCAGAATATTCTAAGGGAAGCCGAGATGTATTAACCCTATTAGAGCAAGCTCTAAAAGGCATGCACTCATAGTTAGTGTTCATAGCGCTTAAGACTGGCTATCTAAGCGCTATATAGGTGCCATAATGTTCCAAACACTCCAATATTGTCTATTAGCTACAGAGCTCGGGCGCCCTCGCCCTGCCATGCATAATGTGACCTATCACTCCATACTAGGCCTGCATATTCCTTGTAGCTCACTACTGCATAATGGAAGTGCTACAACAGACTACTGTCAGCATTTTTGGCACATACTTTGAATACACTATTGGCTTTCAGCGGCTAATGCTGTCATCTAAAGCCCTGATTGGCAAAGTTGCAATTTTGTGTATCACTACATTCCACCCCTATTCAAAGTGTGTGCGACAATGCTGACTAATACCCATCAATATAGTATGTAGTGCAGTGATAAAGACCTTGGGGCTTTGCAAGAGGTTTAAGCAAACTATCTTCTAGCGGTTAGTCAGCGTGGCATGCAAGGTTAGTAAAACACTACCTAAACAAAAATGTACACAAAGTGAACAGTGACATATACCCTTGCCAAAACCTGGCCTACACAAAAATACCTACACAAAGTGACATGGACATTTTACTCTAGCCAAAACCTGGCCTACACAAAAATACCTAAATAATTATTGTATAACTGATTGTCAGTTAAAAAGCAGCATGCAGTTAGAATGTCAAGGCAATCCAGTGTAGTCTAATCTACAATGCACTATTGCATTTATGTATGGTTACCAATTCTAAAACCTGGCAGCCTTTCACTCTAAGGGCCTACCCTCCCCCTGATCCCAGGGCATTCAAACGTGACTATGGGCTGTGTGATTAGACACTTCCCCATGTATGTGGAACCCAACCAGAAACCATCTAATTTCGTGAACAAGGTGAACCCATGGGCACCAGGTTATCTAAATAAAAACAATTCTACTAATTTGCATTAAAGCATGGCATGTGTTATTCATGCAATCAAAAGCAAGCAATTTGATCCATATGTATGCTGGTAACTGTAGCTCTGTGTGCCAGTGTGTGGAGGATGGTCGCCCCCACTCAGTAAAAAGCCAACACCTGCTGATTTAACAATGTTTGCCATAAAATGCATCATGTGTATTTAGCAGTCTTGTTGACCTGCCCTATGGCAGAAAAAATGTCTTCATACCTAAAATTCTGCCATCTCCAGTGGTTGCCAATACTTGTAGCAGTGTTGGGCGTATCAATGGGCCCCACTAGGCCAGAAGTTCTATAGCAGAGCTGGCATCAGAACCCATAGTGGCTAGCTTATTGTGCACAGTTTCTATGTCACAAGCATATAAAGCTCCTGTTACTCCCGCTGCTCCCGCAATTAATGAATCTAGCTCCCTAGCTACGCGCACTCTAGTGATGGGCCATAAAAATGGACTCCATTTGTAGCAGCTTGGTAGTACTAAGGAAACATTGCCTCATGATAAATCTATGTCTAAGTGTATCACTGTAATAATAGAGGTGTGCATTACCAGCCTACAATTTAAATGTTGCCTTACTACTGGAAAATCTAACATGTTCACAGTTTCTACCTTGTGTGACTTGGAGAATACCCTTCTCCAAGTGGGATATCTACCATATACAATATTAGTTTTAGCTACAAACACCATACTACCATCCGGCAGTGGCTGTTTCATCACACCATTGTGTGAAATGCATTTAGTCAAATTATAGTCCATAAAATCTTGGCGAGAACACTCGCTGCAGTTCTTGGTCAGAAAAAACATCACATTAAACAAATTAAACAAATCGTTGTATCCATTCACTGAAACATTTGGGCCTAGGACTTCATAGACACCAGTCATATGAGTCAGTGACAAAAGATGTCTGACAATGTGCCAGGCCAGTACGCTAGCAATTCCATGTGGATACTCATTTGTAGCGCTTTTCCAAAGAATTATTCCAAATGTCTACAATCAAAAGGTGACTCTTGCATTAGTGTGCTGGAGACAGCTGTCCCCACAGAAACATGAAACTGGTTGGTTTAACAAAAACCGTGTCACACACTGTGTCATAAAATCAAATATCAAGTCAGTCATGGTTTCATTTACCTGCCTTAAGCTGGCTGTAAAAGTATCCAGTGTTTCAAAGGTTACCATCTCAAATTAGAGCTCACACACTTGGCAGCATTACTAATTAAGGATCTTAACCTACGCACAGGTGACTTTGATGTGCGCACTCATTTATCTCAAAATAAATTACGCTCCTGCTTGCATAATCCTGCTGCCCCAACAATTCATAAATCATTTTCCTGCCTACGTGCAACGTAGAAGTTTTTTTTCTTTCAAAAAGCAAAGCATCTCTGGTTAAAGCAATTCAGTTGGAAGAGCAAAACCATTTCGTTTTTTCAGATTCATCTCAAAAATGCATTTAAAAACCATTTTTCAATGTGTTAGCATTCAAGTGCTGTGTCACACAGCTGTTTGTGGTGCATGATGTCACAGTCCACAACTCATTGTCCACAGTCCTTTAAACAAGAAAGCAAGACATGTCAATTAAGTTATTTCCAGCAACTGAATCATTTGAATGTGCAGCATCAAATATTTGATAACTAGCCAAGTCTGCACCGTGCCAGTTCAGCAAAAGTTATTACTCTGTTGGACACCTTTCGCAGGTTGCAGAACAAATGTCCTCATACGTCATGCATGTTAGCAGCATTGAGTGCGGTGCAGGACACGTTCAAACGTTCGCATATTTCATCACGCAGTGACTCGCTTTCTCTGAGAATGCGTCTGCTTGACTGATCAGTGTCACCCGCAAATTGCACACATCTACCCCAATCATGGCACGCAACTGTCTTGGTTTTTTGCCTAGGCAAATACAAACAGAAATGTTAGGATTCATCAAAAGTACAATGTCATTATTCTTCACATTAGGATGTCATCAAAACTTCAATATCAGCGTTATCCACCCCTTCCCTTAACACCACCCCACCTTCAGAAGTCTCATCAGGTAACTACACACTTTATCATTGCTACTGCAATTATTTGTCACCCTTCTGTATGTTATTGGGGGCTTATTTACACTCAACCATACGGGGTGTAACTGCCTAATCACAAACTCATTTGTGCAATGCGATCATAGTTGGTCAATGGTACTTCAGACTGATCTGTGATTTTACAAAAGCCATATAATAAGTACCCAGGTCGCACTTCTCAATGGATCAATGCTTTTCCTTTGTCACCAGAGCGATCACGAATGCCAGGCGCCAACTTGCTTCCAGTGTCTCATGATCTTGATTTAGTTTGCCCTGCTGGCATCACTCCATTTTCAAAGGTAAAGTCTTTCAGTCCAATACCGCCTGCAGTTGCACAAGCAGCTTTGTTTATTTTTCTCCATACAGCTAGTGTCTTTCAAGCCTCTGGTTTTTTCACTTATCATTTTCTCAAAGGGTGTTTGCTGATTTCTTGGCCACCCCTTGAGAGCGATAGTCTAAGTCAGTTTCTTTTGTTGCTTCAACAAATCATTCATTCTTGCACTAAGCCGTGAGGCTTCTGGATCATGGCTAATGTGCAGTGTTCATGTTATACTCCAAAGCCCCGCTCTGCATGTTGTCTCTTGCAAAACGGCTACCTTTGTCAGTTTTGCTTCCATCTGGAACGCCATAATGTCTTTGTCAGTTACTCCAGCCCTGGCAATGTAGCTTGCATTTTTCCAGCTGTGTATTTTCACTTCTCAAAGCGCCTAGAGGTTTCTTCTCCAGTGCACAGCGCTTTACTTCAGTTCACATCACATGGAGCACTGGAATGCAGCTTGCACAGCAATGTCTCTTCACTTCACATCACATCACATCACATGGTGCATGGGAATGCAGCTTGCACGGCAATGTCTCTTGAAATGGGCAGCTGTCTTTTCTTAGCCCATTCACAGATGCACAGGTTCCCCAAATGTTCAGATGTGATGTGCCCATCTGCCATTCTGCATGCAGCATTTGTTTTCTATACGTACATCAGCATGTGTACGGTAGATTGTGCTCTTTTTCATTTTCTCACTCACAGCAATTATTGCCTTCAGTTCTGTTTCAGCATTCTGTCTTTGCACCCCCCTCCTCAGTTTTTGCTCACACTGACGGTGTCTCTCACAGGGGATGGAATGCAGGAATGTCATTGTTTATCTTTCGCGCAGCAAGCTTATCTCTTTGCCTATAACTCTTAAACTGTGGCGGCTTCAATGAAAGGCACTCGTTTCAGACAGTTCATCCAGATTAACTCTTTCTTGCACTGTTCCAGCAACTCAGAAAAGCTCCCATATCTGCCAGTTTTTTTTTTTTTTTTTCGCGCACCTCGCCCAAGACAGTGCAAGTTATCTTCAAGGCACAAGCTCTGCACAGCAAGACTCTTATTTTCAAAAGAGGCACTTTTTCTTGTCATCAGATTCTACTCCATGTAATTTTGCAAAATGTCAAAGCGTCTTTTAGCCTGTTTTGAAACTGATCAATGTCCATTTAAAAGCATACGTTTTTTTTCTTCTTTTTCCTCGTAACCTTGTAGTTTGGCTTCACAAACTCACTCCAATGCAATGTGCGATCTTTCAAAAGAACCCGCAACCCACTAAATCTTTGTGCTGTCTTATCACACACAGATTTTTCATTCTGTTGTACCATTGCCAGAATATAACCACTTATTTCAGTGCATTAAAAAATGCCATGTGTAGTGCAGCTCCCTGCACTTTTTTTTTTCTCTGCAAGAGCAACCCACACTCTATATTGCTTGTGGGCTGTTAATGTGTCAACAACATTTTTCACCATGTATCACAGTCAACAGGTCACTATTTCCAAAACATACATCACTTATAAGGCAACAGTACAAATCCATGGCATAGCGTGGGAACAGTCAAAAATACTCCAGGGCAATTTAGAAAATATAGAAAATATATATTTTTTTTTTCCCCCAAACCATTGCAAACTGATTCTGCAATTTCAAATCAATACACAAAAATCGAAAATCCAAATAACATTCACTCACTTTCTTTTTAAG
>CM010927.2:184011188-184091452 GCA_002915635.3 Ambystoma mexicanum | reverse complement strand
AAAAGAACTATCTGATAAAGCACCAATAGTCGATATATATTTTTCTGGAATGAACTTTGATTAACAATTAGGTTTATAATGAAATGTACCAATGAAATGAATAATTCTTTTTTATGGCATTTTATTACATTTATATAACTTTTAGATGTGTAAATTACTTGAATGAATGTGTATGAATGAATGAGCAGTAAAATGAATTAAATGTTTATGTATTATATAAACTCAAAAATAAAATGAAAATGGTAAATTAAAATTTGCATCCACTCGCCCTCCTTTTAGAGTTTCCTCATCTCCTGGTACCAACTTTCGTACACTATTATATGTTTCTACCTCAAGGTACCAGTGAATGCAGAGGTTCCCACTTTACCTGGGTTTTGTTTAAGAAGTGCTTCCAGCCCATAGATTATGGCAGGAGAGAAGGCTTGTAGGTATAGTTGGCGTGTTCCCCAAAGGGTGAAACCACCCTGCTGGGCCGTAAACTTATGGAATAGAGCAGTCAATTGTGCCGCTCTGATGTTGCGCGATTGTTTACATAACGCATAATCTCCAAAGGTTTCAAAATCAATCCCCAGATATCGATAGTGGGGGACATATGAAATATTTTCCAGGCCTACTGTTAATTGTACCCGTGATATCTTCTTTTTGGTAAAGCGCATAAGCTTGGTTTTTCCTAGGTTAATGCTGAGGCCATTGGCTTCTGCATAATCCCACAATGCAACCGCTGATCTGCGGATCCCACTGATGGTATAATCAAGGATAACCAAATCGTCTGCATATGCTAATACGGGACAGGTAGATTTACCTATTTTTGGTGGGCAATTGTTTGCTGCAGCTATTGCCATCGGTATATCATAGACGTATAGATTATAGATTAGGGGAGCAGTGACACAGCCTTGTTTTACTCCCCTATTTTGGGATACATTCTTAGTCGTGCGACCTTCTTGATCAAGTCTCAATCTAGCGAAATTATTTTGATGGAGGAGTCTAAGATAGTATACTAGTCCTTCCGGGCATCCCATTACCTGCAATTTCTTCCATAGCCGGCTTCTAGGAATCGAATCAAAAGCTGCTGTAAAGTCTATATATAAGGCGTATAATGTGTTGCTGCCCCGGTTTGAGAGCTCTCGATCTGAGAATGTCCATGACCATGATATTATAGGAAGTAGAGTAGCCCTGTCTAAACCACTCTGGAATTTTGATAGAACACCAGAGTTCTCAGCCCATATTTGCCAGCTCTTGAAGAAGTAAGGAAGCAAATATCTTCCCAGATGCATCAAGCATAGAAAGCAACCTATAGTTACTGGGGTCGAGTCTACTTCCCTTCTTATATACAGGGATTAATATCGCCTGTTGCCAGGAGCGGGGGATTTTACCAGTGTTTAAGACTTTCTTAAATAATATAGCTAATAATCTTGCCCAGAACTCTGGGTGAGCTTTTATAACAATATTGGCTAAGCCATTGGGGCCTGGCGCTCGAGAAGATTTTATCTCTCCAATTTTATTCAGAATAGTTTCATATGAAACTATAATCGGGGCAATTGTCGGGGGACTGCCTAACAGGATACCATTATCATCTTTCAAGTTTCGGTTTTCTAGGAATTTAACCCAAACCCCAGCCTCAATAGGATTAGTTAGAGCTCCCTTTTGAGTTCCACTTGCCTCACTTAAAAGAGACCATATTTTACGTGTCTTACCTTCACAAATGGTCTTTACTAACCTTTGCCAGGAGAGTAATTTATCCGCCCTTCTCTTTACCTTAATAGCTGACCTGTATCTGTTTTAATTTCCCTTATCTTTACACAGCAGTTCTCACCAGGTAAAAAGGCTCGTTTAACCCAGCGGAGTTCTGCTCGAAGGGTCCGCTTCATGTCTCTGATGATTTTATCATAAGGTACTTTTTTACCCAACTGACTTATCATTGCTTCTATTGGCACCGATGCATGCGTACCCACAAAAGCATGAATCCAATTCTCAATGGCCTCAATACTCATTGCACTGAAATTGGGGCCTTTGTGAGATTCAAGTGCCCCCAAAGCCTCAACTGCAAGTGCTATATTATTATCTGACCAGGAGATCCTATTGCCTGACGTGTAAATTTTCAGCACCCCTAGGTTACTACGTAGTTGTTGTTCTCTACTACTACTAATTACACAGTTCAGGACAGCATGATCACTCCACTCATTAGGATTAACAATCATGTCTTCTACTAAATGAAGAATCTTGGGGCAGACGAATATGTAGTCCAACGTGCCGTTAGCAATGTAGAAACCAATCATAATGTTTCTGATGTTTCAAATTATTATTGTCTAGTTTCATGACTTTAGTTTTCTCTAAATTGAGTGTTAAATTATTTTTGATGACAAAAAGTTCCAGTTGCTTAAGTAACATCTGTAGGCCACTTGGTGTCTGTGACAGGAGAACTAAGTCATCCGCATAGAGAAGCCATGCAATGGCCTGCTTGCCCATCTTAGGTGCATCGTTGATTACTTTCAAAAACTCAATGTCTAGGTCAAAAATAAACAAATTGAATAGGGTTGAGGCAAGAATGCAGCCTTGTTTAAGGCCGCGTTTAGTGTGAATAATTTCTGATAGTAACCCGTCCAAGTTTAATTTGACCTGCATTGTAGTGTTGGTATGAAGGAGAGCTATTAATGAAATAAGAGAAAGTGGGCAACCAAAACGCAGCAATTTGCTATACAATAATTGCCGGTCCACAGAATCAAAGGCAACACGAAAGTCAACAAAGGCCAAAGAAAGAGGTTGATGTTTTGTTGCGTAGGCTGCTTTGATAGCGTTAAGCGTGGTGATGTTAATAGCAGTACCTAAACCCGCAACAAAACCAGTCTGAAAGGGATCCCGTCGATTTTCATTAGTGGCCCAGATGTTGAGATCTCTTAGAATGATTCGAGTGTAAATCTTCCCCGGAGCATCAAGAAGTGCTATTGGGCGATAGCTTGCTGGATTTGTGCGATCCCCTTTTTTATATATAGGGACTATCACAGCTTGGCACCAAGATGGAGGAATGCTTTGCTTTATCTGAATGGAGAGAAATATGGTATACAAAATGCTGGCCCACAGTTCCGGATTTTGTTTAAGGGTATAATTTGATAAGCCATCTGGCCCTGGGGCTCTAGATGAGCTAGCTCTATTTATGTAATACAACACATCATCTCAATGAAATTTGAGAGAGAAGGAAGAACTGACCGGCTTCAGCTGCAAATGAGCACAGGTATTTTGTGGAAGATTGTACATATTTGTGAAATAATCAACCCAACTTTTTTCAGGTACACCAATAATTTGGGATGATAGTTGAGAGCACCTTGTGCCTATGTTAATTAGCTTCCAAATTGAGAGGTGTTTTACTCTGCCCACATGCAGCCACCATTCACCATCCTTTTGAACATTTTTGCTTCATGTGCTTGTATCCAATTTTGTAATTGGTCTTCAACTTGCGCAGGGCAGAGTCGCGATATTTTGGCGAAAGGAGAATAGCCTGTCTTTTCTGTTTACGAAATAAGGACTTTCTAAGTCTGACCGATTGATCAAATACATGAGTGGGACGGATGTTATTAAATATTTTACCACTAGATATACTGGGGGATGCAAATAGATGCATTCTATCATAATATTCCAGGGGAGCGTTTGCCTTCTCTACAAGAAGGCGGTGATCATTCTCTAGATCTTTACCAAACGCTTCTAAGTCAGGATTAGACCAATGTAATATGTTTTTTTGAGAGTTTACCTTCAAATTTTTCAGCTGTTGTTGTCGTGCTTGTGCTTTACTCTGGGCATGAACTGTAATTTCAATTGTCAACATCAAGTGATCACTGGATGTAGTAGGCAAAATGATGAACTTAGATATTTTGCTAAAGAGCGTTCTGTCTACATACACATAGTCAATGGTTGCTTTGTGAGATCCACTTGTCCACGTGTGAGAGGGTGGAATATCACTTTTGAGAGCACCATTCAACATTATTAAATCCCATGTGTCCACAAAATGAAGCCATTGAGTGACCCGTTCCGAATTTCCTTTTTTAGAAGGCATCGAGAGATGAATGTTCAGATCTCCTGCAAGTATTACATGTGCAATATTAATGATGGCAGCTATCTTTTCCATGATTGTGTTAAGATCCTTGATAAAGATAGATGTAAGAATAGCCACAGGGTTCCAATAAAGATTAACTATCGAGATTATTATACTTTGAAACAATATTATAGAACATTGCATAAAGGAGTTCGGAGAGGGCCATTCAGCTACATTAATTACAGTGGATATGTTAGAGATTGTTGCTAGGCCAGACATTGGTCTGCCTTTTTGGCCTTTCAACGCAGGGACCAAGTGAATGTGGTGATTGTCCCAGGAGGGTGGCATCACCATCCAAGTTTCTTGTAGTAGGACTACATCAAAATTTGTTAAAAGGCACTTCGAGTTGTTCAGTAGATGTTTATGTCCTCTAGAGTTCCAGCTCATAATTGCAATTTTGTGTGTCATGGGACATAATTCATCAAAATCTAGTTATGCATTTTTTCAGCAGCAACAATTATCGGATTTTATTACAGATGTTATATTTTCTCTTGGAAGATTTGCGATAGTTTGTCCTACATCCCCAGCTCCCTTAGACTGTTGTGGACTCTCAAATCTGTCGAATGGAGATCAATAATAGCCTCATCAGCTACAACAATAATGCTTTTGGACTTATTTGATGGAGGCACAGCATTGCCTGTACGAGCATTTTGTAAAATCATGGTGTCAGACAATGAGATATTACATGGTTGTTTACAACCTTCATTACTGACATTTGGGTCTGTTGCTGTTGGTGAGCTCATTAGGGGTTGTTTTATAATCAAGCATTCTTGAATATCTGGGACCGGTTGAGCCTCAACATTCGATACACTTAAATTAGTTAATTCTGGCATCTTTGCCATCAAACGACTAATGCGCAATGTCCATAACCCAAAGTCTCTAATATCACCAGCCGGGGTGTTACAGCGGCTGCATTTTTTCCCAGCTCGTTTGTCTGATGGCGGGCTTTAGCAAGGAAACGAGATGGCTTTGGAGTTAATAAAGGATTTTCTCTATTTACAGGGTCACAGAATGCGCGTAGTCGTGCAGGACAGGGCATGTCCATGCGCAGAGTGTAAGGTTTGCCTCTTTTGTCAGCCATAGAATCAACAGAGCTTTTCAAATAGAGCACAACAGATAGCTAGAGGAGTATACATTTGTGAAAAATATCATAAAATATGTCCTTTAATTATTGATAGTAGTTCATGAACTGAATATTAGTCCCATTAATTAAGATAGAACTGAGGAAGTGCACAGTCTTAGGGTAAGGAACGCCCGACAGCTTAAGGAGCTGCCAGAGTCCGACTCTCCCCCCTTACCCTATGGACTGGTTACGAATGCGGCAGATCGAATAACAGTTTAAAACCTCAGTCTGGTCTACTCACAGGGTTGTAGCACAGGCACAGTTCACAGCCTAACAGCACAACAGCGGTTCCAGCCCTTACTGCCTCCAGGGCTTAACGCCGCAAGGGTGGTTGGGCCGGCACTTTGTAGTGGATGTTAGTCACGTGATCCGTCACGTGTTCAGACAGGACTCCGCCCCCTCCAGGAAGCGGATAGAGCAGCAAGAGATTTGCTCGCAGTGCTGCTGTGGGCTGTTAGCTGGCAGGAGCGATCGTTCATATTGCAGAAGCGCTCCTTCACAGGTACAAAACACACACACACAGAGCGGGCATCATAAATAGATTCCAACATAAACAGATTTCTCATACCTTCATAAGTGTTAGTTAACTCTATAACCCTTAACCCATCCATCTAAGTTTTGCAAACATTCAGTTACCGAGGTAACCCAAGGGGTGCCATCATGCTTTTTGAGGGTTCCAAACCTCTTAGGATCCTGGGAAGGGGTCTATCCAAACCTAGCTATTAAAGCTAACTTCATACTTTCATACTCCTTTGTGTTTATATCCCCCAACTCTATTACCACAACAGATGCAAAAGGGGGGTAGCCTAGAAAAAAGCCAAGGAATCAGCTGATTCCCTGTAATGTCTTGAATCCCATGGTTATATTCAAAAGCATCCAAAATATCAAGCTTAACCTCATACATACTTACGGCATCTCTGGGCATGCAAGGCCTCTTAGGACTGGAAGACCTAGAAGACTCTGGTAGAGAACCAGTTTAAAGAGACAACATTTTCATTTCAAGTGCATGATTCAACTCCATTTCTCTCAGCTTAAGTTTTAGATGTTTGCTTTCAGTTTGGGCTTGGATTCTTTTAAACTCCAATTCTAGTCTCATGCTTTCCAGGGAGACAAATTCAGGACTTAGTGTTGGACCTGATGGGGTCCCTGTCGTCAAAGGTTGAGGCTTATGAGCAGGTAGAGGTAAAACAAGGCCTACACTGTGAGACTCTTCTGCCTGCTCTAACTCATCCATAACATTAGAGTTAACCTCTGAAACATTATCATCCTCATCAACATTTTCCACATTTGCTGTAGGGGTAAGTGTTTCAGACCCACTCCTCCATACTTTGGTATTCCAACAATTTTTCTATCAATTCAACCTTTTTGCTTTTTACAGTGAGATTCCTAGCTTTACACATTTCTCTGAATTGATCAACTGTTAAAGTGACTAGGGTCTCCTGTCTGTAGATATCCATATCAGACATGATAAAACAATTGCTTCTCTAGTGGTGCTTAGCCTTTTGAAGGTTATTTGAATAAAGGTAAGAGTAGCACTCGAAATGTAACAAGTATACTTTATCCTCACCACTGTACACAAGTGTTAGGCAGAATCATATGCAGTACCCTTTGGGAACACTACACACAATTAAGTCTACAAGTTTAAGTAAAATTTCACCTTTGGTACAACCCCGTACTATACAATAATGTGGTAGCAGTGGCTGAGCAGCCAGACTTATCTCAAGAGTAAAGTGAGCAGTAGAACAGGTTACACAGAGGACCAGCAAATACAGTGATTCAATCAAAAACATACTCAAGGTTTCTCGGTAAAAGAATATACATTTATTTACACAGTCATTTGGAAAACATTCCACTAGTAAGAGCAGCTCAGTATCACAATCTAATATACTACAATACACAACCAATCAGTTTCTGAACAAGTTCAGCTCCCCTGAAGTGGGAGCAAAATGGCACTTCAGTGACTTTAAAAAGGGGTAAAAAACAAGGTTATAAGAATCAACAGCACAAATACTTTCATAGGCAGGGCAAAGGGTTTCAGTTAACTACAACCAGCAGTTCAATTCATAGGCCTGGGCCAAAGTCAATGGTTCAGAGTCTTTGTATAGGATAGCACAGTTCTGATAGTAAACAGTTTACAGGGTAATTCATGGAATTAATGTGCGCTGAAAACGGGGGCGCAAGCGCGAAAATCGAAAGCCACGCAAGCAGCCGTTAGTCGAGTCATGGAAGGCGTTGCACGTGGCTTACCTGAGATCTGCGCTGAATCCGCGTGTTGAACACACGTCATTGCGACATCCCGAAGGCTGTGCGCGAGACGGCCAGTAAAGGCGCACACAGGGCAGTGCACACACCTAACAAGGGGGCGGAACATGTGGAATGGGGAACAACACGTGAAAATGTGGCCATTACGGGGGAAGTACCGCTGCTAAATCCTCGCAACGCCCACATGTGCGCTAACAACACGTATTCATGGAATCGAACAGGAGAAACCCGGGCGCTACAAAAGACGGGCTAATCCGGAAACACGTACGTCAGGCGGAAGCTGGCAGAAGCGCCCCTGCAGAGCATAAAAGTATGCGCAAACAACAAACAAGCTCATACCGCTACAATGAATATAACGTTCCTCGTAGCAGTGGTCGTCGGACACCGCAGGAGGAGGATAGCCAGGCTCCGCATTTTTTTACCCAGGACCAGCCTTTTTGGAATGCCTGATGACCAGGTCTATGGTAGGTACAGGTTTCCACCCCATATCGTCCTAGACCTGGTCGCTGAGTGGGAGGATGACCTAACATCACCAACCCTGTGCTCCCAAGCACTGAGCTCTTTGGAAAAGCTACTCAATGTACTGCATTTCTTGGCCACTGGGACATTTCAGCGGACAAGTGCCATAGTTGGGGGCGTCTCACAGGCCACGCAGTCACGCTGCCTACACCAGGTGTTGGTGATCATGACTGCACGCCCCTCAGTCCGCAGGCACATATACATGCCCAGAACACCCGCAGAAAGGCAGGCCGTGGTCCAGGACTTCTACGGGGTGGCACACTTCCCCAAAGTGCTAGATGCCATTGATTGCACCCATGTGGCTCTACGTCCTCCTAGGGCCACTAAACACATCTATCGCAACCGCAAGCACTGGCATTCTATCAACGTACAGGTTGTATGTGATGCCAAGGGAATCATCACCTCTGTATATGCCAACTATCCGGGGTCCAGCCATGATAGTTTCATATTCAGAATGTCACCCCTAAACCGGGACCTGGAAGCTGGGAGGCATGGCGACACATGGCTCATTGGTGAGTACAAATGCATCTGCACATGCATGCATGTCACACACAGAGAAATGGCAAAACCCAACTAATGACAGCCATTATTACCTCCCCAGGGGACAGTGCCTACCCTCTGAGCACCTACATGATGACGCCAATACGGAACCCCACCACACCACCCGAGGTAAGATACAACGCAGCCCATATTGCAACCCGGGACATAGTGGAGCGCACATTCGGAGTGCTGAAGTCATGTTTCTGATCCCTTTACCGCTCTGGCGGAAGGCTGCTATATGCACCCCCAGTAGTGTGCAGGATTATAGTGGCAGCATGTGCCCTGCACAACGTTGCAACACGGCGGGGCATGCCGGTGGACATGGCGGTGCCCCCACATCCCCAACCACATGCACGCCCGCTGCGCATGGGAGGGGAAAGGGCACGTGGCGAGGCAGCCCGTACCCAGCTTGTGGCAACATTTTTCACCTAAAGTCCCACCCCTGCAGAGTGCACACAGGCCTGGCACATACCAGCTGACAATTGATGATGACAAAGGGACAGTCAACTGTCATAACCATACCACGCTGAGATTGTTTCCCTGGAAGTGCTACATTGTGTGCATCCCTAGCTACATAAACAGACCCAATGCTGTGTCAGTAGAAGGCACACATTCATGCTGCATGAAGGACTACTCACTTGCAAAACAGCACACCCAAATACTGGTATGTCACCCAACCCCTCCCAAACCCCATCTCATCCGCCCGAGACACCATGGCATGGCATGCAATGTGAAGCAACCAAATGAATGCACAACGCATGACACAACTGTCACAAAGTGCACTGTCACAAATGGAAACAGGCCACAGACAATTCCCTCTCACCTATGAAAAAGAAATAGCACACATGAACATATACTTATCAGCATGACAAAACATGAATACAGGACCCAACAGTGGCAACGTCTGACAGTAATCAATCACAATAGTGCAAGTGTGACAACCTGACAAAGGCAGCACATTGACCCCTCCCATCTTCAGTGTGTTGCTGGTAGGTAAATGTGACAGGGTACTGTATACAACATGAACTGCACCTGCAATGGAGACAGGCAAGGTAAGACATGAAGAAGCTACATGCAAATATGCATAATGAGCAATATTGAATACAATATACAAATCAACCATGCAGTGGAGAAATCATCAGTAATCCCCACTAGGGGTGTATACACAGTTTGGACTACAGACAGGCCACACAACTCATGGAAGCCCAATGCCTCTGTGTAAATTACTGTCACACAGTGCCACCCTTGCGAGCCCATGGAAAGGGGAAGCAGGAGTGGCATATGTGTCTGGAACCCAAGCCTCAAACACAAACACAAGACAAGCCTGCATGGGCCCAGCTGGAACACCCAGTGGATGCCTACGGGTGCCACACAAAACAACACACTGTAACATGAATGCACAATAGACAAAAAAAGAGGAAAAACAAAAATAAAAACAATACAAATAAAAAATAAAAAATGGCCATGGGTTGACCAGGGGGGAAGGGGGAACCACCCAGGAGGGAGGAGGTGCAGGGTGCACCCCAACACCCACATGTGGATGTTGAGAAAAAAAATACCCTCCATCAGCTCATGGTCTGAACGGCTACCCGATAGTGGGAGAACTGCTGTCGTTGTCCTCACCCTCTGGTGCTACATGAGAAGGTGTGCATGGTATGGGAGGCAGACCACGCAAAGCATGCAGGTTTGAAAGGTTTGGTTCTGCAGGATGATGGTCCGGAGGTCCCCATGCAGCATGCCACGGGTAGTACAGAGTTCTGCCTGCAAGGCCTCACGTGATGCATGGATCTCCTCACGGGTTACCTGGAGCTCAGCTCAGATTGTGCATGTTAGCTGCTCCAGCTGCTGTTCTGACCGTGTACTCCGGGACACCTCAAGTGCACCCAGAGTAGCTCTGAGGGAGCTGTTATCTTCCCTCAGGGCAACCATGTGGGCCCGTGCCTCTGCGAAATGGCTGTTCGCAGAGCCACCAGTTCAGCCCGTCGGTCCCTGTTGGTGGCCAACATGTCCTGCCTGTGTGAGCGGCACGTGGACCGCGTTGCCTGCTGCTGGAGCTCCACCTGCCTTTCGGGTGGAGAATGGAAGTGGCCACCCTATCTACGGCCCGAGCCATCATCTCACATGATGCCCCCTGTTGTGCTGTAATTGCATAGATGTAGTTCTCCCACACAGTATTGCCCGGTGGCGCACGGCCATCGCGTTGCCGGACACGACACCTGTTGGCCCCAAGGTGATATGCAACTTGCTGTGCTTGCACTGCTTGAGGTTGCAGGACTGCATTCCTCCTTCGATCTGCTGCCCCAGGAACCGGAGCAAATATTGGGGAGTGTGACCCTGCATCTGTAACCGCCCCAGGCGGACATTCTAACACTGAATGGGCCATTCAGGGGTCTACCCACAATGCAGGTGCCTTGGACAGAACAGCATCCCTGCCAGAAACACTCACCTGCAACGCGACATTTGTGTCAATGTCTGATTCAGCACCTGAGCCATAGAGATCATCGGAGGTTTACCCAGAGACTCCCATGGACAGGATGCTCTGTAGGACCAATGGATTTTCGTGCACCACCACCCCACGTCCTCCACTGGTGCTTGGTTGGGGCTCTGAGTACTCCTGCCCCTGCGCCATCTCCTCCTCCTCCACAGCATCTAGTGCCTTATCACCTGCACAAAATGAAAAGAAAAGTCATGAAGACACGCATGAACAGCATAGCCGACACACATAGGCATCACACTGTACACATCCAATACATTAATCAGACATGTCACACATGACACAAACTCAGCCATGCATGCAGTGGCAATGAAGTGGAAGGGGACCCTGAAAGCAGACACTGATGACTCCAAAATGGAAAAGTAACACATGTGCTGCATGGTGCATAGCACCTGCATCACACATTAGCCTGTGAGTGGCATGGACCATCAACAAACATGACACATGCCAGCACACAGATGGCACAAAGCATAGCCATGCCAGAACTGACAAGGACAACCAGATGGGAGCTAATCACTACTGTCCCCCATCCATGTCAAACGCATATCATCAAACAGAACATGCAAAAGAGTGGGACAAAACACGTGTCACACGCTGCAACAACGCCAGTGTGTTCAAATACAGTGATGGGAGGCACATGGATACATCAATGGTAGGTCACTTGGACATGACACAAGTCAATTGGCATGCTGAACATTCAAACAGGGCTCAGAAGTGATCGGGTGCAGTGCATGTATAGGTGCAGAGCAATCAATCAGCCTGATTGATGAAATCATTTGCGTAAAATGTGCACCTTTGTGGGGGGAAATCCCTGTCTGAAGTATGGTGATTTTGGGGCAGAACGGCACACAAATCTGCATTTATCATGCAAATGATTCCATCAATCAGGCAGAATAAAGAGAAACAACTGTATTAACAATGTCGTGGCATGAGGGCAGTTTAAGGGCAAGTGCAGTCATCATGTGCAAAGTGTTTGCAGCAGTCAGTAGGGATACAGTGAACCCCAAACCGAAGGGCGGGGGATGGCTTGGAGGCACTACATGGGTCACATACAGCAGTTATGACTACACAGCCTGACCTGGCACTCAATCACAACACATCACCCAAACAACATACACATGGTCTGGACACATGCATGGGCACTCACCAGACATTGTCTCAAGATCTGGTAGGTCTCCCACGCCTTGGATCTGATCCTCTTCGATGAACCCTCCAGCGATTGCCTCATGTTCTGTGAGTCCATCCTCCTCTGGTGGTGACCCACTGCCAGTCACCAGATTAGAGGCGTAATTGGAAGCCAGCTTGTTTTTTGCTCTGCGTTTGAGGTCATTCCAACGCTTTGAGCAATCATCAGCTGTGCGCTTCACAAATCTAAGGGAACTAATGTGGTTGCGATGCACTGCCAGTGGGCCCTACGCTGAGCAGTCGTAGTCTTGCACTCTGCCGTCAACGACATGTTGCGCCCATGTTCCGACACGTAGCCCACAAGTGCGTCTAGTTCCACATTATTGAAACTCTGCTTCCTTGACGTGCTGGAGGGTCGAGCCGTGTCTGGGGTCCCAGCCTGTTCCGCAAGACCACGCTTCTTCCTCTTGAGAGGTGGTGCGGACCCTGAGTGGTTTACGCCGCTCCGGTTGTAGGGGCTGGAGCGCAGGTGGACTAGCCACTGGAAGCAGGCAATTGCACGATGACCAAAGGTCTCAATGCAGGCATTGGCTGCTGGCTGCTGTTGCCAGGACCAAGCAGCACAACTGCCTTGGCGTGAGGGTCCGGGACCAACACTGTCCTGGCTGGGTGACTCAGAGCCGGGGTGGAGTGAGCTGCAGCTGCCCCTGCAGCCTCCTCACCCTGGCTACTCGGGGCTGCAGATGACATTGCTGCCCCAGATCCACGTGGCCTGGTGACAGCAACTTTCACCGCCACCCGTGGCTTGGACTTCGTGACACGGAAGTCGGCCTGTGAGTCATCCCGTGCCTGTTCAGTGACCAATCCCGGCTGGGCTAGCAAGGCCTGTGCTGGGATGGTGTCAGCTGCATCTCCCTGACCCACTGGGGTGGGGCATAGGTGTCCCTGAATGGTCCTGGATACACTGCACTCTTGGGCCACCCTGCCCACGTTGGCCACCACTGCCACCTTGGCCACCCTGCTCATCCTGGCCACGTCCCCTACCGTGGACACCTTTTGGAGGTCGGCCACCTTTGCCTCCCTTACCACTTGATCGCCTCCCAACCATGGCACTGATGTGCTTGTGTGAATGGGAGGTGCAGAAAACAATTGTCCTGGGCAATTGGGGTTAGGGGGCCAGGGTCCTAGATGGAATAGGTACCCCTGTGCTCTTGCAAGGCTGTCTGCGACCCCTGGGGAAAAATGACATGTCACGCAATGCTCAGGCACCCCAAAAACAAAAAAAAACATGCACGCGACCCCTCGGTAGCCCACATGCGTGGAATGAAGGACCTGCATTATGCTGTGGGACCCAGAAACACAAAAAATGCATACGCATGGTACACGCAGGCTACAACGACCTCTGGATGGGTACGTGACACACAGGGGCAACCACAGTGGAAAAATACGTGCACGACTCACCGTCTGCCTGGAAAATTAACGGAAAAAATATGCACGTGTGCGCGTCGGTAACACCTCCGCCAAAAGAAGTATTGAGCTTTGCCTCAGTAAATAAGGAGTACCCACTGCAACCTTTGTGAAGTAATCGTGTGTCTACCAACAACAAGTCCAAGAATCACACGCTCGCTCTGCAGAAAAAGCATGTACAAGAAAATTCCGACATACGCAGACCTTTAAGCCCTGCGCACAGCAACGCCTATGCGTGCCACGTCACTTACGCGGTTACGCACGAAGGGCCTTTCCTCGATTTTCACGCAAACGTGCTGATTTTCACGTGCGGATTTACTCTGCATCAAGCAGGCCACGCGACAACACACGGAAGACCATGCTCCTGCCCAGAAGGCAATTTTCCTGCCCCTAGAAGCCCGAGCAGCCGGCCACGAGACATCTGCTGCTGCCTGCCTGTCTGCTGGCCACTGCCCTGCTATTTGGTGCCTGCACATCACCCATCTGCAGGGGTCCAGTTGCTGCAACCACCCCTGCTGGAACACAAGACTCCAGACTGCTATTCCATCGCTCCACAGCCCAGCCCCAGGACTCAGTTGCCCTGCCACACCTGCCTCGGGGGTTGCCATGTCTGGCCAAACTCCATCTGGGACCAGTGGCGACCCCCCGGCAGAGAGGCAGAGGGCTGCCAGCTTCACTGCAGGAGAAGGTGGCATCCTGGTGGAGCAAGTCCTGGTGCATTATGATGCCCTCTTCGGACGAGCACGCGCCGACAAAGATGAACGGGAGAGGATCTGGTTGGACCAGTTTCAGCAGGGTAATCACAAACAACCGGTCTGCTTTACATTCCTCTGACCTCAATAGCAGCCACTCAACAGCTTCTAACCCTGATTCATGGAGTATGTTCATGTAACGCGATGTTACCTCCGGTGTCCGGTCAAATGGTCGAAAATAAAAGATCGAATGACCATTTGATCGAATCAAAATGGTTGAAAAAAAAAGGTAGAATTTTTTCAATTATTTATTTATTTATATATATTCTTTTAGTTTTGGTTGCTTAAATATTTTTAATAAAGAAAAAGGGGGTTTCGGGGGGGGAACCCCCCCGTACCCCCCCCATAAAAAAAAAATAGACCTTTTTTTTCGACCATTTTACTTTCGATCAAATGGTCATTCGATCATTTGGTTTTCGACCAAATGACTGGTAACCGTTACCTCCATCGTAAACAGAATGTCACATCCAGCGATGAATTGTACTCCTTGTAATTTCTTGAGGAAATCCGTTGTGTCTTTCAGGTATGTTTCGGTTCCTTGAATCAGTGGCTGTAAAATGTTATCCAAATATTGGGCTAGGGGTTCCAAAACACTGTCGGTTGCAGTGATAATAGGCCGCCCTGGTGGTTTCAAGTCTTTTCGGAATCTTCGGTAATATATAGAGAAGAGGACTGATAGGGTGTTTATTAGTAAAAAATCTATATTTTATTTCAGAGATCACTCCATTCCTTTCAGCTTCATCAAGAGTTTCCTCGATCAGAAGCATGATTTGACTCATTGGATTGAAAGATATTTCCTTATACGTCTCTGTATCAGATAGTTGTCTTTCTATTTCATCCATACAATCTTTTTTATCCATTAGGACTAGTGCTCCCCCTTTATCGACAGGTTTAAAGATTATCATATCATTATCCAACAGATTCTTTAGAGTCTGCCGTTCACGTGTTGTGAAATTCCCATATCCCTTACTTTTGAATTGTACTTTCTTCAAGTCTTGAAGTATTGTCTTCTTGAACGTTGAGAGAATATGGTTCTGGACTGGTGGATTGAAGGAACTTTTAGGACTGTGCTCCAGAAATTCGTATGATTCGTCCAAGTCTTGATCCTCATCGAGGTCCTTGAAGAACAATTTCAACTTCATCTTCCGTAATAGTCTGAAGAAATCGATTTTTTCTTTCCATCTTCCGTAATAGTCTGAAGAAATCGATTTTTTCTTTCAATAGTGTGCTCTTATTCTGGCGGACAAATGATAGACCTTTCCAGAAGACTTGCAGTTCAAGATGTGAAAGAGTATAGGAGGACATATTGACCACTAGGTCTTTTTCTGTGTCTTCTTTCTCTGCGTGTTTCTTTTTTTGTCCACGTCTGTTGGGTCCTTTTCTAAAAAAGCTGGTTCCTTAATAGTTGGGGTCTCCTCAAGTGAACTTGTGGGATGAGCAGTGTATGGGATCAATACAGGATCTAGTTCAGAACTTGAAGCTTCAGATGAAGTAGTTTCAGCATGTGGTGCAGAGGATTTCGGTGTATGTCCCTGGTATGGCTTACTAGGGCGATGCCCGTAATAGTCCTGCCAAGTTAAAACTATATCAAGTTTATAATCGAGCGTGTCACGTCTAAATTTGTGAATTTTCTTAGTCTCCAGTTCTTGCTTATACTTCTGTAATTTCTGATTGGTTTCGTCGAGTACTTGTTGGAGTTGATCTGCTGAATAGCACTTACTCAGTGCAAATGTTGGACGACAAGTCGTAGCACTCTGATTGAGCATTAACACACTAATAAGGGCACTGGTGATACGTTAGCTGACAGTTGTGATGTGCATGTTAACAACTGGGTGTCCTTACACGACGACTAAGAGTATATTACAATAGAGAATTAATATTACCAGTGTATTTTTACACTCCAGTACGGTTCAGTCCCAGTGACGAGTCCCACCGCTGGAACAAAATGGTGTGTGGAAATTTAGTTGTTTGGTAAAGACAGTGATTGACCTGCATATTGGTACTATAGCAATCTTTCTCTGCATTTACCTTCAGGTATCCATTGCCTGAACACGTTGACCAATTGGAACCATTAGCAACCTCAGCCCTGATGATGGACTTATAATTAGTCCGAAACGCGTTGGCAAAACAATGAATGACTGGTGCTTTTTGGGACTTTTTCATTAGAACCAAGGTTTCTTCTACATGACCAACTGTGGATGCTTTGGCAATATCTGTTTAGAAAACCACGGTAGAAACACATGAAATACACCTTGTTTGACATAATTATTGTGATTTTGTTGTTAATGCTGAAACTTACGCCAAGTGAAGGCGGTGTTTGCCATCAAAAAGATGTTTCTTTGATGTCCTGGGTGTTAGTCTTAGCAGTGCAGGGTGGTGGCGCGACTTATGGTTGCTTAGTTTACCATAACTGGCGGATTTCAGGGGTTTTTCGGTTTTACTTGGAACCATAACTTCCCTTTAACTAAGTTTTTTTACTGAATTTCATAGGTTTTTAGTAGCGCAACTTAATCATAATGGCCCTTTAACAAAATGTTTTATTGAATTTAATAGGTTTCTTAGTAGCGCAACTTACCCATAACGTCCCTTTAGCAAACTTTTTTTTACTGAATATACATTTTCATAGTGTGAATTTGATAGATGTTTACTACGATTCCCTTACTTTATATACATGTAACATAGAACATACCTAACAGCCCGTTAATGATTTTGATGTCCGTGGACGGTCACGGACGACATCAACACTACCCAAACACTCAGGGGGTATCTAAAATTGTTCTGTCATACCATATAAACACTGCACAAGTTCAAAAAGCAGCACATAAACACATTATATATAATAATAAATAAACAGTGTAACCTTCATATTTAACACATCAACCATCCATTTCAATACCATATGTAATCAAATGGATTATACCATAACAAAAAAAGATATGCCTCCAACATAATTACCTCATAGAAACTGCATAGCTAGAAGCAACAGTAGACCTACACAACACTACGAATACAACTTACCAGAAACTAGTAAGTAAACTTAATTTTTCTTACATATTTCTAAACTTTTGTATGAGGTACACCACAATTAATATTTTTTTTTTTCACACAGAAAATGTGCAGTACTTTGGAGTGGCTTGAGGACATTTTCCACGTGAGGAAATGTCTGAAGACAGTGATAATCATGGTAGACACTTCTTCATATAAGCAAATTAATAATCATTACTTTATGTGTATTTAACATATATATATTTATTTTTCAACAGACCATACAAACATTGAAAATATTACACCATAAGACACATTGGAAAAGACTCTAGAACGCATGGAACAGAAAATAGACATGCTCAAGGAAAATATCAATGGTTTGAAACAGTTAGTGGAGGACAACATAAAAGAAAAAATTAAGTACCATTGTGTCATGATCTCTGCTTCCAAAAGGTCAGGACTTACCCAACTGCCTTGGAAGCAAACCCATAACCCAGGTTCCGAGTACCAGCCAGTCCCAATTGGGACCTTTTGGACCCTGTCCTGGCGCCAGTGGCACCAGGCTCATAAGTATGCCCAGTCCCAGCGCTGGAAGCGCCGGGCTCATAATGCTTGGGTGGACTTACCTGCAGCAGACCATGCTGCTTACTTACCTGCCGGTTGAGCCCCTGATCCTCTTCTGTTTGGGGCTACTTTTCCTGTTGGGTGGGGCAGGAGCCACTCCCTAGGTTCAGAACACTGGAACTCTTCTGGAAAGCAGGAACTCTTTTTTTTACCTAGGCGAGGCTGTGGAAGGAGGGACCTAAGCACTACAGGAGGCTATTTAAACCACACCCGATGGATTAATCTTGCTTTGCATTATTCTGCATCCTCTGCAGCAGAACGCTCATCGTGTCTTCTGCATCTGATCCTGGGCCTAAGGGAAAAGGCTTACCATCCTGGAATCCAGTCTTCAGCAACACCTATAAAGACAAGAAAGAACAGGTTAGCACTACGGTCTTCAGTGACAGCGCATCTCTTACCTGGTCCATCGGCTGTCACCAACGCCTCGCGCAGCATTCCGGCATCTGAAAGACAAAGGCTTACCTACTCTTCGCACGCTCCGGAGGTCTTCGCACTGCATTCCGGCATCTGAAAGACAAAAGCTTACCAACTCTTCGCACGCTCCGGAGGCCTTCGGCGCTGCATCCCACATCTGAAAGACAAAAGAAGGTGCGTTTAAAGACATTGGGCAACTTTATTACTCACGTGCCATTACTCCTTCCCACGCCGAATCCAGTGGGTATTCCAACACCCTTCAGCAGCTCCGAACTTGTACCTGCAAAGATAAAGGGACAGTTAGTGCGCATTGTGAAGCAGGCAACAAACGCTTACTTACGTGCTTCCATGCGCTTCTATTCCTCACACGGGTTCGATCCTCAACTCTCTTCAGCCCGCCATCCGCCATCACCGGAACCCTGCGAAAACAAGAGATATCATTACAAAAGACTTTTAAAGACATTTGAAGTACCCAGAATTTACCGTTCGTCCAGTAAACGACGGACAGCAGTCCTCTGAGGTCAAGAGGCCTGCACCCTTATCCAGTGAAGAAACTGGTTACGGCACCCTGCCCCGAGGCAGATGGAGAGCTCGGCGTTCACTTATCTAAGGTGAGAGCATTAACCTTTGGGGTTCTACAGGAGAAGAGAAAGGGAAGAAGAGAGAAGCACCCAATAACCCCAGTTCATTAATCCCATATTTTCTATCTGCAGACATCTTACTCTTCGAGTCAGACATACAGTGCACAGAGGTCCAGCCCAAAGAGCCAACCGTGTGTTACACATCACCTTTGAAGATACGGTATTCACCCAGTCAAGACCGGCGCCTCTGCGGGAATCAGGTGAGCGTTACACATTGTCCCACCTGTACCTGTGCCCCCTCTCCATGTCCCAGTGAAATATCCTCAAACCCTCAACACCAAGATAAACGTTTTGATGAGATTTCCGTTCCTTCATCCCCTCCCATCCATCCTCTCCAAACCCCTAATTCCCCTGTATTTGTATCAGTTTCTGCTTCTCCCTCTCTTTCATAAATTGTATATATGTATGTAATAAAAAAAATGTTATGTTTCTTTTAATGAAATTCTGTGTGTCTTATTTTTTTTTTTAAAAGCAGTTAAAATTTCCGCGGACAGCGCGCCTGTCCAGCCTGTCCGTAATTAACAAAATGGGGGTGTCCTAAGGACACTATACCTCTCCGTAGCGTTCGCAACCAAGATGGAACTGTTCTTAGAACACATCAGATGTCCGGTATGTCCGTAAAAGAACAAAATGGAGGTGTCCTAAGGACACTATACCTGTCCGTACCGTTTGCAACCAAGATGGAACTGTTCGTAGAACACACGCGGTGTCCGGGATGTCCGTAGTAAAAAAGAAAGGAGGTGTCCTAAGGACACTATACCTGGCCGTACAGTCTGCAGAACATCTACGCACATGCGCACCACACCCGTAAATCCTGCAAACATTGCGCCTGTCCGTAACAGTCTGTGTAACTTGTGTCGCACTTTTAATTACTTTCAGGACCCGAACATTGTCCGTAGAACACCCGCGCGCATGCGCACGACCGTTTCTGTGCATTTGGTGTCCTGCGGACACACGTTCCCTTCGAAGACGTGTTCCCGATGTCATCATGTGACCGCACCCACGCTGAGCGTGTGTCCTAATTTGCGGATTCTGACCGGTTCCCCAACATTTTAAAAGAACGTATTCAGACAATCCAAATTATTTTACAGTAAAAATTCACCATTTCACATGTCCCAAACAATGGCCCTGGCTCTCCATATGCTTTTTGTAACTTTTTGAATGCTTTTGAGTGTTCTATATGGTCGCGAGGTGCACCCCTCCACCCATATAAAAGGCCACACCCCAGAGCTAATCTTCATTGTACTTCTGGCTATTGCAGATTGACTTTTGCTGCCTTTGCTGTTGTTGCTGAGATTATCTCATCAACCCTACTGGCATCCATGGCTGCTGTTGCTACATCTGCCTCAGCACCACCTCCAAACCCTCCACCACCACCACCTCCCCAAAGGCCTGCAGAGGGGAACACGCGTGAGGCTGTAGAGAACGAGGATGAAGAGAATGAGGTCGAGGAACTCCCTACTACCAGCACTCGCCGGGAGTCTTGGGTGTGGCGCTTGTTTACCGTTTATGGTAACGTACCAAAAGCACGTGCGAACAAGGTCACCTCTAACCAGTGCAAATTGGTGCTGAGTCGTGGGAGACATGGTTCGTACAGCTTTGGTACGACATCCATTAAGCGACACCTAACTTCGTTCCACAGTGAGAACATTTGCAAGGTTGCACCTTGTGATAAACGTAGTAGGATGAGTTCCTCTACAGCATCCTCCGTTTCCGCTCCTCTCACCACAAGAGACACTCCTGTGGGAGAGCGCATCCCTCCAGCTGCTTCACAGGCCATTCTCGATGCAGTTGACCCTTACCTTTCGAGGGTCACAATATTGTGTATGTACTCTACAGTACTCTGCAGGGGGGAGAGTCTTCGAAGTGCTTTCGAGACTACGGTCACGGACCACCAGAAGACCTGCTACCGACCTAAATAAGGCCCACCCTACATCTTCCTCTCTCCACCTGCCCTTTTTTATCCCCGTGGTAGGTGTCCTTTCCTTACCCTCCTTTCCCCCTCCTCTTCTAGTGTGTCGAGTGTAAAAAAGGAAAATAAAATATAAAACAACAAATATCCCAAAAAAAAGGCTCCTTTCAGAGCCGCCTTTGACAGGTTAAAAATAGAAGTGTCAAATAAACAGTGCAGGACCCCGCATATTTTTTGAAAGTCCGCGGACAGTCCTAGGACAGATTTGGGGTGCTGCCCTAGCAAAACCAATGCACTTTTCTCTGGGAGGAAGTGGTGGCTCTGAAAAGAGCCTTTTGGTGGTGTTTTTGTGTTTTTGAAAAACTTGGAATCGTCAACATCTACTGCAAAATAGATGACTATAATTCCAAAAAAGGTTGTGATGCATTCTGTAAATTTCTCAGAAAATCTGATTGCCAGCATATGTAAGATGGACTCCATCTCTGCGAAAAATGTATGTGCTACGAAACATAATATTTTCATTGTGAAAAGAGGACATGCCAACATCTCTTAGAAAGGCCAAACAGCCTTATTGACATTGCGCCTCGCTTGCTCCATTTGTGGACCAAATGAAGAAGAATGCAGCCACATTTGTCTTTGCGAAATACGAGAAAAAATTACTTGGGAATTTGGAAACATGTCCATGACCTTCTCAAGTCCTTCTTTCATTGCAAATTGCAAAGAAATTCCAGACACATGTCCTAAACTGTTCCCTCCACAATGAATTATAATTATGTCTGGATGATGATCTGTCTCTAAAGTAGCACAGAGAGGTACCAAGTCCAGCCACTTCATTCCATGCACTCCATGCCAGTGCACTTCCACATGAGGGAATCCAAGATCTGCAGCTACTCCACAACGTTCTGCATGCACATCCAACCAATGTATCCATGAGTCTCCCAAAGTCCAGATAATCTGTTTTCGAAAACACGCAGCCATAGCTATCTGTTCTTCTCTCAGGAAAAAGATGTTCTCACAAAATCTCTCCTAACACAACACACCCACAAAACTTTACTGACCAATCCCTAGCTCCGCTCATTCTCATTTGCATGCCTCTCCACCCCAGAATCCCCATATGTAATACACGCTGTCCGCAGATTACCGCCATGTCCATGAACATATCGAAGACCTGAGCGTGGTGAATGTACATTTAAATAGTGTGCCCCATTTCCCTTTTGAGGTGGGCTCTGAAAAGAGCTGTTTTTTTGTTTTTTTTGCAGATGCCTCACAGACACCTGTTATTTTGTATTTTTTTGGGGGGGGTTTCCTCTTACTTTATAACTAAAATCTTAACATAACCTTCTCCAAAGCAACCCTTACATTCCAAAACAGCATGGCCTTTCCCAAAAAAGATAAAGAAACACCATCTTCTTCAAAATAAACAGCATTACTCGAATCAATATTCTCATTGTTACAGAAAAACATACCAGCTCTAAGCATGAAAGCACACATGCCTCGATTGATTGCACACCTAGCAATGTTTTCCTGAGGACAGAAAACAGAACTATTGTCCCATATTGCCCTAGGTAGTAATCCAGAAAAAATTACTTTGACATTTGGAAGGATGTTCATTATTCCTTGAATCAACTGTTCTAAATCTGCCAATAAAGTAGGGGCACTCACGTAGCCCAAATGGAAAGCACCATAGTGCAAAACTACCAGATGAGGACTGTTCATCCTACGCATATCTTCACAAACTTGGAGAATTGCCTCTACATTGCAATCAGGCACAGCACTCCACACCACCTCCACTCCTTTAACATCGAAATTGTTTGCCACATGCCTGCATTGAGAATACTGCTGTAAACCATGGACAAACATATCTCTGAGCACCAACACCCTGACTTTCTCCACCTCTGCCATCTTCACTACACACACTCTCTTTCTACACAAATCCATAACGTCAACATCTGATTGGCTGATTCCTACAGTCCCCTTTCCATATTGGATTTGTTGAAAACCCTGGATGTGGCACGCCCTACCCGCGGACAGCCGCGTTGTCCGCACGGCACGTAACTCTTAGCCAGCCCTTCTACCCTTTCCACATCACTCTTGGTGCCATTCCCTCATTGGATACAGCTAAGCAGTCACACAACCATCCACCAATCACATCCAAGACCTCTACATCTAACTCCATCATCAGAGTTCCGCACTTCAAATGTACTGTTGATCACTCTGAGTACAAGTCTCATATCATTGGAAAGCACCTACTACAAAAACTACTGTACAAGTCTCGAAGATTTCTACTTACAGCTCCATGCATATCCACATGCATGGTTACAAACTACAGGTATGCATATTTTATTCAGAGTACATGTACAACTCTTATGATTCCATATAATCAAAGTAATGCCACTAAATCTGCATAGCCTATACATACATGCCAATGCTCCCGCTTTAAGCGCGAGACTCCCGATTTTTCATATTAAAAAATCGCACTATTTTTTACTGTATCCCGCATAACCTATGCATACATGCCAACCCTCCCGATTTAGGCGCGAGACTCCCGATTTTTCATTGAAAAATAACACAATTTTTTACTGTCTCCCGCCTAAATTAATGCTAATCCCAATGCAATCCTATGAGAAAAATAAATGTTCCAGATTGCTGTGCTGAAATCTCCGTCCCTGGGGCTCCCGATTGTTGGCATGTGTACCTATAAAATGAACCTATTGAAATTTTTCCCATTTACTATAATCAACTATCACTTCTAAACCTGTCTGCTATCTACAACACAGCTTTAAAAAACCAAGTGAATTTCATGCACTTAAAAGTTTACTCATTTGCAAAGCATGTTGAACTAACATATTGTAAATAAAATATAAATGCTGCACATAGTCAAATGAAACGCATGCATACACTATGTTCTGATATCAAACAAGAATACTAACACAAAAACATAAAAATCAACATCTACATTAACATCAGTGCTATAAACACACAAAATTACTAACTTCTTTCTTTTACAATTGAGTGAAGACCACTTTCCTGAAAATCAGCAGCATCTAAATAACAAACACCATATCCGAAGAAACCTGCTCATTCCAAAAAAAGAGTAAGCACAATACTACCTTAATATTCTTACTGTTCCTCAAAGACACTGTGTGGTTCATTCATGTAATTTGCACACCAAAAAAAACAGCGATTTCGGAACCATTCTGCCCACAAATCCCCATTTGTTAAACAGGGATTTGCAGGCAGAATGGCGCACATACCCAGTTTTTCAGCGCACAACTGACATAACTCAGCCCCTAGAATGTTAGTATTGCAGAATAAAGAACTGTTTTAATTCTACACCATTAAATTTAGTATTAGTGCTTCTCTTCACCACTAGCTTACTTTCTACTGTCATCTGAACCCCAGTATAGTAACACACAAATACAAGAATAGTCTTCCCAACTCTTTGTAACTGCCCAATGCACAATCACACACCACCAAATACATCTTTCCCATCATACTCACACACTCATGCACACAGCACACATACATTGCAAAACGGCCAAACTCATACCTTCATTCTTTTTTTCAACAGACCCCAAAGAATGCCTATCAAAAAGCAAGTCTGTAGAAAGCAATGCAGAAATAGAGCAAATGAAAATAAAGGTGTCCAAAATAAGCATCCATCTCTACCAGAGTTTGTACAAAACGTTCAAACAAAACAGTTAATACAGTCATTTAGCGAAACAAAACAAGCTTCTAGTACAGAAACTTTGCCTCCTCGATCAAAATGTAAAACAAAACAAAAAATGCTTAACAAGAATTCGATTACCACTACTGCTAAAACTGCTCCTATAAATCTGGCTGGCCTACGCTGATGATGTGGTGGTCTTGGACAAAACGGCCATTGGCCTGCAACGTCTGCTCAACGGCGTTCATAAATATGCAGAGGAAAATGGGCTCTCCTTAAACTCAAACAAATCAAGGGTCCTGGTCTTTAGGCAAAAGAACAAAAATACATTTATTCCCCAGGTGGTCAATGTGGGGGGGAAGCGATTACTACAAGGGTGGAGGATTTGGTATACCTGGGGTATAAAATCTATGCCATGCCAGCAATCTGCAAGGCAGAGTCGGAACTTGATGTAAAAATAAAACCGTTAGCAGCCCAGATGAAAAGAATCCTTTGGGAATATGGTAAATGTTCGATCATACCAGTTCTTAAATTTTACCAGGCTAAAGTTATCCCTGTTTTGCTATATGGTCTTGAAGCTAAACCACAGCTATGGAACACGTCCTGGCAAAAATGGGAAGGTCTTTTATGGAAGTATGTCTTGGGTCTTCCTATGAGCTTATCCATGGACAACCTCAGATTTGAATTGGGCCTCAGATCATTAAAATGTCAACGGCTACGAATACCACAATCAGCGCTATCACTCCTGCCGATGAAATTACTTGCTTCAACAAAACCAGATCTCGAAAAGTTGAATTATGAATGGATTTTGCTTCCATTTCATCAAACACTAAAAAACTGTCCGCAAAGAACTCATGTACACTCCTACAATGAAGAAATAGCACAAAGAAAAAAGGAGCTGGCTAAACATATACGACATCTCAAGAAAAACAAAACACCAGAAACTATGACGGAGAGTAGAAAATTGAAACTTCGATACAACAACTGGAGGAAATCACAACAAGCAATTCTCCTCCAGACAGATGCAGAATCAATAATGAAGACCTACAAGGCAAATAATACAAGAGAATTGTGGAATTTACTGAATGACAACTAGCAAAAACAACACAAGCTCACAGCTAACGTACCAGAACAAACATGGATTACTTATTTCTCGACCATGTATGCAGCACACGAACACCAATCTCAAGAAAATCTCAACCCCAAACCCAAAACAAAATGGACTGTAGTCATCATGCACGAAGAGCTACTACACATGATCCAAAACCTCAATCCCTCAAGAGCTCCGGGCCCGGATGGACTTTCTAATGCTGCCCTTAAAAAAGATCCTGCGGCATGGGCAGATTTTATGACACAGATTTTGGAAATTATAAACATACACAATCGAATTCCAACTACCTGGAGAACAGCCACCATAATTCCGATCCACAAACAAGGACCACGTGACCTCCCTCAGAACTTCCGTCCGATTGCCTTGCTTGACCCACTCGGAAAATTCTTCGCAACAGCTCTCTTGAGGCAACTCACTGCATGGGCCATTTCCACTGGACGACTTTCACCACGACAAACAGGCTTCACACGTAACGTTGGAACTAACATCAATCTTCTCCTATTGCACGTCATCAAGCACGAAGCAATAAACAACAAGTCCATGATTTACAGGGCATTCATTGACTTAAAGATGGCCTTTGATGCAATACCTCGTCAAAAGCTCTGGGCTAAACTGAGCAAATGGAACTGCCCTGCGAACATCCTTGAACCCATTATACAACTTTACTCAAACACCTCAATAAAAATCAGACTCACAAAACAAGGTTTGGCAACGGAGCCTATCAACACAGCAAATGGTCTAAAACAAGGATGCCCCCTCGCAGCGACTCTATACAACTTGTTTACATCAGATATTGACCAATACCTCTCGAACACTCAAACAAACCCTCCAAAAATAAACTCAATACCGGTCCCCATCATGTCCTATGCAGACAACATCGTCTTGCTCGACAGAACACCATTTGGACTCCAACTCTCTCTTACAGCACTAAGTGACTACATGAAACAAAACGAGCTAACAATCAACAGTACAAAAACAAAAAACATATTTCTAACGAAATCTAAAGCAAAAGCAAAAAAACCACCGGATTTCAACATCAATGGAATACGACTGGAAAATGTCACAACATTTAAATACCTTGGCATTATCATCAATCAATCAAAGACAGAAACAGACTGGTTAGAACACCTAGAACAAAAAGCTCAAGCGCTCGCACGACAGGGATGTATTCTACACAGAAAATACGGAAAATTCTCATTTAAGCCCATCATCATGTTCTACAGACAAAAATACATTCCCATCATAACATATGGAACTGAAACAATGATGAATGCAGACCAACTAGACTGGGCGAAATTTGAAGCAATATTCTGGCGCAAGATCTTAACCCTTCCTCAATCATATCCCATGGCGAGAATTCGCTACGAAGTAGCTACCCAATCCATTGGTTCCATGGTACGATGGAAAAGACTAGATATCTACCGCAAAATTCTGTCGGATGACAAGACCCCTGCAATCCAAATCCTGAAAACCAACCCAACTGCTCTAAATAACACAATGCTACAAACCTGGAAAAAAACAATAACCAAAGAAATGGAGCAAGAAGACATATCGGAAGAACTTCTAACGAAACGCCCCCAACACGCCAAAATCAAAATGCTACAAAACGATTGGATCAAAACCATCGAAAAGAAAAATACATACAAACGAACTTTGCAGTGCAATAAGGACAACAGAAAACGACATGAACCACAACCATACATCTTATCATTCCCTGATCCAACTATCAGATCAACCTTCTTAAAAATCCGGCTGAACACCCTACCATCTAATGACTACTTGGCATCAACAAGACAGATCCCAAAAAACCAGAACCACTGTCGATTCTGTGAAATCATCACAACACCAGAAACCATATTCCATCTGGTCATGGAATGTCCCTCTCTCGCCAACCAGAGCAAGCAGTTTGGGGCCTATTTTGACCTTGCCTCGCAGCAAATGACAACAGATGAAAGATGGGCTGCGATTCTTAGTGGACAAAATAACAAATACACATTCACAGCTGTCCTTTACCTTCACAGCATTCTCAAGATCAATGGAGGAAAAATGCTTTCCTAGCATCGCAGACTACATCTTCTTCTCTTCTTTTAACCACGTATTTCGCACGAATCACAATGATCAAAAAGTTTGAGACAAAACTAAAACATCAACAAAAAAAAAAATGTCAAGCAGGGTGGAAATTGATGGTATTGCAACATCGCATCACTACAACCCAAGATCACTCATTATATGCAGACATGAGAAAACATCTGGAGGTGGGCAGCTCTCAATATTTGTGTAGGCTAGACTTGTTGGTGAAGGAGCAGCTTCTGAGAGCAGACATAGATATAAAACTGATGGAGGAAAATCCAACAAAGGCCAAAAAATGGGAGGAAATGGACTGGATCCAGACCCTTGAAAAAATAAGATCCGGGACGGATCCAAATCCTCTACACATGTCGTAAAGAAAGCTGGGTTTCCTCAGTAAATACTTAATTACGTTCCCAGATTGGAGAGTGAGGAACAAATTCCTGAGACTAAGACTAAATATCTTACATACTGGGGAAATTCTTGCAAGAAGAGGGTTGGGCGCCCTAGCATTGAATCTGTGTCAGACCTGTGCTAAGCCAGAAAACCAATCCATCAAACATCTGATGATGGAGTGCGATGGCATGAGAAGTTCCAGACAACAGTTCTTCAGCAGGTTTGTCTCTGAGTCAACGTATTGGGTACACGATCACTTTTGGGAAAGTTTGATTGATGGCCAATCCCAACAAAAGACGACAGCGGTAGTTAAGATGCTGGAGGACTGTAAGTTAGATCTGTGAAATCTTGGCAAGTGCATCTTTGGGGGTCTGGCGCTCAACATGTTTCCCTTTAGGAGGACAAGGCTGTGGACAATTGACTTTTTTGTGGAAGCTCTCGTTTCTTTCTCCTCTGTTTTGCCCTCTTTCCTCTACCTCTTCTCTTTCTCTTTCTTTCTCTTTCTTCTTCCTTTTTTCTCTGTTTCTTCTCTGTTTTTAAGAGTTGAAGGTTGAACAATTGGTTTATCTGTAATGGATTTATTTTTAAGCTTTTGGTTTCTATTCATAGTTTTAAAAAATATGTTGCTTGTTTGTGAAAGGTTAATTTTGTAACCATATACAATAAAAAATAATAATTAAAAAAATCTAGATATACTAGCAAGTAACCATACCAAAAAAAGTATTTTAGCAAAAATGTTCAGCCACAGAGTCCTTCAGAATCTTATAAAAACAGGAGAGAAATCATGCACAACCCTTAAAACCTACCGTAGAAAATGTATCCTAGAAGCTCTCGTAGACAGTGCAATCCTTCTCAAAAGGAAGTTATTTATTTTAGTTTTAAACAGGATCAAACCACTAACAAAACTAACTACTAAACTACAAAAAAACTTCTTAATAAATGGAATGTCAACAAAAATACCTTCTTAAATATCTGTGGAGGTGAATGGAGTCACACCACGACCACAGAACCATATTTTAATAAAGAAGCAGACAAACAAAACAAACACAATTGCCATCCATAGCAGTGGACGAGGTTATGAAAAATTAATAATACCATAATGAAACAAGAATTACTGCTTACAAAAATATCCCCAGAAAACTCAGAATTACCTCTCCATTCGACTGAACCAGAACGTCCAGTATACAAATGGCCATGCATGTCAATGTGTAACATTCCCAAAAAATCTTTCAAATCTTTACGCCATTTCCTCAATCAGTATGTGAAAGGTAAAGACAAAATCAAAATAAAAGTGCTGCAAAATATGGACACCTGTCCAGTGCGCAAATACACAGGACAAGGACATCCATTAGCCTGCATGTCAGGACCTATTTGCAAAAGCACCTTCAAAGCACCTTCTATGATATCAAAATGATATCAACACATCATTCAACTATAAGAAATCTAGTCTATAAACTTTACTATGCTAAAAGTTCTGTTTTAGAACTATCCAATTTAAATAGCACTCTCCTACATGGTACACCCAAAGACCTACAAGAAGAAATCTACCGTATCCAGAGAAAATATTTTGGAAGTGAAAGCCACTTACAAAATGCAATAGCTTTACAACAGACTAGCAACAATTCTGCACATGGCAACCTTCTACTACACACATACAAAAAAGAAATACTAAAATTTAAAAGTACATCCGCTGAAGTACCAAACCATGTGTGTGTGTGTGTGTGTGTGTTGCCACATAACATTTTTCAAAAGTAACACAAAAACTATAGACGTAACATACAAAATAGAAGACAATGAAGATTCCAAATGGTTTAAATTAGCTCTCTACCTTGTAGCAGAAAACCAATACGAAATAAATGACCCCTTAATACTTTGCAGTTACAGCACTAAAAAACTTGACAACAACCAAACTCCTTCACGTGCTATCACAAATAACTTGGAATTATTCCCACTACCAAAACCCCTCCAACAACTCAATTTATATGAGAGCATCATAATTCAAACAGTGCACCCATTTCAAGCAATAATACGCCTTCAACCAAAAACAGCAAAATTACCTCCCTCTGAATTAGTGAAAGGCATTTGTGGCAAAGTAGTTTATTTACCATTAGATCTGAAAGAAAATGAGCACACTCTAGAAGTGCAACGTCCAATAGAGCAATCTTTAATTGTCTTAGTCTTAGTAAATGGTGTACCAACAAAAGACAAAAGAATTTGGCAATAACTCGTGGACTTACATAAAGTTAGACAAGCCTTGCAATATCTAAAAGACAATAATGAATACTACAAAGAAATAAATATTGAAGAAAACTTAAGGGAAACAACTGAAATAATTCAAGAGCCACCAGAAACTGGTCAATTTGAACTTCTAGATCCTGCTACAGTATCCATTATTTTAGACCATTATACAATTCATCCATTACACTCTAATGACACCATAAATGATAAACTAGAAATGTAGCAAATGCGACAAACCAAGGGATCACCAATGAGCATATGGGAAAAAAGTATAGAAGCACGTGCTTTTCCTCTACTATTTCCTACTGGCAAAGGAGGAAGGTATGATGATAGACCCAGTCAGATAACAGCATCAAAATACCGCTCATTACAAATGTATTTTGAAGATCCCAGATTTAGACAAAATGTGGAATACATATTCCACCTACTCTTTGAAAGTGAACTAGCAACTCTATGTTATTGAGTTGCACACATATTGAAATTAGGAACCCACTTTCAAAATGTCAGCTACGCAATTAATACAAAAAGTGCAAGAAAAAGATGAGGTTTTACAATCAAGCATTACAAATCTGTTTGCAAACATGCGTGGTAAAAAAGAGTACTGGTTCCGACGTCACGGAGATGTACGTTGTATGATAAGAAACCTTGGCCCACCCACTTGGTTTGTTACATTAAGTTGTGCAGAATATGCATGGGAAGATTTACATGATTTCCTATGCATAGCAAACAAAACAAAACAAACATAGATATACTAACACCTGGAGAACTTTGCTCTCTAGATCCTGTTAATGTTTCAAGATATTTCCACCATAGTTTCATTGTGTGGTACACTTTATTTGTAATAAAACTGTTCCTCCCCTCAGAAAAGTGCAACACTTCTTTTGAAGAAAAGAATACCAAGCCAGAGGAGCACCACATATCCACATGCTTTTATGGATTAAAGATGCTCCTAAATTTGGTCAGGACAGTGATGCCACTGTTTTGCAGTTCATCCAAAAATATGTCACTTGTGAATTCCCTTCACAAACGAGACATAGTGACCTTCATGCACAAATTGTAAAATTTCAAAGACACAAATGTGGCAAATATTGTTGTCGCAAATGCAAAAACAAAGGGAAATACTACACCAAATGCTGCGTTGGTTTCCCTAGACCAGTTACAGAAACAGGTGAAGTGAACAACGGCATTGGTAAAGGTGCCGGTGCCGTCCACCCCGTACCGCCCGATTCCGAGGTCCCCTCGCGGGACCCGCTCTGCACGTCTGGTCTCACCAGACGTGCAGAGCGGGTCCTGCGAGGGGAAGAGGGAGCAAACAACGGGCCATCTCGTAATGGCCCGTTGTTTGCTCCCTCTCCCATTCCCATTCAGCCCTATGGGGGCTGAAATGGGAATGGGGAAGGACCGTGTATGGGTCCTCGGAGGAAGGAATTACTGGGCCTTCCGACCTCGGAATGGCCCGGTAAGTCCTCATTCCGAGGACCCGGACCCGATTTCTGCGGCAGCCATGCCGCCAATAGCGGCATGGCTACGCCGAACTCGTAATGAGGCCCATAGTGTTAAATCACCTAAGAACACGTATTACATAAAAAGAACAGAAGAATCAAAATATATTAATGATTACAATGCAATCATTGCCCTCTTATGGAATGCAAACATAGATGTGCAGTACATTGCAGACAATTCGATTGCAGTTGCACGCTATGTTACAGCCTACTTAACAAAAACAGAAAAAAACAGAGCTTCAAGACCTCTGGAATGACCAAGAGGGCGCTAGAGAGCCATCCAAGATGGCCGCCTCCTAGAGAGCTCCGTGTGGCTCTCCATTAATCCTGCGACATCCTCGCCTCTGCGGCATCCGATTCACCCAAATCTGCCACCGGGTGCGCTCGGGAGGCGCCACTGATCACCCCGAGCCCTTTATCCTCTCCAACGGCGGAGCGCCGGCCGAGATCCAGCCCGAGCGCCAAGGCCCGCGGACCATGCCAGCAGCAGGCCGAGAGGGGAGGAGCAGTCCGGGCACGAAACAGAGAAGAAGCGGCGTGCCACCCGGCGCCCAGAGTCAGCAGCGACCCGCTGGGTCAGAGTACGAGGCCACGCCAAGAAACGGGTCGACGTGCGCACGACAGCGCCAAGAGACACACAGTCTCCGTCCCCGCAGCAGCTTGGCAGAAAATCCAGCAGGGAGCGCGAAGGACTACGCTACCCTCGCCAGACACGCAGGTAGGAGCCCCATTCGGCGCGCAAGGTCGGCCTTCCCGACCCACCAGGCTGCATAAACCCCTGCGCTTTCGCCAGACACCGAGAAAAGCTCAGGAGGCGTAACGACGAACCCCTCACAGATTGCCTGCCTTGGCGACCACCCGAATAACGGCCACGATCGGCCTAACCGGCACATTGGCAACACAAAATAAAAGGGAGTCCTCCACCCCAAGACAGCAGACAACATCTGAAGAATATTCCCGCTGCCCCTTCATCCCGACGCCGCTCAAGCCCCATCACCGGGCGACGACTCCCCACTCCAAGGCCTGACCAAGTTCCAACAGGCAGCAGCAAGAGCGCCCGCCAAGAAGCGACGGAGGTCACCCCCGCCACCAGACGCCACGAGTCCCCCTCCAAAATCGGGTACTCCAAACACGCGCAACACCAGCCATATAGCCCAAGAAAACCAGGCCCCTCACTTAGCAGCATCCAGTTTGACAAAGGTGGACATCGTAGGCCTATCTCACAAAACAGCGTAATACCCGCCAAAACCAGAGAACACCCTAAATCTCTCCCACCACGACGAAAGCATCGGACTCGTCACGAACGCCAGTGGGGGGTCGCCAGCTCCGCAACCGCCACACTCTCAAACACTCAACGCAGAAACAAGAGCGTAATGGGGAAAACAGATAAAACTCAAAAGAAACTGAACTTCGATGCAAGCCATACCAGCAAACCTCCCAACGAAGGGAGCAGAGCAGCGTCCCCAACGCCCGCTACTTCCATGTCGGACGAGCATATACCAAGCTTCGACATTAGGGAAATCCTGATGGACCTCAAGGCGGGCATTGGCGACTTAGGCAGCAAGCTCGACAATCTCTCGTCTAAAGTGGACCAACTCAAACACAGGCTCGACAAGCACGCCGACAGGCTAGACACCGTGGAACAACGGGTCTCCGACCTAGACGACGGCACGTCGGCCCTGACCACGCGAATCTCCACCCTAGAAACCCAAATGAAGGCAGTCTGCGCCAAAAATGAAGACTTAGAAGGGCGCTCAAGAAGAAACAACATCAGAATTATAGGAATTAGGGAGAAACAACTTCAAGGGAAAATGGAAGACCACGTTGAACAGATCTGCACAACGCTCTTCGGGAAAGAACTCCTCTCCCAGCTGTTTGTGATCGAACGCGCCCACAGAATCCCAAATGCAAGACCAGTCCCAGGCGCAAACCCACGGCCAATTATTGCAAAACTGTTAAACTACAAAGATCGCGATGCGATACTCAAAGCAGCCAGGGAAAAAGGGAACCGCCAGTACGACGGAGATCCAATTCAGTTCTTTCCAGACTTCTCTCCCAGCGTACAGGCACAGAGACGCTCCTTCACCACCGTAAAGAGGAGACTGCAGGACAACCAAATACTTTACTCAATGCTATACCCGGCAAAGCTTCGCATTCAACATGATGGGAAAGCATTTTTCTTCCACACTCCTGATGATGCCAACGACTACTTGGACCGTGCGGGCTGCAGACCTGCCCCAAACAACCCCAGGCCGCAGCGCGAAAACCAAAGGCGCAGAGAACCACCATAATTAATCGTCCCGGGCAGCTAAGAGAGATGAACTCTTGCCTCCAGCGCATCCACGCAAGCCTATACCGCAGAGAGACACTCCTAGTTCGTAGGAGGGCCACCCTTACCTCTCGGGAGGCACCTAGTGCCCCGAGCACAGCAACCCTTACTGTTTGTTGATGAAAGGGGAACATCGCGGGTCTGTTGGGGGTTGCCCACGCGAGGGAGGGAAGTTACGTACACCACACCACCTCCAGTTGAGGTGTGCATCCTCACAATGGTTCAACAGTGAGGAGCGTTCAGGTTCCGCGCCATCTCCCCCACAACCCCTCGCTTCACCAACGCCAGCACAGCGCCCAACCTCCGAACCCCCCGACGCCATCCAATCCGCCAGATCGTTCCGAGCTGCAATACCAGCAACCTTGAGACACAAACGACGAATCAACATAGACCCTAATTTATTCCGTTCAATGTCATAACCTGGAACATAAGAGGAGGCAATGTCCCATCGAAAACCAGGAAAATCCTATAATACCTCAGAAGACACGAAGTGGACATAGCCATGATTCAAGAAACACACTTGCTCCCAGGGAACGACCACCAGTGGGCCAAGAGTTGGGGATGCCACAGGTACTTCTCCTCTTACTCGTCGTATTCCAGAGGAGTCACGATCCTTATACACAAGAGGATTGGCTTCCGCCTTGTCCACACATCCAAAGACTCCGAAGGGAGGGCGGTCCTCGTAAGTGGCATCATAGAAGGCCAGAAAATCACCCTCGGCAACCATAATCTGGGGTGGGGACATGAACACAGTACTGGACCCGGTGAAGGACAGATCCCACGCTACCCCACATCCTCCGTCCAGAGCCTGCCTCCAAATAAAAGAAATATGCAAAGCATTCGACCTGAAAGATTCCTGGAGAGCATCTAATGGAGAGCTGCGAGAATACACATTCCACTCCGTGCCACACAACATGAGTTCCAGAATCGATTACCTTTTCACCTCAAGGAACGGCCCATGGACCAGCGGCTCATGCGATATCCTACCAAGAACTCTCTCAGACCACTCCCCGGTGGCTCTTGTCCTCAACCCAGCCTATCCCAAACCTCCCCTACTGAGGTGGCGCTTCAAAACAGGCTCCATGCGAGACGAGGTCTTCGCCTCGGAACTGAAAGAGGAGATCGCAATGTTTCTAGAAGCCAACACAGGGTCAGTTTCCTCAGCCAGCACGCTCTGGGAAACTCTAAAGTGCTACATCAGAGGGGTCTGTCACGCCAAAGAAAATGGCATCCTGAAGCTCATACGGCGGGAGCTGGCAATCAGCGAAGAGAAGCTAAAGCAGCTAGAACTTCAAGGCACCAACACAAACAACCCAACAAGATCAGTCGCCCTGAGAGAGGAGCTACAAAAATTCAGGAACGCTGCCGATCGTGAAGTGAAATTCCTAAACCGCGACAGATTGGTCAGGCAATACGGCGAAGGGCAAAAACCGGGTGCTCTTTTGGCAAACTTGGTCAGAGCCGACAACAAACTGCCCCCGATAGAAGGGATCAGGACCAAACAGGGACAAATAGCCCACACCGACGAAGACATGGCAGAAGAATTCAGGCTTTTTTACCAAGAACTCTACAGCACTAGACACAACGGAGACCCAACCGCCGCAAGGGAGTACCTAGAGGACACTGAACTGTACTGGGTTGAACAACCCCTGCGGGAACCACTAAACAAGCTAATCACAGAAGAGGAGATTACTGATGCCATAAAATCCCTCCCGAACTCTAAAGCTCCCGGCCCAGACGGCTTAACCGGGGAATTCTACAAAGCCTTTGCACCCACCATCGCTCCCCTTCTGGCGGCAGTATATGAAGAGTGGTTGGATAGGGGATCCCTCCCCCACTCCACCCGCGAAGCCAACATCATCCTTCTGCACAAACCAGGCAAACCATCGGAGGACTGTGCATCATACAGACCCATCTCCCTCCTCAACCTTGACAACAAGATACTCGCGAAGGTGCTTACCAACAGGCTTCTACCACTGATGCCCACCCTGGTACTGGCAGACCAGGCAGGTTTCATATCGGGCCGTAACACAACCTATGGCATCAGGAGGCTGTTCAGTGTCAGCGAAGCACTTGATCCTTCAAATCAAGCAATCGCAGTCCTCCTAGACGCCGAGAAGGCATTCGATTCAGTGGAATGGCCGTTCATGTTCGCTGTACTCACCAGAATGGGGCTGGGCGCTCGCTTCATCAAACTTGTTTCTTTATTGTACAACAAGCCACGCTCCAACATCATCGTAGGCACGGCAAAATCCGCTCCCATAGAGCTCCAACGGGGCACCAGACAGGGCTGCCCGCTCTCAGCACTCATCTTCGCCCTGGTAATGGAACCGTTGGCCTCCAACCTAAGAGAGCATAGACAACGAAGAGGGCTCGTAATTGGACCACACAAGCTCATTACATCCCTCTACGCAGACGACGTGGCACTGTTCATTCGAGATCCCGAAGAAAATCTAAACCCGGTCATGAGGGAAGTAGTCAAGTTTGGAGCAGCCTCCGGCCTGAAAGTCAGTCCAGCAAAGTCCATTATATTCCCGTTGACCCCTGCTACCAAACCATTCACTGATGACTTTCAGTTCACATGGAAAACGCCCAAAGTCCGATACCTAGGGGTCCAAATGTCCCTGAATTACCACGAGGTGTTCCGCGACAACTACGAGGAGGTAGTTAAGTCCCTCCAGGATAAAGTGACGCGGTGGAAATCCTTACCACTAACGCTCTGGGGGAGAGCTTCCCTAGTTAAGATGGTGATTCTTCCAAAACTGCTGTATCTATTTACCAACATCCCTATACTGCTACCCCAAACCTTCCTGAAAAGACTGAAGAGTATGGTCCTTGAGCTGCTCTGGGCAGGCAAACCAGCCAGAGTAGCACACGCAACACTGACACTCCCAGTGACGAGCGGAGGTCTCGCCCTCCCAGACCTGGAGAAGTACTTCTGGGCAGCGCAGGCACAATTCCTCAGCCATTGGTACGCCACTCATACAATCAGGCCTCACGTGCAAGTGGAGCGAGCCCTGGCTACACCAAACTTGTTAACAACAGTCATCTTCAGCCAAATTCCCGTTCCCAACCACACCATGAATGCAATGCTCTCAACGTACAAAGTCTGGAAGAGGCTAGCTCAAATATACGGGGTACAATCACGATACTCTCCACTATTGCCCGTAAAGTTTATCCCAGGGGTTCCACTGACATCTGAGAAAGTATTTCACCAGTGGGTTGACAAATTACAAATAAAGACTCTGGGAGACCTCTTCACGGAAGACAGCTTTATAACACCACAACAAGCAAAATTGAAAGGCGGCACCACCGCTCTTGACGTATTCCTATATTTCAGGACCAGGTACACTTTACAAGCTCTCTTGCCAGACTTCCCCCAGCAACCCCCAACCTGGCAACTGCTACACAATGCCATACAGGCGCAAGGCGAGGGCAGGCTGGTGTCGCAAATCTACAAATCCATCATTACGGACACGACACCTAACCTTACTCAGGCAAAGACCAGATGGGAGAGGTCCCTGCAAAAAACTATTCCAGACGAAGACTGGACCTACATCCTGAAACAGACACAAAAAATAGCTCTCAACTCTCGCCTCAAACTAATTCATTTCAACTTCCTCCACCAGACCTACCACACACCAGCAAAAGCTAACAGACACCACCCTGAGGCAGCTGCGAACTGCGAGAGATGTGGGACGCAACCGGCAGACTTCATCCACCTCGCATGGGATTGCCCCGAAATAGTGCCTTTCTGGAGCCGAGTCTTAGAGACGACAGCTGCAATAGTGGGAGAGGAGATACAACCGAGCCAAACTGCAGCCTTACTCGGCTTGACAAATTTACTTTCCGCCCCGTCAAGGAAATTGGCAGGACTCCTGTTGACACTTGCCCGCAGGAGAGTGGCCATGGCCTGGGGTCGAGGCCCCCCTCCAACAATCCCCGCCTGGCGCAGGGACATTCTTTACTGCCAGGATGTGGAAACGGACTTTATTAAATCACTACCCTTACATGCCCGCCCACCTGACATCTGGGGCCCGTTAGTACAATTCCTGCTAAATGAAGCTGAGGAGACACCTGACGATCGAGCAGGCACCTCTGGCACAGGAACAAGCCAGCTGTGAAGACACAGAGCCAGCAGCATCGTCCACATGTCTCAAGTAACCGGAACAAGACAGCACATCCATAGGAGTCACAAGACTGAGCGGGAGAGCAGGGGGGAGGAGAGGGTGGGGGGATGCAGGACATGGCGCAGAGTTAAATCCACCCTAATGTGGGTGTGTAGTTGTTTTGTGTTTCAAAAAACCAAAATAAAGGTTTGAAAAAAAAAAGACCTCTGGAATGACCTATCATCAGACAAAACACTATCTCAGAAATTGTACAGCTTAGGCATAAAAATGCTCTCTCATAGAGAATGTGGCTCCTATGAAGCTGCAGATCGTTTAACCGGTACTGCTTTGTATGGAAAATCTGAAAATATAGTATGGGTAAGTCTTGGTCCTGCTAAATCTAGAAAAAGAGTTCTCAAATCATATGAGGACATAGAAACAATAGCCAAAAATGATCCCAACAGCCAGGACATTTTGAAAAACGATTTACTAGACACATACTACCCGAACAGGAGTACCACTTTGGAAACCATGTGTCTATACCACATAGCCCAAAACTTTGTATACAAAAATAATATAAAACCAGATGAACAAAAAGGTAGATATAGAGTGACAGATTGTGAAGGCAGCTTAGTGAAACTTACCAAACGAAGCTTAATTAATCATATCAAATTGTCATTAAAAACTCCTCAACAGAAAGAACTATATTACATGTCCCTGCTACAACTTTTTAAACCATGGAGAAAAGAAGAAGAGATACTAGATAACTATGACTCCTATGAAGACGCTTTCAAAGCAAATGAAATCACTATCACCGATGTAAACTTTACGCAGTACAAAACAATGTTGCACAATGAACAGCAACACAAAGATGAACTCCAGGCCCAAATAGATAAGGACACTCCCGACAGTAGTCAACCTTCTGTAACAGGAAGCCAAGAACCACTGGGACAGCCACTAATAGCAAATGAGGCAGAATTAGCTATGACAGAAGTAGAAAACACCAGGTGTCACTATGAAGAAAATACAGAAGACTTAACTGTACTACAATCAAAACTAAACAAAGAGCAGCGCACCATTTTTGAAGAAGTAACAAAAGAAATTGCACATGGTGTACAACATGAAAATAAAGAATGTACCTGCCAAAATTACAAACCTATACTACTTAACGTCAGTGGTGAAGCTGGTTCAGGCAAAACATTCTTAATCAACATCATCAGCAAGTTCCTTCAACAATTGACAAACAACAAACTGTTAGCTGTTGTACCTGCCCCCACAGGTTTACTTGCCTACAACATAGGCGGTGTCACTTTACACCGATTACTACTTCTTCCAGTAGAACACCAAAACAAATTAGACTATTACAAACTTTCTACAGAAGCTGCAATGGAACTAGGCAGTGTGTTAAAAAAAATGAAAATGCTACTAATAGATAAAGTGAGCATGGTCTCCAACATAATGTTGGCTTTGATTCACCTCAGATTGCAAAAAGTACTTAAAACAAACTACGAAGAGCTCTTTGGAGGAAAACACATTATTGTTTTCGGAGATCTTCTTCAATTGACACCAGTGAAAGGTGAACCTATTTTTAAAACCTTAGGACATAAACTCTGCCGTAAAACTCTTGGCAGCATAGGAAATGTCAACCTTTGGCAACATTTCCAATACAGAGAATTAACAGAAAACATGCGCCAATCTGCAGACCTCACTTACGCCAACATTTTTAAAAGTATTAGAGTTGGTGTACTATTTCAAGAAGCACAAGCAATATTAAAAACCCGGCACATCCATGCACTTATGGCGATAACTCATGTTCTACTGATGTTATGGAACAATTAGCGCACAAAAATATAAATTGTATTTCCTTAATGCAAACTCTTGCAAGCTGTTCCAAATTCAATGAAACAATGTTGAAAAAAGAAATGCAACCAATAATTGAAATTTGCTCCACAGACAAACTGGACGTACATGGTATGACACTACCCATGTGTCAACAAGCCACAACAAGACTAAATGCCTTAGAAAATTCTATCTCCAACACAGCTGGTTTGGAGAAAATATTAAAATTATCCTTAAACTGTAGAGTAATGCTTAAACGTAACCTTGACGTGGAGCAAAGACTAGTTAATGGAGCACTGGGTACAGTTGTTGGCTTTCAAACATACCCACGTGACAACAACATTCAGTTTGTCAATTTTCTCTTTGACAAACTTTCAGAAGTAAAAAGGATAGGGTGCTCAACAGCTCAATTCCTTCTCTTCAAAGACAAATATGTACATAGAGAACAATTTTCTCTAACTCTAGCATATGCAGTCACCATTCATAAATCACAAGGCCTTACCCTAGACAAAGCATTGATAAATATTGGTAACACAGTCTTTAAAGAAGGCATGAGCTACTTAGCACTATCACGCTTACGTACACTTGACAGTCTATTTCTAATCAACTTTGATGCAAGTAAACTAAATGCTGATATTCCTTGCATTTTAGAATACAATAAATGCAACAGGATCTGACTGCAAATCCTCCAAAGAGAGTAAAAGAAGCTAATACTTCATCAATTACCACAACCAAAGAAGAACCTATTACTCAAAGTAACTCAGGTACTTCTTCAAAAAAGCAACACACACACCGAAAAAATGACTTGGACACAGAAGTATCTGGTCCATTCAAATTTTCAAATATAACTGGTGTAAGTTGCTATGCAAATGTAGCAATGAATATTCTATTTCAATTGCCACCAATTGTTGACAACATTTACTTACACAGTACAGACCAATTGTGTTTGCAAATGTTAGTCCTTCATAGAAACACAACAAACAATCCTGACAACATGTATAGTGTTCATGGAATAAGACAAGAATTGGACTACTGTGCTGGAATGGTGAAATTCACTATAAACTCACAAGAAGATCCACAAGAATTTCTAATATACTTACTAGAAGTACTGGAAAACAAAAAGATATCTATAAATGAAGTCTTCCAGATTTCATACATGTGGAAACATACATGCACTCACTGCAACAATGTGACACAGTAACAAATCCCTAATGAGCACTTCGTGTATGTATCCATACCTAATTGTGAAACCGTTCCATTTCTGCAACTTGTACAAAATGCAAACCATGGCAGATTATGTACTACCTGCAATTCAGATAATCGCTCCACCTTACTAATACAAACACATGGCAACTATGTAATACTATAGCTTCTACGTTACAATGCAGATGGTACCAAAAACAACTGCAAGCTGACTGGATTCACACATGGTCAAGTATCACTTGGTAAGAAAACCTTCACAACAATAGGTATAATCTACCACACAGGAGCCACAACCAATGCAGGTCACTACACTGCATGTATAAAATAGAAATGTGGATGGTTCGAATGTAATGATAGTACCATTTCTATAAAGCAGAGATTACCAGCAAATTTTACAAGCGCTTATTTAATCTTCTTAAAACCAAAATTGAATAACTAATCTGTACTTAAACATTAACAAAAATTCAATTTAAAAACTATAAACTGTTATAATACGCCAACAGGTATCTAACTGGCCCACGATTCTATAATAACCAAACAGATAAATGAATACCACTAAATTATAACAAAAAATAGACAGTTAGAATATGCCAATAGGTATCTAACTGCTCCAAAAATCTGCAACAAGCCAACAGATTGAACATTAGCCAGAAACAACAAGTGAACACTGAAAACAAACAAACAAATAGACTGTAGCATACCAACAAATGTTTTCTTTTAATCCGAAATGGATTTTCTTTCCCAGAGACCCAATGATTTGAAAAACAAACACAGAAACTGAGCAATTTGCACAGTACACTGGTTTGTAAACTAAATATGAGGGTAAAAAAAAGCTGAAATGTCTATTATGCAATGTAATAAGTCTTTATAAAATACATACACAAACATGCGATTTTCTTTTATCACAGAAATTGAAAAAGAATATATACTCCAGTTACCAAACTCATGAAAAAAATGTATCCAATCTCAATAAATCAAACAGTAAGTATATTCTAATAGAACACATAAATACTGCTGCATAACAGAACCATTGAAGCAAACATCTAACCATACACCACAATACAAAATGTTCACTTCCATGGTTATGTTATACTACAGTGCTTGTTACCAAACTCTACAATCTTAATAACATGACGTAGCCAAAACTTCTCATACAAACTATACAAATCAAACAGTACAGAAACTGTAGATTTCAAACATTTGATAGACCTGCGATTCTATGGGTGTGATCAATGGGTGTGATATGCTGCGGTGGTTGTGGCCAGGGCCTAGAGTCTTGGTTGTATGCCTATGGCCTGCGGCCTGCGGCCATGCACCCAAGACTCTAGGCCCTGCCCACAACCACCACAGCATATCACACCCATGGTGGTTTATAATTTCAATACTTATAACTTAGGTCATGGGTGCATGGCCTTTGGCCCTGCACCCAAGACTCTAGGCCCTCTCCACAACCACCGCAGCGTATCACATCCATGATGGCTTATAACTTCAGTGCATATAACTTCAGTCTTGGGTGCATGGCCTTTGCCCATGCACCCAAGACTTTAGACCCTGCCACAACCACCACAGCATGCCACAACCACCACAGCATATCACAACCACGGCAGCATATCACACCCATGCTGGCTTATAACTTCAGTCTTGAGTGCACGCTTTCGGGACCAAGCCGCTGCTCCTGCCGCAAATTTGGTGAAAATCCGTCCAGCGGTTTGGGCTGTAGGCATGCGCAAAGTTTTTCACCCATTCAGTCTATGGGGAAAAAAAAGACATTTTGGGACCCCCCCTATAACTTTTCCCCCCATGGACCAAACCTCACCAAAATTCAGAGTAGGGCATATACTTTTTTTGCAAAGTTTGGTGAGGATTCGTCCAAGGAGAGCGAAGTTATAAGCCGCCCAAAAAAGTGCTCTTCCTATGGATTTAGTAACTTAACCATAACTACACACCGTTACTGCGGGTTGTGTAATATATATATATATATATATATATATATATACATCACACAGCCACAGTAGTGGCTGTGTAGTTATGGTTAAGTTGCCAATCCCATAGGAAGAGCAATTTTTGGGCGGCTTATACGCAAAACAAGTATATGGCCTGCTCTGAATTCAATTCTATTGCAGTTGGGTGAGGTTTTGTCCAGGGGGGGCAAAGTTATAGATGGGGTCCCAACATTTTTGTTTTTTCCATAGACTGAATGGAGAAAAACTTTGCTCACACCTCAGCCGAAAGCGCTGGACGGATTAACACCAAATGTGCGGCAGGAGCAGCGGTTTGGTTCCGAAAGCGTGCTTTTGTAAATTTTGTGGAAATCCGTCCAGTAGTTTTTTTGAAAAAAACAACCAAAAAGTAGGTCCAAAAAAATTAGTGATATCTGGGTCCGCTCGCGGACACATTTCTCTGTTCGATCCGCGGATAGGACTCTGATTGGCCAATGGACTTACGTCATGTCCACGGACAAGCAACCTGTTTGCTGATTGGTTGGAGTGAAGCATGAGGTGCGTTACCTTTTCCTGATGCACCCGCCATGTTAGTTTTGTGGATATCCGCGGACAGCGTGGCGTCGAACAGAGCAGAAATCTAATTTTGGGGAGTGTGTTGGCATGGAAAAGTGACTGGAGAGGGTGGGGGAATGAGAGATGGGTCAAATGCTGTATTTGTTTAGGTGGAAGAAGGCAGTGATGTGATTGCGGTGTCCGCGGTGCTGCGGTTTTCTGCAGACATACCAACCACTGACCGCACTACTGGGTATTTTACTATGCTCCGATGTATTGGTTTTTGGTAGTTAGTAGAGTAGTGGGTGGAGAGGGCATGCATTGAAGAGTCTGTGCATTGGCTGGAAGTACTGTCTTAGTATGTCAAGTGAAGTGGATAGGGCTTGAGGTGGTTGTGTTATGTTTTTGGGTTGTGGTCAGTTGGCAGGTGTTTTCTTGCATGGGTTTGTTATGCTGCATTGGTTGTGGCCAGGGCCTAAGCACCCTTCGGCCAAGCACCCAAGACTCTAACCCTGGCCACAACCACCCCAGCATAACACATTTGGACTGTGGTATGTGGGTTGCATAGGAGGTATGTTTTAAAAGGTTTGTGTACTGGTTGCCAGTAGTGTAATAGTATTCATAAAACAGTGGACATGGTGTGTGGTAGTTGGTTTGTTGGACTGTGTTCAGAATGTTGGTACCGGAGACTCTAGGCAATTTGGGCTGTGGTTAGTGGTACGGTGTTCACTTGCATGGATGTGTTATATTGCAGTGTTTGTGACTCCAATCATTGTATACTTACTGTTTGCTTTGTTGAGGCTTTATGCAGTTTTTTCATGGTATGGGAAATTGGAGTAGACATTATTTTTTCATTCTCTGTGATAAAAGAAAAGATCACATGTTGGTGTAGGTAGTTTGTAATGAGTTATTGCACTGCATAGTAGACATTTCTGTACTTTGTCGACCCTCATAGTTAGTACTCTACAAGCACTATGCTTCAAACCAGTGTACTGAGCAATTTGCTCAGTTCCTGTGTTTGTTCGTAAAATCACTGGGTCTGCGGGAAAAAATACATGCAGGATTAAAAAAAACTTTCTATGCTATGGTACAATATTATTCGGTGGTTGATTTCAGTAGGAGGAATTGAATAGGTGTATGGTTTTAGATTTGAAAGTGGTGGTACTATTGTTGCAATTAGATACCGAATGTGTGCCGAATTTTTGCAGCTTAAATTCACCCGATACCGTCCGGACCGGGACCTCCACTCTGCTACGTCTAACCTGCTTACTGTCCCTAGGTTTAACCGGGCAAGGCTCGGTGGTAGAGCCTCCCTGAATCTCTTAGGGCCACCGTTAACCATCTTGGATTCAGAAGAGCGTTGAAAACCAACCTGTTCTATGCCGGACCACTCCATTGGTCTTCTTCGACTGGGTTGCTTCCTTCCAGCGCCATGATGCCTTTGGGCGAACGCACGCTTTACAAATGTTAATAACATAACATAACATACCAGTTGGCGTATTCTAATTGTTTATTTCTTGCTGCATTTTAGCAGTATTCATTTATCTGTTTGGTTGTTGCAGAATTTTGGGGCAGTTAGATACCTGTTGGCATATTCTTACTGTTGATAGTTTTGAAGTTGTTGAGGGTATTTTTATATGTAATAAGTGTTGCAGGGTTTTCTTAGAAAAACATATATTGCACTTTTCTGGTTGTAGTTAGATACCAGTTGGCGTATTCTAACTGTTTATAATTGTTCACTGTTAGATAGCTGCTGTCTTATTCTATTAGTTTATGGATTTAAAGTTTATTAAGGACATTTTGTAGATGTTTATACTCAGATTAGTGAATACATTTTGGTTTTAAGAATATTAAGTAAGCGTTTACAAGATTGGCTGGTAATCTCTGTTTTAGAGTAATGGAAGTATCATTACATTCGAACCATCCACATTTCTGTTTAATGTATGCAGTGTAGTAACCTGCATTGGTTGTGGCTCCTGCGTGGTAGATTATTCCTACTGTTGTGAAGGTTTTCTTACCAAGTGATACTTGTCCATGTGTGAATCCAGTCAGCTTGCAGTTATGATATGGTATTTGTATTTGTAATTGTAACGCGCCTATACACAAGTGTTTCAAGGCACGACGAGGCAGGGAGGGGGGGACAAGGGGAGACAGACAACGATCCTACTAGGCCAGGTGTCATTCAGATCGCGCAAGTGCAGGGTAGGGGAGGGGGAAAAGTGCAAGGGAAGGGAGGGGGGGAAGTGCAGTACAAGGTAAGTGGCGTACGTAATAAATAAATAAATAGGGCCAGCTGGTGGCAAGTGTGAGGTAAGTGCAGAACAAGTGCTGGGGAGGGGGGGGCTGTAGGGATCCAGAGACAGTCCCGCAGTGCAAAGGGGTTCCAGGGCATCAGTGCAAGTGGAGAGTGGCAGGCCCAGGACCGAGGCCGTTTAGAGTGGTCCAGTTGCAGGATCAGTGCAGTTTCAGTGAAAATTAATTAGCTGTTCAGCAGGGGAGAGGGAGAGGGAAAGCAGAAGCAAAGAGGAAGGTTTGAGGTGCTTCCGGAACCGGAGATGGTTCTCCTCAAGTTTCAGGGAGGCAGGAAGGCTGTTCCGAGGGAGGCCCCTGCCGCGGAGAGAGATCTACCCCAGCTCGTTGCTTCGAGAAGCGGCTAACCCTGAGGGAGTTGGAGGCGGATGAGCGAAGGGCTCGGGAAGGAAGATATTTGGGAAGAGAGAGTTGAAGGTATTAGGACCCAGGCCCCAGAAGGCCTTGTGGACAATGCAGAGGGTTTTGAACTTTATCCTCGCAGCCACTGGAGCCAGTGTAGAGATTTCAGTCCTGGAGAGATACGTCCCTGGGCTTGAGGCCAAGGACAAGTCTCGCAGTTCTGTTCTGGATAGTTGCAGAGGGCGGAGAGTGGAGGCAGGCAGATTAAGATAGAGGCTGTTACAATAGTCCAGCTTCGAGAGAACCAGGGCTCGGGAGACAGTGAGCTTCTGGGGGAAGGAGAGGAAGGGAAGAATACCTCTGAGGAGGTGCAGCTGGTAGTGTGACCTCTTGGCGACGTCAGAAATATGAGGAGAGAAGGAGAGTGTGGAGTCGAAGATGACCCCAAGGTTTTTTGCCTTGCAGGTAGGAGCAGGGAGGGGCCAAGGAGGCAGGCCAGAGAGCTACAGGGAAGGAGGGAGTGGGAGTACGATGAGTAGAATCTCAGTCTTACTGGCATTAAGGCAGAGGTCATGGCGGCACACCATTCTTGGATAGCAGACAGACAGTCAGAGATGAGGGAAGGAGAGGGGGAGGCTGAGGGTAGCCTGAAAATGAGCTGGGTATCGTCCGCATAGCACTGGAAATTAGGGCAGAGAGCGGCGATGCGGTGGGCAAGGAGTGCCAGATACTGGTTGAACAGCCAGGGAGAGAGATTAGATCCCTGGGGACACCACAGGTGGAGAAAAAGATGTCGGAGAGGAAGGACCCAGTTGGACCTGGAGGGTCGATTTGAAAGGAAAGAGGTCAACCACGCCAGAGCCTGACCAGTGATACCCAGGTTTTCCCGGAGACGGTTGAGCAGGATGGCATGGTTGACAGTGTCAAAGGCAGAGGAGAGATCGAGCAGAATGAGAACACACGGAGTGTTGGAATCAAGGTTCAAGAGCAGGTCTTCACGGATGTTCAGGAGAGCAGTTTCGTGCTTCTGGCAGCTCTGAAGCCAGATTGATGGTCATGAAGACTACCAACAGATTCAGCATGGAGGTTAAGCTGGGAGATGGCCAGTTTCTCGAGGAGCTTGCCCAGGAAGGGAGTGATGGAGATAGGGCGATAGTTAGCCGGGCAGGAGGGGTCGGAAGAGGGTTTCTTGAGAAGACGGTGCACAAGGGAGTGCTTGAGGGGGGAAGGGAAGACTCCAGAGGCGAAGGAGTGGTTGCAAAAGTCAGCCAGGGCAGGAGCCAGGAGTCAATGTGGTCCTTGATAGTTTTGGAGGAACAGGGGTGAACCTGTTTAGACGAGACTTTCATAGATCAGACTTGTCTGGAAACCTCGTCAGCAGAGAAAGGTGGAAAGGCAGAGAAAGAGGGAGGAGGGGTGACCGCAGAAGGGCAGAGGAAGGGCCGGGTAGGGAGGGAGGAGGTGAAAGAGGAGAGCGAGGACAGGATGTCCTGAGTTTTAGAGATGAAGTGAGAGGCCAGTGCAGTGCAGAGGGCCTGGGAGGGGACAGGAGAGGTAGAGACTGCAACAGAGTTGGCCAGCTCCTTGCAGATTTTAAAGAGTTCGGCGGAGTTGTTTGATGCCGCAGAGATGCATGCTTGGATAAGGGCTCTCTTCTTGGTGAGAACGGAGAGCCGGTACTGCCTTTGGAGCAGGCGGCAGGCCAGTTTGTCAGAGGATGAACATGAAGCACGCCATTTCCTCTCTGCAACCCTGCACTTGCGTTTTAGGGTGGCGAGATCCGAGTCATACCAGGAGTTACATTTGGCTTTGGGCTTCAGGCGGATTCTCATGACGGGGCAAGGATATCAAGAGTAACAGATATAGCAGAGTGGAGCATGAGAGGGCTGTGTCAGGGTGGGAGTCAGCCGAAGGGGCAGGGGGGGCGAGAAGGTAGCAGCGAAAGCCTCAACTGACACACGCTTCATGGGTCGGATGACCGAGAAGGTGGGTGGCAGTGATGAGGGTGGCTTACCTGTGGGGTAGGCAGGGTGAGGTGGGAGGATAGGAGAAAGTGATCACTCCAGGAGAGAGGAGTGGAGAGAGGGACGGAGAGGGGAAGGTCAGAAGAGATCAGAGCATCAAGAGTGTGCCCAGCAGAGTGAGTAGGCCCAGATGGGAGAATAGAGAGTGAGAGAGAGTCGCAGAGGTCACGAAAGAGACCAGTGGGGGGACTGGAGCATCAAGGTGGATGTTAAAGTCGCCAAGAAAGAGGAGTTGAGTGGTTGAGGACAGGAGTGCGGAGGAGAGGTCAGCCCACTCAGAGAGGAAGGAGGAAATTTGACCAGGTGGCCGATAGATAGTAGCCACGGTAAGGGAATGGCTAGAGAGAGAGAGAGAGTCGGCAGACAAGGCATTCAAAAGAGGAGTAGGTCTGCGTAGGAGTGACAGTGGCAGGAATCCACTCAGGGAAGATAAGGGCAACACCACCCCTGCACGGTTGGCCTGGCACGGAGAGGATCTTGTAACCGTCAGGTAGGAGTGTGTCAAAGCTGGTGGCAGAGCTGGCTGTGAACCATGTCTCAGTGAGACAAAGGACGTCGAGGTCCAGTTCCTCAAGAAGGTGACAGATATTGGAGGAGTGCTTAATGGCAGAGCGAGTGTTTAGTGTGGCAATGTGGAGAAGGCTGCCATCCTTGAAGAACTTCCGGGGAGGGGTACAGATCAGAGGTACGCCATGCAGAGGTATTGAAGAAGGAGGTGAAGAAGAAGGAGCACGAGCACGAGGTGAAGAAGGAGCACGAGAGGGGGCAGGGACGGAGGCTAGAGGCAAGGTAGCCAAGGATAGAGGAGGGGGGACAGCAGGAGAGGAGAGGAAGTTGATGAGGTGTGGGAAGCGTCTATCGAAGAGGTGAAGGTTGGCCTGAGGGCCTTGGACCAAGACGGTCCCGTTAGCGTAGACATTAATGATGGCCTTAGAGGAGCGGAAGGGGGCCAAGAGGACATCCCAACGGGTGCCACCATTAATGGGAGAGGAGGAGAAAGGAGAGAGCACAGAGACCATATGAAGGGTCCATAGGTCAGGCGAAGGCATAAAAAAGAGGATGTCAGTGAGAGTTTCCTTAGAGCAGGCATTAGTGTAGGTGTCAGCGATAGGGAGGCCTGGGTTGGAGACCAGGATGTCCTTTTTAAACTTTTTCCTACCAGATTTAGTGAGGAGAGCAGGATAGTCAATGGAGAAGCAGTTAGAGAAGATAGGCGAGACGGAGAGCACCATGGAGTAAGGAGGGAGGGAGGTGGGGGGGGAGACAGACGAAACGAGAGCACGCAGACAGGAAGTGAGCGGCAAGCACAAGTTACCACAATTAGAGCAAGCAAACAGTAATGCGTATTAGGTACCGGGCCACCTAAGTTTGAGAATCCTGCGAGGGGAGAAAAGCACCCTAGTATACCACAAATCAGAGCAAACAGTAATGCGTATTAGGTTCCGGGCCACCTAAGTTTGAGAATCCTGCGAGGGGAGAAAAGCACCCTAGTATACCACAAATCAGAGCAAACAGTAATGCGTATTAGGTACCGGGCCACCTAACTTTGGGCGAACGCACGCTTTACAAATGTTAATAACATAACATAACATACCAGTTGGCGTATTCTAATTGTTTATTTCTTGCTGCATTTTAGCAGTATTCATTTATCTGTTTGGTTGTTGCAGAATTTTGGGGCAGTTAGATACCTGTTGGCATATTCTTACTGTTGATAGTTTTGAAGTTGTTGAGGGTATTTTTATATGTAATAAGTGTTGCAGGGTTTTCTTAGAAAAACATATATTGCAGTTTTCTGGTTGTAGTTAGATACCAGTTGGCGTATTCTAACTGTTTATAATTGTTCACTGTTAGATAGCTGCTGTCTTATTCTATTAGTTTATGGATTTAAAGTTTATTAAGGACATTTTGTAGATGTTTATACTCAGATTAGTGAATACATTTTGGTTTTAAGAATATTAAGTAAGCGTTTACAAGATTGGCTGGTAATCTCTGTTTTAGAGTAATGGAAGTATCATTACATTCGAACCATCCACATTTCTGTTTAATGTATGCAGTGTAGTAACCTGCATTGGTTGTGGCTCCTGCGTGGTTGATTATTCCTACTGTTGTGAAGGTTTTCTTACCAAGTGATACTTGTCCATGTGTGAATCCAGTCAGCTTGCAGTTGATTTTGGTACCATTTGCATTGAAACGCAAAAGCATTAATATTACGTATTCAATATGTGACTGTATTTGTAAGGTGGAACGATTATCAGAATTGCATGTAGTACATATTATGCCATGGTTTGCACTTTGTACAATTTGCTGAAATGGAATGGATTTACAGTTAGGTATGGATACATACACGAAGCGTTCATTAGGGACTTATTCCTGTGCCACATGGCTGCAGAGAGTGCATGTATGCTTCCACATGTATGAAATCTGGAAGATTCCATTTATAAGTATGTTTTTGATTTCCAGTACTTGTAGTAAGTACATTAGAAATTCTTGTGGATCTTCTTTTGTGTTTATAGTGAATCTGACCATTACAGCACAGTAGTCCAATTCCTGCCTTATTCCAGAAACACTGTAAGTGTTGTCAGGATTTTTGTTTGCATTTCTGTGAAGGACTAACATTTGCAAACATAATTGGTCTGTCCCGTTAAAGTAAATGTTTTCAACAATTGGTGGCAATTGGAATAGAATATTGATTCCTACATTTGCATAGCAATTTACTCCAGTTGTATTAAAAAATGTGAATGGACCAGACATTTCTGTGTCTAAGTTATTTGTTGGAAGTGTGCGTTGTTTCTTCAAAGAGGTAGTTGGTTTTGTTTGTGCAGTAGATCCTTCTTTGGTTGTGGTCATTGATGAAGTATTAGCTTCTTTTAATTTCTTTGGAGGTATTGTTGTGAGATCCTGTATAATTTGAGTCTGAACTAGTTTTCTTTTACAAACTTTTGCTTTTTGAGGAACAGGATAGGTTCTGAGATGGGGTGCGTAGAGTGCACGTAGTCTATTGTATTGTACAATGCAAGGAATATCAGTGTTTACTTTACTTGCATCAAAGTTGACTAGAAATAGTCCTTCAAGTGTACGTAGGCGGGATAGTGCTAAACAGCTCATGCCTTCTTTAAACACTGTGCTGCCAATATCTATCAATGCTTGATCTAGGGTAAGACCTTGTGATTTATGAATGGTGACTGCGTATGCTAGAGATAGAGAACATTGTTCTCTGCGTACATACATGTCCTTGAAAATAAGGAATCGGGCTGTTGAGGGTCCTATCCTTTTAACTTCTGACAGTTTGTCAAAGTGAATATTGACAAACTGAATGTTGTTGTTACGTGGGTATGTTTGAAAGCCAACAACTGTACCAAGTGATCCATTAAATAGTCCTTGCTCCACGTCAAGGTTACGTTTGAGCATTACTCTACAGTTTAAATAAAATTATTCCTAGGGTTTTCACTAAGGAAGTGAAAACCCTAGGAATATACATTGACTCCTCCCTCTCCTTCCGCAAACAGGTTAGCTCTGTGGTATCCTCCACGGCCTACACATGTAAGCTTATAAGAGCAGCCAAACCCTTCTTATCCTCCCAAAGCTGCATTACACTAGCCAGAGCCCTTGTATTATCAAAACTGGACTATTGTAATGCCCTCTACGTAGGAGCTAGCAAACAGGTTACTAACAAAATACAGATGCTACAAAATAACGCTCTCAGAGCAGCGCGCAGCATCCCCAAGAGAGAACATATCTCCAACATTAGGAGAGCCCATAACTGGCTCAACACAACATATATAATCCTGCTCAAAGTAGCCTCACTAACACACAAATGCCTCAACAACGCTGCCCTCCGCTACCTAGTCGATAGAAAAAGTACACACTCCTCCAACAGACCTACCAGAACCTCCAACGCTAATCTTCTCACAGTTCCCAGATTCAAACGCACCAAAATGGGTGGAAACAGCTTCCAGGTGAAAGCAGCCCAACACTGGAACTCCCTACCACCTTCTCTAAAAACACCCCAAACCTACACACTCTTTAGACGCAACTACATACACCGGATAAAGAACAATGACCGCTAACTCCATCCATCCCACCTCACCGCTATCCACCTTGCAAATATGTATATTTGTAAATCCGTAAACTTTTGCCTTTTGCATGACTGCTTCAACCATCTATTATCCATTGTATTTACTGTATTGTATCTATAAAACCATTGCAATTACTGTACTGCATTATAACATGTAACCAAGCTGCGAATAACCTAGTTGCTCCTGCGCCCTCATACCCTCGGGTCCGGTGCGCAATACAAATGAATAAACTAAACTAAACCAAACCAAACTTAAAGATCATTTTAATATTTTCTCTAAACCAGCTGTGTTAGAGATAGTTTTTTAAGGTATTTAGTTGTGCTGTGGCTTGTTCACACATGGGTAGTGTCATACCATGCACGTCCAGTTTGTCTGTGGAGTAAATTTGAACTATTGGTTGCATTTCTTTGTTCAACATTGTTTTATTGAATTGTGCACATCTTGCAAGAGTTGGCATCAAGGACATACAGTTTACATTTTTGTGTGCTAATTGTTCCATGAAATCAGTAGCACATGAGTTATGCCCGTAGAGGGCATGGATGGGCCTGGTATTTAATATAGATTGTGCTTCTTTAGATAGTACACCAACTCTAATACTTTTTAAAATGTTGGCGTAGGTGAGGTCTGCAGACTGATGCATGTTTTCCGTTAATTCTTTGTATTGGAAATGTTGCTAAAGATTGACATTTCCTATGCTGCTAGAGTTTTACGGCATAGTTTGTGCCCTAAGGTTTTAAAAATAGGTTCACCTTTAACTGGTGTTAATTGAAGAAGATCTCAGAAAACAATAATGTGTCTTTACGCCAAAGAGTTCTTCGTAGTCTGTTTTGAGGACCTTTTGTAATCTGAGGTGAATCACCACCAACATTAGGTTGGAGACCATGCTCACCTCATATATTAGCAGCATTTTCATTTGTTTCAAAACTCTGCGTAGTTCGATTGCAGCTTCTGGAGAAAGTTTGTAGTAGTCTCATTTGTTTTGGTGTTCTACTGGAAGGAGAAGTAATCGGTGTAAAGTGACACAGCCTATATTGTAGGCGGCTAAACCTGTGGGGGCAGTTACAACAGCGGACAGTTTGTTGTTTGTCAATTGTTGGAGGAACTTTCTGATGATTTTTATTAAGAATGTTGTCCCTGAACCAGCTTGACCCCTCACACATAGCAGTATAGGTTTGTAGTCTTGACAGGTACAAGTTTTAGTTTCGTGCGGCACACCATGTTCAATTTGGTTCCATGTAATAATGTCGCCACAAAAATCTCGCCATGCAAAAATATCGCCAAATAATTGCCGGTTTTTGTGGCGACATTATTGCATGGAACATGCAGGGGACACCCCCGCAACCTCCAAACTTTTTTTTTTCTTTTCTTTTCGAATTTTTTGTTTGTTTTTCTCCCTATCCCCATATATATGGTCACCCATATAATATCGCCGCAACCTTTTCCCGGCGATATTATTTACGGCGACCATATATATGGGGATAATATTACCTGATACCTTCAATTTGTTTTGTTATTTCTAGAAAAATGCTACGCTCTTCATTGCTAATGCACTGATCTAAATAGCATCGGCTATTGCATTGCACACGAGGCATCCTGCCTCAAGAAGGCCGCCATCCTGAAAAGCCCTGCTGCCTTCCATGTCCTACTGCAAGCCTGTCCTTCGTTGTTCCTGATGGGCTGGCTGACCATATTTACATTGCACCCAATTGCCGGCAGACGATCGCTGGACTAGGGAGTAAGGCCAAGGAAAGAAGGCCACTCCCCTGACTGAGCTGACTGAGCGTGCCACGCTGCGAGCTGCTCCATGTCCCTGTGCTCTTCAACATCTCGACCTGCTCACCTGCAGTGCTCCCGCTTCGCCAGACCCGACCTTTTTACTACTACCGGTGAGACTCTGCCTATTTCATCATAACTAGCTGATACTGACTATTGTACTCTGTTCACCACCCCATGTCAGCACAAATACCATGATTCCCCTGACACAAACTGTATTGTCTAGCATGTCCAATCTATATGCTTTATTGCACGCCTAAGCTCCACAGTCCTCGAACCCCTATTCGCTGCACTTGCCACTGCTGTAAAAAGCAAAATAATGTCCGCCCAGGTGTACCCCTCTCCTTGCCTGATGAGGCAGTGATTCTCCGAAAATCGCTGCAACGCTACTGCCCGATTTCCTACTAATATCATTACCCTGCAGCTGTATATTCTGTACTTCTCCTGCTTCCTGTAATATCTTCTTGCGTGCATGATACACAAGTATTTGCTCTAACCTACTGCCAGTGATATTCTGTTGTTAGCATATGCACATTTATTCATGTACTGCTAGTTTTAATATCAGTAATTTGCACCGTTTCACTCCTGAGCGCCGCATACAGTGATTCAACTGATACGTGTCCTCATTTTATACCTCCAATTGCACGACTCCTACCGTATTGCCCACTATGTGTCCCTCCCAATCTGAACTTCATGTTAATACTGTTAGGGAACTGTGTAAATATGAGTAAGCTGTAGTTCTAAATAAAGTGATAGCTCTCAAACAGCTCACCTTGGCAATCGATGACTTCAACTGGAAGGATTAAGCAGCTGTGAAGATTTCCCAGTGACAGCCCTGGCCACTCAGCCCAGGGTAATGTAACCCAGGAGAGCGGGCAGGACTCCCAGGGAAACCCTCAATGGGAAGAAAACCTGGACGAAATCCCAGCTCGTGCAGATCAGGTTTATGATGGAAGGTGGACGTCTCCGACAGGAACCCCGGGAATCACACAAGACACTTTGGTCTGCAGGAATGAGAAGTGAAGAAATAGGAAGCAGGTTAGAAGAGGGTTCATAGAAGGGAAAGGAAAAGAGATTTCAATGAGAACACTCTCACCCGAAAAGGACTAAGGGAAAGTTCGGATGGAACCTGGCTGAGAAGGACAGCTTCGGGAGAGTCTGGAAGGATAACAGGAGATGAGAACCTGGCAAATATCCAAGGGAATCCTAGAGAAAGGGAACTTACTCAGATGTGGATCTGGCCGGAATGGGAGACAAGTAAGATGGATTAGCGAAGCCGGTTGAGAATGAAACCAGCGAAGGCTGAGAGGAGGATCTGACGAGAGAAAGCAACACAGGGTAAGTAAGAACCGCTACCGGCAGAGAGAAATGAGAGCATGAAGAGGAAGGATTCAGAAGCGAACTCACGGAGCGTCAAAGGCAGAAGCAACGCGAAGCACTGGTCGCTTCGTTTCCGGATAAAGGATCACGTGATCGATCGACCGCACGTCAAGGGAGCGTGCAACTACTAGACCGCTGCCAGCGGGTCGGGGAAATTCACCAGCTTCCATCTTAGAAATGTTCGGAATCAGGGCGCCGCACAAGCGGGTCCGTGCCCATAAAGACCACTTGCCGCGATGTGTAACAGTATGCCCTCTCCTCCGGGAGGGCGCCCCTGGTTTACCCGGATGAAGCAGGAAAAAACGCCGCACAAGACGGTGTGCATGAACCCCAGAAGCTGGCTCCCAAGTTCTTTCAGCAGGAGAATAACCTTTCCAGTCAATCAGAAACTGCAATCGACCACGATGGTATCGTGAGTCACAAATAGCAGCTACCTCAAATTCAGGACCACTGTCAGTGAGAATCGGAGGAGGTAGAGAATCACTATTGCGATGAAAACGATCCCGCACCACTGGCTTAATCTGAGACAGGTGGAAAACCGGGTGAATCCGAGACCAGGAAGCAAGTAAGGCAAGTCGGACAGCGGCCGCCCCAATCTTGGAGAGAACTAGAAAAGGACCAAAGTATCTGGGAGATAGCTTAGATGGGACCAAATTACGAGGAAGAAATCTGGAAGCCAACCAGACCGAATCCCCGATGGTCAGTTCCTTAAAGTCTCGACGATGATGATCAGCATACTTCTTTGCTCGATCCTGAGCTTTCTGTAACGACTGCTTGGCCAGTCTCTGTCCCTCATGGATATCTGCAATCAGAGAATCCACCCCCGGACAGTCAGAATCGGAGGGAGAAACATTCGGAGCAAAGGAAGGGTGATAACCATAAGTACAGAAGAAGGGAGTGGACTGGAGAGCAGAATGCAAAGAATTGTTGTACGCAAATTCTGCTAGTGGGAGCAGTTCCACCCAATTATCTTGAGCTGCAGAAATAAAGCACCGTAAATATCCCTCGAGGGTTTGGTTCAATCGCTCAGTTTGACCGTTCGTCTGAGGATGATATCCAGAAGAGAGGGCACGTTTAATCCCCAGAATGCGAAAGACCTGTTGCCAAAAGAGAGAGGTGTACTGAGGACCTCTGTCCGACACAATGGTGTCCGGTAGACCATGACGAGAAAATACCTCAGAGAGAAAAATGTTGGCCATGGAAGGAGCATTTGGTAATCTTCGCAGAGGGGTAAAGTGTGCTAACTTGGTGAAGTAATCGATCGTTACCATGATAGTAGTCATATTCGCTGATGGCGGTAGGTCTGATATGAAATCAGTGGAAATGATTTGCCAAGGACGGTCTGGTATGGGCATTCTTGCTAATAATCCTAATGGTGGTGAACGAGGGGACTTAGCAAGAGCACATATTTTACAGGCGGCTACATAATCCCGGACATCAGATCTCATGGAAGGCCACCAGAAATGACGTTGGATGAGTTCCAATGTGGGAAGTACACCCCTATGTCCTGCAGCACGTGAGTCATGGCAGATTTTTAACACCTCCAGTTGTAAAGAAGGAACGGGAATCAACACTTGAGTACCATGAAAGTAGTATTCTTTTTCCTTGGAGAGAAGATAAGTTGATGCCAGGTCTTCACAAAGAGTTTTATTAAGAGCGGTGGCTGTTCGTACCTCTTGCAGGAAATCAGTGAGTACAGCAATAAATCGAGCATTGGGAAACATCTTTTCTGGGCAAAACGAGGAAGTTGGAGAATCCTTACGGGATAAAGCATCTGCTCTTAAATTCTGTCTGCCAGGCCAGTAAATAAATTCTATCCGAAAGGGTAAGAAGAAATAAGCCCAACGTGCTTGTCTGCTGTTAGTGGTATAAGCATTTTGGAGAACCTTGAGATTTTGGTGATCAGTACGCACCAAGACAGGAAAGGGTGAGCCCAAAAGCAAATGTCTCCATTCCTCGAAGGCGCGTTTGATAGCCATCAGTTCCTTCTCAAGTACTGAATAATTTATCTCAGCAGAATTAAATGTCTTGGATAAGTATGCCACCGGTCTTTCTTCACCTTGTTCTGATGCCTGTAACAACACAGATCCTAACGCATTCTGAGAAGCGTCTGTCTCAACAATGAATTGTTTGGATTGGTCAGGGTTGATCAAAATTGTGGAGGAAGTAAACATTTCCTTCAAACTATCGAATGCTTTCTGAGCTGAATCATTCCAGACAAATGATACCCCTTTTTTGAGAAGTCGAGTCAAGGGGAGTATGATTTCTGAGAAGGAAGGAATAAATTTACGATAAAAATTGGCGAACCCCAAAAACCTCTGTATGTCCTTTATTCCTGTTGGAATAGGCCAATCCACAACTGCGGATATCTTCTTGGGGTCCATGGAAATGCCCAGGGAAGATAGGACAAATCCTAGGTAGGTAACTTGTTTCTGATGGAATTCACACTTGGATGCTTTGCAGTAGAGATGGTTGGATTGCAGACGTTCTAATACGATGTTAACATGGTGTATATGTTCCTCTTGGTTGTTGGAGTAAACAAGGATATCGTTGAGATAGATGATGGCGAACCGGAACAATATGTCGGCAAATAGATGGTCCATGAATCTCTGAAATATCGCAGGAGCATTAACTAAGCCAAATGGCATAACGTGATATTCATAATGTCCAAAAGGAGTCCGAAATGCGGTCTTCCATTCGTCTCCGGGTGCAATACGAATAAGATGGTATGCACCACGAAGGTCCAACTTGTTATACCAAGAAGCCCCTCGAACTGCTTCCACAATATCCGTGATGAGAGGCATGGGATATTTGTCAGTTGTGGTTATCTTGTTGAGTCCCCGATAATCTATACAGGGACGGAGCTCATCAGAGTCCTTTTTGGGAATAAAGAATAATGATGCTCCTGCAGGAGACACCGACTCAGAAATGAGACCATTCCGTAAATGGGTTTGAAGGTATTCTTTTAATGCCGCCTTTTCCTTTTGCGACAGGACGTACATGCGGCCAAAGGGAATGGGCTGGTCGGGAAGCAGATCTATGTGACAGTCATCTCTTCGATGAGGAGGGAGATTAGGAAATTCAGGGTTTTCAAACACTGATCGGTAAGGTTTATGACAGTCAGGAATCTCAAGTTGGCTGATGGAAGATACCGTCGGTTTGAGAGTCTCATCTGAAGGTATACGGATCCCCACTGATTCTTGAGAAAGACAATGACGGACACAATATTCTGACCCTAGAAAAAGAGTTCCAGCGGTCCAGTTTATGAATGGGTTATGTAATCTCGGCCAAGGGAGTCCAAGGATAATTGGGTAATGGGCAGTTCTGATTACATCAAAAACCAGGGTTTCTTTATGGCTAGATATTTTACAAGTGAGTGGAATGGTTTGCTCTTTAATGGGGCCCGAACTCAGAGGTGTACCATCTACTCCCTGAATAGGAGTAACCAAAGTCTTTGGTACCTGAGAGATACCGTGTAATTTTGCCCACTCCACATCCGGTTATAGCCGGTCAAGTGGCACAGCGAGTAGAGCGCTCGCTTTGACATCTGTGCAGAGCCTGCTAACGCAGGTTCGAATCCCGGCGGGGCCAAACTCAGCCTTTCATCCTTCCGAGGTCGATAAATGAGCACCACAACACCGTGGGTAATAATAAGCAGCGCTCAGATACCTGAGGGTTCGTAGCGCTATATAAATGCCAAATTATTTTTTTTTTTTTTATCCACAAAGTTACCAGCCGCTCCGCAGTCTATTATGGCCGGAATACCTGGGATGACATTTTCTGGTAGCAGGATGGAAAGAGAAACTACCACCATGGCCTGGTTGCTTAGAGAGTTGTCAAGTGACATACTTGTCTGATACGGGGAAGAATGATACTGGGCACTTACCGGTCTTCCCTCAACGGTAAGGCTTTGAAGTTTCCCGACTTGGGAATAGGAGAGCGACGAGGAGGAACTAAGTGACAGTCTTTCAAAACATGATTAGAGGACCCACAGTACATACATAGTTTCAAAGATCTTCTCCTATCCCTTTCAGTAGCTGAGATCGGTCCTCGAATGGTCCCAACTTGCATGGGTTCTTCAGTAGGAGACAGAGATTTCTGAGGGGTTGTGGAATAATCCCACTGTGGTCGTGTACCTTTCCCTTTTTTCCTTTCGCATGTCCTTTCATGCATTCGGTAATCAATCTGCATGGTTAATGTGATCATATCAGCTAGATTAGCGGGACGAGGGACTTTAGAGACCTCGTCCTTTAGTTCATCTGTGAGACCTCTCCGAAAAAGAGTAAGGAGACCTTCATCTGGCCAGCCTAGTTCAGAGGATAGTTGTTTAAACTGAGTGATATACCAAAGTAATTCTTTGTTTCCTTGTTTTAAATCGAGAAGTCTCTCTTGTGTGGCAACCGAAATCTCCTTTCTTCCAAACATGGATTTGAGGCTGTTAGTGAAAGCGGTGTAAGAATCGAGAATAACATTGTTGGAGGTTACTAAAGGAGTCGCCCAAGCTAACGCAGGACCAGAAAGGTGGGAAATGACATAGCCTACCTTATCTTTATCTGTAGGGAAGAAGCAAGGTTTGAATGTGAATTGGACGGTACAACTGTCAAGGAATTCTTTTAGTCTATAAGGATCACCGTCGTACATAATGGAATGCAAAGACGACGGGGGAGTGTCTGAAAAAGCTCTAGCTACGTGATGTCGTAGTTGAGCATTATCCTGTTTCAAGGATTGTACCTCTAATGACATGGCCTGCATGGCCGTCATTAGCTGCTGCATTTGTTGTTCCATTTGGAATTACGATTGCCAATATTCCTTCGGGCGTTGCTTACTGTTAATACTGTTAGGGAACTGTGTAAATATGAGTAAGCTGTAGTTCTAAATAAAGTGATAGCTCTCAAACAGCTCACCTTGGCAATCGATGACTCCAACTGGAAGGATTAAGCAGCTGTGAAGATTTCCCAGTGACAGCCCTGGCCACTCAGCCCAGGGTAATGTAACCCAGGAGAGCGGGCAGGACTCCCAGGGAAACCCTCAATGGGAAGAAAACCCTGGACGAAATCCCAGCTCGTGCAGATCAGGTTTATGATGGAAGGTGGACGTCTCTGACAGGAACCCCCGGGAATCACACAAGACACTTTGTCTGCAGGAATGAGAAGTGAAGAAATAGGAAGCAGGTTAGAGGAGGGTTCATAGAAGGGAAAGGAAAAGAGATTTCAATGAGAACACTCTCACCCGAAAAGGACTAAGGGAAAGTTCGGATCTGGAACCTGGCTGAGAAGGACAGCTTCGGGAGAGTCTGGAAGGATAACAGGAGATGAGAACCTGGCAAATATCCAAGGGAATCCTAGAGAAAGGGAACTTACTCAGATGTGGATCTGGCCGGAATGGGAGACAAGTAAGAGGGATTAGCGAAGCCGGTTGAGAATGAAACCAGCGAAGGCTGAGAGGAGGATCTGACGAGAGAAAGCAACACAGGGTAAGTAAGAACCGCTACCGGCAGAGAGAAATGAGAGCATGAAGAGGAAGGATTCAGCGAACTCACGGAGCGTCAAAGGCAGAAGCGACGCGAAGCACTGGTCGCTTCGTTTCCGGATAAAGGATCACGTGATCGGTCGACCGCACGTCAAGGGAGCGTGCAACTACTAGACCGCTGCCAGCGGGTCGGGGAAATTCACCAGCTTCCATCTTAGAAATGTTCGGAATCAGGGCGCCGCACAAGCGGGTCCGTGCCCATAAAGACCACTTGCCGCAATGTGTAACACTTCACTTATTGCTTACCTATCTTGCTAATACTAATCGCTGACAATTGGCAAGAGAACCTGGTACACGAACTGTCAGCCTACTATGTCAATAGCCTTGTAAATCTATAGTTTCTTTAGTACTAGCGCACTAGCTATTAAATGCAATGTTATTTGTTATACTTAGTTAGATTTGCCTTAAACATTATAATGTATCTATATTGCACAAATGTATTCCAGCAGAACTCACACCTCAACACCACCACATCAGCGCACCCTACCTAACTTCACTTTCTCCTCCCTCTTTCTCATCACCCTCACCTTCTGGGCAACCTGCAGCATGCCCCCCATACACACTGACCTCATACCACCAGCTGACCCTTATCCCACTGCACGCCAAACCGACAGGTGCTCTCACACCACCAAAGTGACTGGACAAGCCCACCTCTACTACATGCTCTGCCGACTCAGAACTCGCACCAAGTATCACAGCACCTTCCACAGCATCCCACCCTCCACCCACTTGGGGAACAGCAGACTTAGCGCTCGTACACCCACACCACGCACTAACTTACACCCCCTACATCACACACACCACCCATCCCTCCAACTTTCCGCACCCAACAAACACCATTCACCTCCACACACACCCGCTACTCTTCGCACCGCCACTAACAGCACCCACAAACAACTCCATCCGACACCTACACACACTGACCTTAAATGCGCCCTCATCAACACCCGCTCTATCCCTGCCCATGCCATTGAAATCAATGACCTCATCACCTCCAACAAACTAGACCTACTAGCCATATCCGAATCCTGGCTCCATGAAGCTTCCAGCCCTTCCATTTCTCTCCCCCTCGCCCCAGGATACACCATCCTGAGACAGGACCGCAAGACATCTAAAGGCAGAGGCGTAGCCCTTATCTACAAAAACACCCTCTCCATTAGAATATGCAACCAACAATGGGAAAACAATGCCGATCTCCTCACTACCAAGCTCTCACTCTCTCGTAATTGTACCATAAACAACATAATAACTTACAGGCTGCCAGGATCTCCCTCAGACTACCAAAAGCAACTCCTGCAAATCATAGGCAACAACCTCAAGGACCTCAAGGACTAAGGACAAAACAGCTGCATCCCTTGCCAAAGAACTCACCCACCTAGGGTTCAAACACAAAGTCACAGCTCCAACTCATTGTAAAGGCCGAACCATTGACTGGATCGCCGACCATAACTGCTCATCATCCATCACGGACATCCTAGCCCTCCCATGGACAGATCACCACTATATACAATTCTTTATTCCCACCACTGCCACACACAAGACTCTCATTCATTCCCCACCGCCTAGAGTTATAAACTCTAAAAAACTCACTAAAACCAACCTCGCCCCATTTCTCAATATCCCTGAACTCAAACCTCTGTTCAATAATGACCCCACCTTTCTCACCAACACCTATGCCCATGTCCTCACCCAAGCCATTGAATCCATAGCACCCCTAGAAGAAAAAAAAGAAAATAAATCCATGCACTCCAACTCTTGGTTCACAGAAGAACTATCAGCTCTCCGCACCAAGAAACGGAAAGCCCTAACCAAGTGGCAGTCAGCGCCCAACCAATCCTCTCTCAAGGAATTCAAAGAAATCTCCTCCACTTATAAAAAAGCCATCTTTCACGCCAAATCAGAATCCTACAATCAAAGAATCTCTAAAGCCAACTCTTAATCAAGAGAAATGTTCTCTATCTTTAAGAGCTCACCACACCTATCTCTAGCCCAGATGAAATCATTAAGGATGAAGCTTGGTGCTCCAGCATCCAGACCGCCCTCCTCAACAAAGTTAAAACACGGCTCTCCCTAATAAAACCCCCCCCACCACCCTCCTCTCACATGCCACTCCCTCAAACACCCCTCTTCGTCTTCCGAGATGTCACAGAACTAGAAATCACAGACCTTCTAAAAAAAATCAAACTATCCACATGCAAAGGGGACATCTGCCCTCCAACCATTATCAAAGAATGCACAGATTCACTGGTACCTATCATTACTGCATTCATTAACTCCTCATTTTCATCAGGCATCGTACCACAATGCCTAAAAGAAGCCTGGGTTTGCCCGCTACTAAAAAAGCCGTCCCTTGACCCCACCTTGCCAAATAACTATTGCCCTATCACTACTGTCCCCTTCCTCCTCAAAATCCTAGACAAAGCCGCCCATAACCAAATACAGCACTATCTGGAAACTTACGCCATCCTGGGCAGAAGACAATCAGGCTTCTGCAAGGGCCATGGCACAGAAATCGCCCTCTTAGACTTAAAGAATCAAATCACCAAAATAATGGACACTGGTAAACCTGCCCTCCTGCTTCTCCTCGATCTCTCCACCGCGTTTGATCTTGTTGACCATAACATCCTCACCTCCCACCTTTTCAACACTTCTCGCACAAGGCCAGCACCTGGATAACTTCCTTCCTAGAAGGAAGGGCCATGAAAGTATACTCAGACCTGGCCAATGCATCCCCTGACAGCATCGACTGTGGAGTCCCTCAGGGATCATGCACTGCATCCACTCTTCATAACCTGTTTAGCAAACCTCTCTTTGACTTGTTGGATGCGTTCGGCATAGCATATAGCATACACTAACTATGCCGACGACACTCAAGTCCTCCTCCCCCTCACTGGAGATTATATCCAAGGCACAGAAGCCCTCCTTCAGATATACACCACCATACAAACTTGGATGGCCATCAATGGCCTCTTTTTAAACGGTGATAAAACCGAGGTCATCGTCCTAGCCCCAAAGGAAATTCTAGCCAAACTTGGCCTTGAATACTCCCACTTCACCATTGAAAACAAGAACATTCCAGTCTCTGCATCTGTCAAGACCCTAGGAGTCTACTTAGACTCCACACTCTCAATGATGAAACAGGTCAGCGCCATCTCCTCCGCATCCGCGCTCACCACCAAACTCATCTATGCCATAAAACCCTTCCTAACCTCCCAAAATAGCCTCTCCATCGCCAGGGCTACCATAGGAACGAGACTAGACTACTGCAACGCCCTCCTAACAGGCACCTCAACCAAAAACCTCTACAAACTCCAAATAGTGCAAAATAACGCACTCTGTGCGTCCCTGCACATACCTAAATTTGACCATGTATCCCAGGCAAGACGAAATGCACACTTTCTCCCAGTAAAGGAAAGAATCAATTTCAAAATACTCACCATTACTCATAAATGCATCAATCTAGCCACACCTTCTTACTTATCCGAAACCATACTCAAGAACTCCTCCGACCGTCCCAAAAGAAGCCTTCAGGCTAACCAACTCCGCATACCCACCATAAGAAGAGCCAAAGCCGGCGGCATTGGCTTCCGCCACATTGCACCTAAGCTTTGGAACGCCCTTCCCAACTCACTCAGAGCAGAACCCTCCCTGTTCTCCTTTCGCAAATCACTTAAAACTACACTATTTACCTAACTCTCTACTTCCACATACACCTTTTCCACCTTACCTCACACCTCAAGATTGACTGTATCTCTACAATGTCTCGCAAAATTGCTCTGTGATGCAAATATCGCTGTAACCACCTTGCCCTCCACTGTAACCAGCAAGCTTGTCATCTCTGTAACAGCGTCACAATGCCCCCGGGCTGTTGTGTGCTTTAAAAATACGAATAAATGAATGAATAAATAAATAAATAAGTTGTTTAATTGTGATTTGAGTATAGCAAAGTCTTCTGTAGACCCTTCATACTGGTACATGGTGTTTTCTACTTCAGTCATGGCTAATTCAGCCTCATTTGCTATGAGTGGCTGTCCAAGTGGTTCTTGGCTTCCTGCTAGAGAAGGTTGACTGCTGTCAGGAGTGTCTATATTTAGTTGTGCCTCGAGTTCTTCTTCTTGTTGCTGTTCATTTTGTATTGTGTAAAGTTTATATATGTTATAGTGCTTTCATTTACTTTGAAAGCATCTTCATTGGAGATATAGCTATCTAATAAATCTTCTTCTTTTCTCATGGTTTAAAAAGTTGTAGTAGGGACCTGTAATACAGTTCTTTATGTTGAGGAGTTTTTAATGACAATTTCATATGATTAATTAGGCTGCGTTTAGTAAGTTCCACTAGGCTGCCTTCACAATTTATCGACTCTGTATCTACCTTTCTTCTCATCTGGCATAATATTATTTTTGTATGTGAAGTTTTGGGCTACGTTTGTTTGTTTGTTTGTTTGTTTGTTTGTTTATTTGGTAATGTGCACCAAACCCTTAGGTAACAGGGCGCAACAGGTACAAGGATACTTAAAGCTTAGTTACAAAATGGAAAATGTACAGTAAAGGCAGCAAGGAAAATGCAGTCAGGTACAGTGAGATGGTACAGTAGGTTACATACATAAGGCGGGTATATAGGTATATTTGGCGTATTATCCAAAAAGTGGTTCATAAGTCATTAGATCGCTGCCAGTTTAGAGTATTGTGCATAAAGCTGAAGTAAGACTGGTCAGTTCTGAAGGCTGGAGGTAATGCGTTCCAAGACTGCGCGGCTTTCACCGGGAAACTACTTCCTCCAGATTTTGTCATCTTAAATCTGGGTATCTCTAGGCAGTGGGAATTGGCCGGTCGAAGTTCTCCTAACCATTCTCTCTGTGAGGTATGGGGGTGCTGCATTGTTATGGCATTTGAAGGTAAATGAGACTGTTTTGAGTAGGATCCTGTCACTTATCTTTAGCCAGTGGTGTTCTCTTCTAATGTTGGAAATGTGTTCTCTGTTAGGTATGTTTAGGGCAGTTCTAAGGGAATTGTTTTGTAATGTTTGCATTTTGTCGAGGATATATTTGTTAGCTCCTAGGTATAGGGCGTTACAGTAATCCAATTTTGACAATATTAAGGCGTTGGCTAGGGTGATGCAGCTGGCTTTAGATAGAAATGGTCTGCAGGCCCTGATGAGTTTGCAGTTGTAAGCGGTAGAGGATGCCATGGAGTTAACATGTTTCCTTAGGCTTAAGGTGGAATCAAGGTAGAAACCTAGTGTTTTTACCTCTTTAACTACTTTGATTGTGTTGCCGTCTATATTGAATGCAGAATAGTTGGAGTTCAGTTTTTTAGGTTGGCATCGGATCCAAGAATCAGGATCTCTGTTTTATCGTCATTCAGGAAGAGGCCATGGGATGCCATCCAAGCCTGAATGAGGAGGTATATTTAATTTACCACGGCCGTATCCTTATCAAAGTTGCCCGAAAGGGGAATGAGGATCTGGGTGTCATCTGCGTAAGTGTAGGTGGCACCCAGTCTGTCCAATTTGTCAAATAGGGGCTTGGTAAATATGTTATACATAGTGGGCGAGACACATGATCCTTGTGGAACACCGCAAGTAGTCTGGATCGGGTCTGCCGATGCCGAAGGGGAAATTACTCTCATCGACCCAGCCTATTTCATCACCCGAGAAGTGGGCTGCCGATGGCAGGTGTTTGCACAAGACTGTATAGTCCACCAAGTCAAAGGCCACAGACAAATCAAGGAGGAGCAGCATGGCCATTTTGCCTTTGTCCTTGAGCTCATCAATTTGTATTTTTAGATCAATTAATGCTGTTTCCGTGCCATGTTGTGGCCGCCTGAATCCGGATTGGAGGGAGCCTAGTAAGTGGTTTGCTTCCAGGTATTTCTGAATTTGCAAATACGCTACTCTGTCAATTATTTTGAAGAGAAAAGGTACTGTGGTGATAGGTCTGTAATTTGTAGGGATGGAGGGGTCTAGAAATTGTTTTCTGAGCAGAGGTAGAACCCAGGACTCTTTTAGGTTGCTTGGGACGGTGTTGGTCTTGAAAGATGCATTAATTAACTTTGAGATGAAAGGCGCTAGGTCTCTCGCAGCATCTTTGATTATTTGAGCGGGGCAGTTGTCACCCTGACAGTTAGATGACTTCAGGGATGAGATCATTTTCTCAGTTTCCTGAATGGAGACGTTAGTGAATCTGAATGGTACTGAGGTGCTGGTGGCTTCAATAGGGGTGGTAGGTTGCGTCTCAGTAGGGAGCAAGGAGGCTTTTTTGTTGGCAATTTTGATTTGGAGTGAAGTTATTTTGTTGGTCAGGGCGTTCTGAATGCTGGCACACCATTGTTTGTCCTTAAGTGCATTGTCTAAGGGGGAAATGGGAGATTCCAGTTCCCAGAGGATCACAAAAAGTTCTTTAGTATTAGAGCTAGCCTTGGATATTCTTTCATTGAAAAGGTCTTTTTTGGTACAAATTATTTATTTTTGGTAATTGTTTGTGAAGTGGGTTAGTTGTAATTTGTTTTCATCCAAGGGGGTGTGTCGCCATAAGGATTGTAATTTTCTTTTTTGAAGTCTTAGTTCTTTGAGGTGGGGTGTAAAGCAGGCATTAAGGTGAGACTTCTGTTTACTTTTGCGTAATTTAACTGGTGCAATGATGTCTAGTGCCTTAGTCATGGTGTTGTTGAAAGCCTCAATGAGGAGATTAGGGTCAGAATTGCTTGGTAGGGAGTAAAGGGAGGGAATGAGATGAGGTAGTAGTTTATCTGCCATAACTATAACTTTAGTTGTTTGTCTATCGCTATGGAAAAATCAATCAGGTGGTGGTCAGTCCGCAGTTGTGGGGTTATTTTGGTGACATAGGTAGTGCAATTCAGGTCAGCTACCCAGTCCAGGGTCCTTCCTTTGTCATGGGTTGGGGCAAGGACTTTTGGGTAAGTACATCATCTAAAAGCATGGTCGCCATTATCTGAGCATGTTTATCCTCTAGGCCATTAAATCCCAGGTTGAAATCGCCCAGAATTAATATCTGCAAGGAGTCTTTAGTATGGTTAGCCAGGAAACTGGATAGGTCCTCCTCAAAGGTGACGATAGGCCCTGGCGGTCTATATAGCAGGTAGATGGTTAAGGTACAGCAACTAGATATGAGTAGTTTGGCAGTGAGCATTTCATAGGACTTAAGTGGTGGTAGAGTCAGAAGTCTTATGGCGAGGTTGGTTTTCGCTATAATGGCTAAGCCGCCCCCTCTAGCATTGGGTCTGTCCACTCTGAGTACCTGATAATTGTCGGGTATTGCAAGCATAAGGGCAGGTCCTGCTGCGTCATGCAGCCATGATTCAGTGACCGCTAGGATGTCCAGATCATCAGAGGATAAGATGTCTGCTATTTCAGTGGCATGTGCCAATAGAGATCTTGCATTGATAAGAGCTCCAGAGATAGTGGTTGTGTTTTTGGGCTCTTGAGGTCTTGTGGGGCCCGATCTGGATTGATTGGTTCTGGCGTAGGATTTCAAAGGAGGGTGGTGGGCAAGGTTCAGTATTTTAGGCGGGGCCTCACGGTCTGATCTAGGTGTCGATTCATGACAGGGGGCAATGGTATTGTAGTTAAGGTGGGGATTTAGATTCATGTTGCTGTTAGTTCTAGGCTCGTAGAGATGGGGTAATCTGGCTCAGAGTCTGCTATTTCTGTCAGGTAGGGTACAGGGTGAGTGCCTAACTTGGGGAATTGTTATGTAGATAAATGGTAGGAACAACCGTAGAGGGTTCAACAGAGTCTTTCTGGTGTACATAATTCAGGACTGGCAGCAGTAGTGACGTGTAGCTAGCTGGTCGACAGGGAGGGCTAGTCAAATAGGGCAAAAAGGTTGGTATAACCAGTCTGGTAGACTAGTCACAGTGTTGGCTGGTGCAGCAGCAACAGTTTGGTAGTCTAGATAAAATGGAAATAGTCTGTTGCAATCGGCGGAGTAGGCATGGGCTGGTATGATCAGCAGAATAGGCCAATCCAACATTAGCCTAGCCAAGTGCAATCAGTGAAATAGGGATGGGCTGGTACAATCAGCAGAATAGGCTAGTCCGACATTAGCATGGGCAGGTACAATCAGTGGAATAGGCATAGGCTAGTATAGACAACAGAGTAGGCTAGTCCGACATTAGCATGGGCAGGTACAATCAGTGGAGTAGGCATAGGCTAGTATAGACAACAGGAAAGGCTAGTCCGACATTAGCATGGGCAGGTACAATCAGTGGAGTAGGCATGAGCTAGTATAGACAGCAGGGTAGGCTAGTCCGACATTAGCATGGGCAGTTACAATCAGTGGAATAGGCATAGGCATAGGCTAGTATAGACACCAGAGTTGGCTAGTCTGACATTAGCATGGGCAGGTACAATCAGTGGAATAGGCATGAGCTAGTATAGACAGCAGGGTAGGCTAGTCCGACATTAGCATAGATAGGTACAATCAGTTGCGCCGACAATACTTCCGACACTTGTAAAATTGTAAATTTTGTGCATGCAGGTCACTATGTGTAATTTGTGAAGGGATTTCACAACTGACATATTTCTGAATGAACTGCAGAACAGTGGCATCACTGTCCTGACCAAACTTAGGACCATCTTTAATCCACAAAAGCATGTAGATGTGTTGTGCTCCTCTGGCTTGGTATTCTTTCTCCAAAAGAAGTGTTGCACTTATCCGAGGGGAGGAACTGTTTTATTATAAATGAAGTGTAGCATGGCAATGAAACGATGATGGAAATATCTTGATACATTTACAGGATCTAGAGAGCAGAGTTCTCCTGGTGTTTTTATATATATATATTTGTTTTGTTATTGTTTGCTATGCGTAGGAAATCGTGCAAATCTTCCCATGCATACTCTGCACAACTTAATGTCACAACCCATGTGGGTGGGCCAAGGTTTCTTATCATACAGCGTACTTCTGTAATGCATGACTGTAAAACTTCATCTTTTTCTTGCCCTTTTTGTAATAATTGCGTAGCAGACATATTTTGAAAATTGGTACCTGATTTCAATGTGTGTGCAACTCTGTAGCATAGAGTTGCTAGTTCACTTTCCAAGAGAAGGTGGAATATGTATTCCACGTTTTGTCTGAATCTGGGGTATTCAGAATACATTCATAAAGAGCGGTATTCTGATGGTGTTATTTGTGTGGGTCTTTCATCGTACCTTACTCCTATTCCAGTAGGAAAGAGTAGAGGAAAGGCTCGTGCTTCTACACTTTTTTCCCATATGCTGATTGAAGATCCTTTGGCTTGCCGCATTTGTTAAGTTTCCAGTGCCTCATCTATGGTGTCTTTAGAGTGCAATGGGTGAATTGTATAATGGTCTAAAATATTGGATTCTGTCGTAGGATCTAGAAGTTGAAATTGGCCAGTTCCTGACAAGTCTTGGTTTATTTCTGTGATTTCCCTCAGGTTTTTTTTTAATGTCTATTTCTTTGTAGTATTCATTGTTGTCTTTTAGATATTGCAGGGCTTCTCTAACTTTATGTAAGTCCACTAGCTTGCTGCCAAATGTTTTTGTCTTTTGTAGGTACGCCATTTACTAGGATAATTAAAGATTGATCTATTGGACGTTGCACTCCAAGAGTGAGTACATTTTCTTTGAGATCTAATGGCAAATAAACTATTTGCCACAAATGCCTTTCAGTAATTCAGAGGGAAGTAGTTTTGCTGTTTTTGGTTGAAGACGTATTATTGCTTGAAATGGGTGCACTGTTTGAATTATAATGCTCTCACACAAGTTAAGTTGTTGCAGTGGTTTTGGTAGTGAGAATATTTCCAAGTTATTAGTGATAGCATGAGAAGGTATTTGGTTGTTGGCAAGGTTTGCAGTGCAGTATCTGCAAAGTATTGAGGGGTTAGTAATTTCGTATTTGTTTTCTGCTATAAGATAGAGAGCTAATTGGAACCACTTGGAATCTTCGTGGTCTTCTATTTTGTACATTATGTCTACAGTTTGTGTCCTCTTTTTATAAAAAGTCCTACGGCAACACACACACACATGGTTTGGTACTTCAGAAGATGTGCTTTTAAACTTTAGTATTTCTTTTTTGTATGTGTGTAGTAGAAGGTTGCCATCTGTAAAGTTGTTGCTACACTGTTCTTAAGATATTGAATTTTGTAAGTGGGTTTCCCTTCCAAAACATTTTCTCTGGATGTGCTCTATTTCTTCAAGTTGTTCCTTGGCTGTACCATGTAGAAGAATGTTATTTAAATTGGCCAGTGCTAAAGCAGGACTTTTGGCATAGTACAGTTTATGAACGAGATTTCTTACAGTTGAATGATGTGTTCCTATCATTTTGATATGATGGAAGGTGCTTTTTCAACTAGGTCCAGAAAAGCAGGATAATGAATGTCCTGGTAGTCCTGTGTATTTTCGCACTAGACAGGAGTCCATAGTTTGTAATAGTTTTATTTTCAATTTGTCTTTGCCTTTCACATACTGATTGAGGAACTGGCGTAAAGATGTTAAATATTTTTTGCCTATATTACACATTGATGTGCACGGCCATTTGTAGACTGGAGATATTGGTTCAGTGGAATGGAGAGTTGATGCTAAGTTTGCTGGAGATATTTGTGTGAGCAGCATTTCTTGTTCCATGATCGTATTATTAACCTTTTCATACCCTCGTCCACTTCTATGTATGGCAATTGGGTTCATTTGCTTTTGTTTGTATGCTTCTTCATTGAAATATGGTTCTGTGCTGGTGGTGTGACTCCACTCACCTGCACAGCTATCTTTGTTGATATTCTGTTTGTTGAGAAGTCCTTGTCGTTTAGTACTTAGTTTTGTTAGTGGTTTCATTCTGTTTAAAACTAATATAAATAATTTTTGAGGTGCAATCAGTAATACTGAATCTAATGATGTTGGGTTGATACAGTTGTGTGTTCTACAATACTAGAATACTACAGTGTTTGAGTAACAGTTAGAACATTATGACAGTATTGCACTTACTTTGTTAGATGCAAAGAGTAGCAGGGTAATTCATAGAATTCAGCGCACAAGTAGCGCACGCGGCTGGCGCACAGCGTGCGCGTGCGATAGTCTGCGCCAGCCGCGTGCGCCAAAACCGATTCCGGCGCACAGCGTATTCATGGATTCAAGCCACCAAAACCAGCCGTGGCGCAGCGACCCTGCAGCAGCGCCAGTAACGCCCCCAAGAACGCCCCTCGCGCAGGGAAAAGCCATCAAAATCCCCAATCCAGCGCAAAGGGCAGCAGCAAACGCAGAGCGGGGAGCGTGTATTCCAGGGGTGTGCGGGTGTCATCACACGCGATTGGCCTGGGTACGTGGATTTCAGGGGCTCGCGTGAAGATTCACACGCGATCGGGCCTGGGGGAGCGGGCTGCGTGGATTTCAGGGGCGGCGTGAAGTTTCACACGCGATCGGGCCTGGGGGAGCGGGCTGCGTGGATTACAGGGGCGCGCGTGAAGTTTCACACGCGATCGGGCCTGGGGAGCGGGCTGCGTGGATTTCAGGGGTGCGCGAGAAATTCTACACGCGATTGGCCTGGGTACGTGGATTTCAGGGGTGCGCGAGAAATTCTACACGCGATTGGCCTGGTACGTGATTATCAGGGTTGTCGCGCGGAGAAATTCTACACGCGATTGGCCTGGGTACGTGAATTTCAGGGTCGTGCGCGAGAAATCTACACGCGATTGGCCTGGGTACGTGTATTCAGGGGTGCGCGAGAAATCCTACACGCGATTGGGCCTGTGCGAGTGGGGCAGTAGTGCTAACGTGGGTGTGCGGGAAGTTCAAGACGTGATTTGGCAGTGTGGGTCCTCCCAGGTCTCCCCTCTACCCCCTCCACGACCTCTGCAGGCAGCCCACACCACAGGGGACTACCCTGCACCCCTGGTCATGTCCCGCAGGCAGCCCATCCACCATGGCATGCCCCCAGCCAAGCCACATGTCCCCTTGCACCCCCACCCCCCAGCACTGCGGGGCACCTGCCAGCCAGGCCCCCACCCATGTCTCCACCACCCCCAACCCCAGCACCCCCACCCCCCAGCAGGCCCCCACTCATGTCCCCTGCACCCCCACCCCCCAGCACTGGGGGCACCTGCCACCAGGCCCCCACCCATGTCTCCCACCACCCCCAACCCCCAGCAGTCAGGGGCACCCTCCACCAGGCCCCCACCCATGTCTCCCACCACCCCCACCCCCATCCACCAGGGGCACCTGCCACCATGCCCCACTCATGTCCCCCCACCCCACCCCCAGCACTGTGGGGCACCTGCCAGCAGGCCCCCACCATGTCCCACTCATGTCCCCCACACCCCCAGTCACCAGGGGCACCCTCCACCAGGCCCCCACCATGTCTCCCACCACCCCCACCCCCCAGTCCACCAGGGGCACCCTCCACCAGGCCCCCACCCATGTCTCCCACCACCCCCACCCCCAGCACTCAGGGGCAGCCTCCACCAGGCCCCCACCCATGTCTCCCACCACCCCCACCCCCCAGCCACCAGGGGCAGCCTCCACCAGGCCCCACCCATGTCTCCCACCACCCCCACCCCCCATCCACCAGGGCACCCTCCACCAGGCCCCCACCCATGTCTCCACCACCCCCACCCCCCAGTCACCAGGGCAGCCTCCACCAGGCCCCACCCATGTCTCCCACCACCCCACCCCCAGCAGGCCCCACCATGCCCCTGCCCCCCACCCAGGGCCCCACCCATGTCTCCCACCACCCCCACCCCCAGCAGTGCAGGGGCAGCCTCCACCAGGCCCCCACCCATGTCTCCCACCACCCCACCCCCCAGCCACCAGGGGCACCCTCCACCAGGCCCCCACCCATGTCTCCACCACCCCCACCCCCAGCAGTGCAGGGGCACCTGCCAGCAGGCCCCCACCCATGTCTCCCACCACCCCACCCCCAGCACCAGGGGCAGCCTCCACCAGGCCCCCACCCATGTCTCCCACCACCCCCACCCCCCAGTCCACCAGGGGCAGCCCTCCACCAGGCCCCACATGCCACCATGTCCCCTGCACCCCACCCCCCAGCAGCCCCACTCATGTCCCCTTGCACCCCCACCCCCAGCACTGTGGGGCACCTGCCAGCAGGCCCCCACCCATGTCTCCCACCACCCCCACCCCCAGCAGTGCAGGGGCACCTGCCACCAGGCCCCCACCCATGTCTCCCACCACCCCCACCCCCCATCACAGGGGCACCTGCCAGCAGGCCCCCACCCATGTCCCACTCATGTCTCCACCACCCCCACCCCCCAGCACTGGGGGCACCTCCACCAGGCCCCCACCCATGTCTCCCACCACCCCCACCCCCATCCACCAGGGGCACCCTCCACCAGGCCCCCACCCATGTCTCCCACCACCCCCACCCCCATCCACCAGGGCACCCTCCACCAGGCCCCCACCCATGTCCCCACCACCCCCACCCCCCAGTCACCAGGGGCAGCCTCCACCAGGCCCCACCCATGTCTCCCACCACCCCCACCCCCAGCACCAGGGGCAGCCTCCACCAGGCCCCCACCCATGTCTCCCACCACCCCACCCCCAGCATCCAGGGGCAGCTCCACCAGGCCCCACCCATGTCTCCCACCACCCCCACCCCCAGTCCACCAGGGCACCCTCCACCAGGCCCCACCCATGTCTCCCACCACCCCCAACCCCCAGCAGTGCAGGGGCAGCCTCCACCAGGCCCCCACCCATGTCTCCCACCACCCCCACCCCCCATCCACCAGGGGCAGCCTCCACCAGGCCCCCACCCATGTCTCCCACCACCCCCACCCCCCAGCCACCAGGGGCACCCTCCACCAGGCCCCCACTCATGTCTCCACCACCCCCACCCCCAGCAGTGCAGGGGCAGCCTCCACCAGGCCCCCACTCATGTCTCCCAGCACCCCAACCCCCAGCACCAGGGGCAGCCTCCACCAGGCCCCCACCCATGTCTCCCAGCACCCCCACCCCCCATCCACCAGGGGCAGCCTCCACCAGGCCCCCACCCATGTCTCCCACCACCCCCACCCCCCAGCCACCAGGGGCAGCCTCCACCAGGCCCCCACCCATGTCCCCCACCACCCCACCCCCCAGCAGTTCAGGGGCACCTCCACCAGGCCCCCACCCATGTCTCCCACCACCCCACCCCCCATCCACCAGGGGCAACCTCCACCAGGCCCCCACCCATGTCTCCAGCACCCCCACCCCCCAGCCACCAGGGGCAGCCTCCACCAGGCCCCCACCCATGTCTCCCACCACCCCCACCCCCCAGCCACCAGGGGCAGCCTCCACCAGGCCCCCACCATGTCTCCCAGCACCCCCACCCCCCATCCACCAGGGGCAGCCTCCACCAGGCCCCCACTCATGTCTCCCACCACCCCCACCCCCAGCACGGCAGGGGCACCTCCACCAGGCCCCACCCATGTCTCCACCACCCCCACCCCCAGCCACCAGGGGCACCCTCCACCAGGCCCCCACCCATGTCTCCCACCACCCCCACCCCCCAGCCACCAGGGGCAGCCTCCACCAGGCCCCCACCCATGTCTCCCACCACCCCCACCCCCAGCAGTGCAGGGGCACCTCCACCAGGCCCCCACCATGTCTCCCACCACCCCCACCCCCCAGTCCACCAGGGGCACCCTCCACCAGGCCCCCACCCATGTCTCCCACCCCCCCCAGCATGCAGGGCACCCTCCACCAGGCCCCACCATGTCTCCCACCACCCACCCCCAGCCACCAGGGGCAGCCTCCACCAGGCCCCCACTCATGTCTCCCACCACCCCCAACCCCCAGCAGTGCAGGGCACCTGCCAGCAGGCCCCCACCCATGTCTCCCACCACCCCCACCCCCCATCCACCAGGGGCACCCTCCACCAGGCCCCCACCCATGTCTCCCAGCACCCCCACCCCCCAGTCACCAGGGGCACCCTCCACCAGGCCCCCACCCATGTCTCCCACCACCCCCACCCCCCAGCACCAGGGGCACCTCCACCAGGCCCCCACCATGTCTCCCACCACCCCCACCCCCAGCACCAGGGGCACCCTCCACCAGGCCCCACCCATGTCTCCCACCACCCCCACCCCCCAGTCACCAGGGGCAGCCTCCACCAGGCCCCCACCCATGTCTCCCACCACCCCCACCCCCCAGTCACCAGGGGCAGCCTCCACCAGGCCCCACCCATGTCTCCCACCACCCCCACCCCCCAGCAGTGCAGGGGCAGCCTCCACCAGGCCCCCACCCATGTCTCCCACCACCCCCAACCCCCAGCAGTTCAGGGGCACCCTCCACCAGGCCCCACCATGTCTCCCACCACCCCCACCCCCAGCCACCAGGGGCAGCCTCCACCAGGCCCCCCCATGTCCCAGTCTCCCACCACCCCCCCCCAGCACCAGGGGCAGCCTCCACCAGGCCCCCACCCATGTCTCCACCACCCCCACCCCCAGCCCAGGGGGCACCCTCCACCAGGCCCCCACCCATGTCTCCCACCACCCCCACCCCCCAGTCCACCAGGGGCAGCCTCCACCAGGCCCCCACCCATGTCTCCCACCACCCCAACCCCAGCAGTCAGGGGCACCTCCACCAGGCCCCACCCATGTCTCCCACCACCCCCACCCCCCATCCACCAGGGGCACCCTCCACCAGGCCCCCACCCATGTCTCCCACCACCCCCACCCCCCATCCACCAGGGGCACCCTCCACCAGGCCCCCACCCATGTCTCCCACCACCCCCACCCCCCAGCCACCAGGGGCACCTCCACCAGGCCCCCACCCATGTCTCCCACCACCCCCACCCCCCACCACCAGGGGCACCTCCACCAGGCCCCCCCATGTCTCCCACCACCCCCACCCCCAGCAGTGCAGGGGCACCTCCAGCAGGCCCCCACCCATGTCTCCAGCACCCCACCCCCCAGCACCAGGGGCACCTCCACCAGGCCCCCACCCATGTCTCCCACCACCCCACCCCCCAGCAGTTCAGGGGCACCCTCCACCAGGCCCCCACCCATGTCTCCCACCACCCCCACCCCCCAGTCCACCAGGGGCACCTCCACCAGGCCCCACCCATGTCTCCCACCACCCCCACCCCCATCCACCAGGGGCACCTCCACCAGGCCCCCACCCATGTCTCCCACCACCCCCACCCCCAGCAGTGCAGGGGCAGCCTCCACCAGGCCCCCACCCATGTCTCCCACCACCCCCACCCCCAGCAGTGCAGGGGCAGCCTCCACCAGGCCCCCACCATGACTCCCACCACCCCCACCCACCAGCACTGTGGGGCACGTGGCCAGCAGGCAGTCAGGCAGCAGCAGATGGCAGGTGGGAGCTGCTCAGGGCTCTGGGGGACTGTAATTTGGCCTCCTGGCCAGGGAGCGTGGTATTTCGTTGTTTGAACGCGTGGGCAGCCTTGAATAGGGAGTGAATTCGCACGTTGAAAATCCCAACACTCAGAGAAACGCGCGAAAACCCGTCACCAGCATATGTGCGTCTATAGTCACCTGCACGTGCAGTGTCAAAGCGTGTGATTGGTGAAAATGGATGTACACGCAGGAGTGACAAAGCTTGTGATTGGTGAAAATGGTTCTACACGCAGGAGTGACAAAGCGTGTGAAAGGTGAAAATGGATCTACACGCAGGAGTGACAAAGCGTGTGATTGGTGTAAATGGAGCTACACGCAGGAGTGTCAAAGCGTGTGATTGGTGAAAAAGGATCTACACGCAGAAGTGACAAAGCGTGTGATTGGTGAACATGGGCCAAGCACGTACACGCCGTATGTGACGCTGTACGTGTGGGCCTGTATATAAGGTAGTGTAGAACACCATTTCCTTGTACGTGCTTTTCGTGGAGAGCGAGTGGGTGAATTCTGTACTTCTTGTCGTTTCACACGCGATTTCCTTCACGGCGTTTCCAGTTCGTACTCCCTGTTACCTCTGACAGCTTTTTCTCTTTTTCCTCTTGTACTGGTTTTCCTGGGCCTGTTCCCTCAAACAGTGTCCCCTTCTACTGTTGTCCTGTCTCCTCAGACAGCGTACCATTCTTCTTTTGGCGGGGGTGTTGCCAACGCGCACACGCGCGTCTTTTTGACGCTTTTCTCCCTGGCAGACGGTGAGTTTCGCACGCATCTACCATCTGTGCTTGCCCCGTGTGTCACATACCTCTTCAGAGGTCAATCTAGGCTGCGTGTGACACGCATACGTTCATTTTTGTGTTACTGGATGCCACAGCGTAGTGCAGGGTTTTCCATCAGCACACGTGGTCTAGGAGGGGTATTGTGCACGTTCCTTAACTTTTTTGGGGTGCCTGTGCGTTGCGTGACCCGTCATCTTTCCCCAGGGGTGTCATATAGCCTTGCCACTGCACTAGGGTACGAATACCATCTGGTACCCAACCCCTTTGACACCCAATTGCCCAGGACAATTGTGCACACCGACTCCCATACGCACAATAACATCAGTGCCATGGCTGGGAGGCGTGCAAGCCGTAAGGGTGGCAAAGGTGGCCCAGCCACACGTGGTGGCCGTGGAGGATCCACTAGGGGACGTGGTTGTGACTTGCAGGGTGCCCCCTGTCCCCCCAGTCTGGAGGACCAGTCAGGGACACCCATGCCCCCCCCCCCCCCCAGGTTGAGGGTCATGTGGCTGATACCAACCCTGATCAGCCCTTGTTGGACCAGCCCATTGTGGCACCAGACCTGTCCGAGGGTGATCCCATCGCTGACATCCAGGTCAGCAGGTCCACTGCACGTGCACCGGTGCACATTGGTGCCATCAGGGCACGCGCATCTATGCCAGATAGGTCATCTGCTGCCCCCCGTGGCCAGGGTGTGGCTCCATCCACCCCACCTCTCATACACCCTGCCAAGACTGTGTCGGTCCAAGTTCATGCACCTCAGATCAGGCCTGACCCTATCCCTCTACCCCCAATGCCTGCACCTACTCCCATGCTGAGTGTGCAATCCCACACACCCAGTACTGAGTCCACCACGGCTCCTGCCCCTAGTGTCCACAGCGGCGTAGGACACACTGGATCCCCACCCCCTTCCAAGCGGAAGAGGAAGAGTGCACGTCCGGCACAGGCTGATGCCCCAGGCACGGCTGCACAGTCCGGCCCATCAAGGAAGCCCAGCTTCACAGACGCCGAACTGAATGCACTTGTTCAGTATGTGTCAGATCATGATAGGGAAATGGTCATCGTTGCAGGGTCCAAGACCACACATGCCAGACGCCAGGCACACTGGCAGACCATTGCTGACAGAATAAGTGCCCTTGGAGTAGTGAGGCGCACAGCTAGTGATTGCCAGAAGCGCTGGAATGACCTTAAGCGCAGGGCAAAGGATAAGCTGGCCTCAAGTCATGCCGCAACCTTGGTGACTGGAGGTGGGTCCCAGCACAGGAAATAGAACTCACACCACACGAGTCCGTAGCTGGATCCTACGTCACCGAGGGACAACTCCAAGGTGTGGGAGATCTCCCTGATTACGAGGCATCATCCGGTGAGTGCACATGCATGTGTGTATTATCCATGTGCATGGTGTGTGTGTGAAGCATTCATGTTGGGTGCCTGTCAAGGGGGTGTGTGGCAGAGTTGATAGTGGCACCCATGTGCCTCATCCAGTATGTTCAGTGCAACACCATGTGCCCACAGCACTATCCCTACTGGCAACAGTGCACAGATGGCCCTACACCATGGAAGTTCCCCTTGAATTGTCATTTTGTCACTACATTTTTGCTCATTCTCCCCTGTCTATTCATCTGATGTCTTACATACCATTCCTAGACTTTCCCCCAGCCATTCAAGTTTCATCATCACATGCCTGACATGCAATGAGACCACATGCTAATGCGTCCTCTGTATATACATGGCACTCAACATGCTGTCATACTGTGGATGTTGCCTTGACACCCACCTCCTACCTGTGTGCTTTGGTACCGTCTGGTTTCAAGCCCCTTCCCTCACACTCCATGCTGCT
>CM010927.2:183984677-184011168 GCA_002915635.3 Ambystoma mexicanum | reverse complement strand
CAGAATCACGGCCTACACCGTATCTCCACATGGGAGTGATGCAGGGAGAGGCGATGAGGGAAAACACAACTCTTAGTCAGAAATCAAGTTGGAACTATTCAATAAAATCCAGAATGATCTAAATTTAGTAAAACAAAAATTCAGAAGAGCCAAGAGTTGAAGGTAGAATCTGGAAATTATATGTCATAAAATTGAAAGAGGATTTGGCTCTCCAAAAGCAGAATAATGCAGATCAAGAGACCCCAATTAGAGGCATTGAAAGTTAAATGAAAAAATACATTTTAATAGAGTCTGCGGCAGAGCAGATAGTTACCTACAAGATCAGATAGAGAAATTGAAGAGGAAAATAATAAATTTATGAGGAGACCACCCTCTCAAGCAGAATTTGATCAAGAGCTCCAGAAATCCAATACCATCAAGAAACAAAGGGATTGACCAGGCCAAACAGAGGAGTGCCTAAATCAGGAGAAGACACCCTAGGCAGGAAATAAGCAAGTTAAAAACAGAGTTACAAGAAGTGAGCTAGCCATCCAGAACCTAAATGAACTCAAAACAGGTATGGGAATCTACTGGAGCACGGCAGACGGGTAGAAGGTGCTCTGGAAGAGAAACACCAACCAAAGATGCACAACCTAGGAGGTGAGTCTCCTGCAACAGAAATGGGTCTCATTATTTTCAAACCATACGGAGCGCAGAGAGAAAATTTCACCCTATGTGAAGAGCAGGATGGACTGCGCCAGCAGGTGGTAGCTCAAGAGGCGGTACATAGAGGCCAGTAAACCTTTGATAGCTGAACAAAAGGCTAAGATATTTGCTTAATTATCAAGAAGTAGGGGCTGAGAAGGAGAACTAGCAAGGTTGGAGAAAGAGGGTGCTAGATTTTAATTCTAACTGGAGGGACCCTGAAACAGGTAGAGAGGGGACAGGGAAAACCCTGATCACAGCATAATGGACCTCTGTACTAAGGGACTCAAACCCCTCTAACACTTTGCGTACTGCTGACTTCATGGTTGCCGGTTCACATGAGCCGGAAGCCATGAGCCATCAGAATTTAATAGACCAAGCATGATGGAACTGACAGGTCAGCGCCCTCCAGAAATGGATGAACGGGCGTCCCTGTATAGATACCCAAACATTAAGGCTGATGTCTCTGACAAGCAAGTCTCGTATGAGGGGAGGGTCAGGGATTAGATCCACAGAAATACTACCTTCCAAGGGACCAGTTGGTTCAAATTGATGAAAAACCAAGTGAAATGATGCACAAAAAGAGAATCCTGAAGACCTACGCCCAATTAGGACAATGGGGGGAATACTCTGCCAACCCTGGGAGCCGGGAAGAGTCTGAAGACACTCTCCTGAGCACCACAGAATAGAGAAACTAGGCCCCTCCATTCTGCGAGCCCGATCAGCTCAAAGAATCTGAGAGGGCCTATTATGATCATGAGGGGACCTCAAGTAGCAGCGCCTCCGGTCTGAGGGCGAGTGGACGTGGGTGACTAAGCCAAAGAAGGCAAACAAACTCAAGAGAGTTATGCCAAAAGACCCGTTAGGCAGATTACGGCCATTAGGAGTTCATAACCCCATACCATAAAAACACAAAATATTTGTTTGGGAACACTTGGAACTCTATGAGCAGATGATGAACAATTTTCATCTGAAAGACAACCAGAACTGCATAGGGTATGTAAAATTGGACCTTCTCCCCTGAGTACTGCAGCTTCTTTGCTGGACTCAAGGACCAGAACCATTCAAGATGGTCCACCTACAGGGCGGCCACCTTGAAACACTTTTCCGCCCACCGAAACCCCCAGGAGGCTCGCAAAGCGGCCTACAATCTGCAGTGCAGGGAAGATCAGGCCCCATGAGAATTTGTGCAGGAGCTCAAACGCCCCCTTTGCATAAGCCACTAGGAGGTGCACCACGGACAGCTGGGAGGTTATAACCACCTTCATTCATGCAATCCCAAAGTATATTATGACCCAGCTGGTGAGGGATTTCCATGACAAAAGATCTCTGGACTGGGTCATAGAGCAGGCGACCCACTTTTATGAGGTCCAAAAACCTGCAGAAAATAAAATTCTGGCCAAGAACCCCAAACCAGCCAACACCCCTGCTGCGGCTAAGGTGGCAGAGGTGAAGGTTGCCCCCATTTTATACCTAGAGATGGTGGGGCCTAAAAACGTACCTACACAAAATCAGCAAAATCAGAGACCTAGAAGGCCTTCAGGCCAATCACAAACAGGTGGCAGTCATGGAGGTAAACCCACCAATGGGACCGCTAACTCCCCTCATTATATCAGTCCCCGATACAAGGGCAACCGACCAATCTTGTGGTACGTATGGACTCCCCCCACCCCAAGGGGGGGGATCCCAATCAGGTAAGTACTACCCTGGGAAATTTCCCTCGACCTTCCCCAGGAGGCAGTAATTCCCCAATATGCTGGGTTAAGTTTCTTCCCCCGATACTCACAAAACTCCAACTGCAGGAACAACCTCCTTTCATTCCCCCGATTTCAGGAACCCAGAAAACCCAATCTGGTGGAGAGGGGAGGCCAAGGGGTGGAGGGCTACCAAAATTCACAATATCCAGAGTATTACGGGAAGAAGGGATAGTAACCCTTACTGTGATCCACCTAGATTCGAACAAAGACCCCCGTTACCAGCCGGAACGGGTGTCCCCAGTGGAGCGCCAGTTCCAGAACCTAACCCAGGATCTGGGTCGCATGTTTGAGGGCTCACAGAACCCTCAGATGAACGTGGCGGCTCAGAACCCCACAAACCAAGGGTCTTGGTATCCCAGAACAATGACGGGGAGAGACCCTGACAACTCACTGGTTCCAGAGGAGGAGGCATGAGGGGAAGGGAGGTGTAAAGCCCTAGAGGAAGCTTCCTTCCTCACTCGTGAAAAGCCCCTGGACACCAGGAACCGGAACCAAAAATATCCTGCCCCAAAAATCTGCAACCCAAGGAACAGAGGGTGGTAGGAGAAAGAACTCAAAAAGGCCCATTTTGTGGAGGAAGTTAGTGTCCTCCCATTTGAAGTGAAGAATCCTTAGAGAAATTTTGGGAAAAGATCTCCTTCAGGGACGGGGGAACCCTCCCAAAGAAAATGGTCCCAAGAGATCTAAATGAAGACTGGCTGAGTGCAGGGACTGAGTCAGAATCGCCCATCCTTGAACCCCAGAAAGAGGAGCATCCAGGAACCCCAATATTAACAGAGGGATCCTTAAACCTCAAAAACCATATTCTGTTGATTGCTCCAGAAAAAGGAGGGGGGTAGCCCAGAATCAGAAAAAGGGGAGCCCGAAACTCCCAAATATCAGAATGTAAAATATTTCTTTTAGATCCACAAACTCCAACACAGAATTATGCCCAAACTACCCTGTGTCAAAAATAAGGAAATTGACCCCCAGCTTGTCCAAAATGCACATTACCTTTGCCCATTGGAGAGAAGAGGGTAGATTTTATGGCCCGTCCAAGTGAAAGGGCAAGGTACATTTTTGGCGCTGGTGGACACTGGATCCCAAGCCACTCTTCTGTCAAATAGGGCCTTTGAACAGCTAAATTCAGGAAGGGGAGAAAGATACCAGATCCCTCTCAACCCCTCTTCCTGGACAACTCCAGAACTTCGATTGGGAATTAAATTCCTGTTGAGGCGACTGCAGATTTTGGAAATAAAAAATTATGCGACACAAAGTGAAACACCCCGGTCATAGTCGTGACTCCAGAGGGCCATCCCCGTCTACTAGGGAATGACATCCTGCGTAGGTTGTCCCCCCTAATAGACTGTGTGTACAAGGTCCCTCTGGACTCACTAACAGACCAATAAATTAAAACGGAGTGTCAACCATGTTTAGTTTAAATGGCACATGCCACATGGTTGACAAAAACCTGATCATATTGAAGTTTAATTTCCAGAACAATCAAATACCTGATGATGGGAACTCCTCTCCATTCCTGAAAATCAACCTTCCTTTCCAGTTTCAACGTGGCATTCCACACTGGAAGGAAATACCTTGAAATGTTATACCAATTCACAATCTGAAAATTCCAATTCTATAGCCAAAAGTGATGAGAAACCAGCTCAAAACTTAGCTGATATTCAGAAAATTAGAGAACAGTTATTCATCCCTATTCAGTTAAATGAGGGGATGGAATCTGTTCTCACCCAAGTGTGTGTGAACAATGGAAAGAGCTTCATCAGCGAAGCCACGTTCAGGCAGTTCCCAAAAGATCCAGCCATTCCCACATTTAAATTGATCAACAAGTGGGAAATGGCCTGGAAACTCCCAATTCCAAACATCTCCTGCCTAGCAGGTGTATGCTCAAAATTTCTATAGGAAACAAAAGCATAGTACATACTTGTTGGGTCGTGCGAGATGTCCCTGCTGCGTTCTATTTAGACAGTGACATTCTCAATAGTTTTGCCGTTAATTTGGACCTGATAAATTACAAAGCCTGGTCCCGACTAGGGGGTAATCCCATGGACTTTGTGATTCAGAAAAAGCATTTCGGTCAGCCCAATTGCTGCTGTATGCAGTTGAAGTTCAAATTGGAGAGGAGGTGACCATCCCAGGACGGACCGACTATTCCCACTTGAATTAAAAAATTTAAAGCGGACAGAAACTGCAAAATCCTGACGCATATGTACACCTCAATGCCCATCTCCAACAGCAGGGGTTGGGGCTAAACTCAATTAGTCAATGTAGAACACAACACCATTCCAATATTGATGGATAACAGCGATCTTACCTTACTTTAGGGCGCAGGTGACATTATTGGAATGGCGGTTGATGACCAACATTTTTACATGGATCTAGGTAATGAACTGATAGGACCAATCCCCATCGACTGTTTTGACAGTGATAGTGACAATGACTTACCACCCAACAGGATCTTCACACGGCAAGGGGGGAATTTCCCAGTGTACTCTTCCTGCCCTTATGGTGAGAAAGAGGTGACCTGTGACATCAGGCAGGATGAGGTGATCTTCCAGGTCCACCGTGACAGCCTCTCCTACATGAAACCCTCTGTCCAGGTCAATATTCTAACCAGGGACCTCTCCACCGAGCTGGAGGAGGCCGATGAGATAGCAAAACCGGAAGTCTTTCCAGGCCTCAGGCAAACGGTTGAAGAGCAAGTCTTTGAGACTCCGGAGCAAAAGCAAAAGTAGAAACAGGTGTTCTTAGATTTTCAAGATCTCTTTGCGGTGGACACATATGAATGTGGTCGCACCAGAATCCAAAACTACAACAATTACCACGGACCCTGGAATGACTCCAGTGTTTGTGAAGCAATACCACTTGCCTCTCGCATCCACGGAGTCCCTGACGGAAATCATCAAAAACCTTGAGTCCCGTGGGATAATTCGTCCAGTCCACAGCACCTTTAATAATACGGTGCTAGGGATTTGAAAACCGAACGGCCAGTGGAAACTCTGTGCCGACCTTAGGGAGCTAAATAAATGGGTCACATGTCCCGATGGCCTCTCCCCTACATTGACCAGGGGCTGGCCCAGATCCAAGGGTCAAAGGTATACACTGCCATTGACCTGACCAATGGGTACTGGACAGTGCTCGTCAGTAGAGAGGACCAATACAAGCTGGCCTTTACCTTCGGAGGGCAGCAGTACAGCTGGACCCGGACTCCCTTCGGATACATGAACTCTGGCAACAAATTCAACATCTTCCTACTTAAGGCCATGCCCGACTTGCGTGAAAGGGGTAACCTGGCCTATGTGATGATGTCCTGATAAAAAGCTTAAGTGTGGAGGAACACATAGCGGAAATCCATTAAGTTCTGACACAGTTGAGGGTTGCCGGAGCAAAACTGTCCTTCCAAAAGGCACAGTGGTGCAGGACCCTTGTCAGATTATTGGGACATGAGATAACTCCTGAGGGTCTCTGTCCCCAGGAAAGAAAGTGGAAGCACTCCTAAAACTTAAAGACCCCACAACTCTGTGTGAACTAAGAAGCCTCCTTGGACTAGCTAATTACAGTAGGAAGTTCATTGAGGATTACGCAGATATCACAAGACCCCTGATCCATCTGTTGAAGGGGGGGGGTCAAGTGGGAGTGAGGTCCAAAACAAGCCGAGGCAGTAAAACAACTCAAAAGAAGCCTCTCACAAGCACCTTATCTAGCTTACCCTGTCAAAAACAAGGAGTTCTTCTTGGAGACAGGGTTCTCGAATACATGCTAGACAGCAGTATTATATCAAAAGCATGACAAGGTCAATAAAGTCATCTCCTATGCCAGCAAGACTTTATCCTCTGTGGAGGAAAAATTCAACGATTGTGAGACGGCACTTCTGGCAACGGTGTAGGCAAAAATTACCACCCGTTTATCCAGGGGGAACACATCATAGTGTAGACTCCACACCAGCCTTTGCAATATCTCCAAAGTGACAGAATCCGGGCCGGAAATGTGAGTAATTCCAGAATTACTACCTGGATTCTGCCAATGCAAGGCTTTCCTGTGGAGGTCAGATATGGCCAAAGCGAGAAGAGTCGCCTCGTGTAAGGTCTGGCTGACTTGCATGATTGTGCCAGAGAAAACTGTCTCGAGGACGAAAGTCTTCAAATCCAGGACAACATTGAGGCGTACCTGAATTCCCCGCACAAAGTCTATGAAGAAGACAAGTGTGAGGGAATGGCCACTGTTTTTGTGGATGGGTGCTCCCACAATGTTGAAAACAACAGGGAAAAGGAACTGGTGGCCGGCATTGGGAATGCCTGGGTGAATGATGCCCCGGAACCCTCTGCTGGGTACAAAATCGGTCCCCGTAGTAGTCGGGTGGCAGAGTTGATGGAAGTTCATCAGGCCATCCTCACTGCAGTCCAACACCAACTCCACGAACTACTCATAATCACTGACTCAGATTATGTCCGGAGCGGGTTCATGGAGGACCGGGTTAATTGGAAAACCAGTGGCATGCTATGTGCTAACAATAAACCGCTTAAAAATGGCAAGCTAATCCAAAATATTGATGATCTGGTCACCTCTAGTTGGATGAGCATCTACTGGAAGAAGATCAAGGGTCATTCCAGAATAGAGTGGCCAGCCAAAACTGGAAACGACTTCGCTGATCAGTTGGCCAAAACCGGAGCCATCCAAGGGGATCTACTTGAGATCGAGTCCCTGTTGGGGGAAATCCAAGTTACTGCTATCACTAGGTCCCAGACAAATGCTCACAATGAACTCAACTGCCCAGTGGAGTAAGGAGACCCCAGATGCTGATTTAATCATGGCACAAAAAGGGGATCCGATTATTGGTAAATTTTATAAACACATTGAGGACCCTGAGAACTTTCCCCTGACTGATACCCATTACACTGGGAAAGAGGACCTCAGGGTGTTGATGAAATGTCCAAAAATGTTCTGAATCCAAGACGGTTTGTTGGTAAGGAGATCCATCTCTGGCTGTGACCAGTGGGTGGTCCCTATCTCATTCCGAAGCCTGATGCTAAGTCACGCCCATGACGCGGCCACAGCTGGTCATCAGGGATTTCACACTACTTTATAAATCTTGCGAGAGGTTGCATACTGCCCACACATGGGCAGGACCTCAACCAATACTTGAAGGAGTGCCTTGTGTGTGCATAATTTCAGCCAACTTCATTCACACACCGCGCTCCCCTCCAGAAGAGGGGAATGACACTGCCTTGGTCAGATTTACAAGTAGATTTCATCATACCCGTGATTCGCTGCTCTAGGGGGAACAAGTACATGTTAACCGTGACATGCTTGTTTACCAAATGGGTGCAATGTCTCCCGGCCCCAAATTGCAAGGCAGAAACAGCAGCTGCCCTGATGATCAACCACATCTTCTCGCATTTTGGCCTACCCCAAAGGATTGAGTCAGACCGAGGTAGTCACTTCACCAGCGAAGTGATGACAAAGATGTGGGAGATACTTGGGATAAAAAGGAAACTTCACATTGCATACCGCTGTCCTCTAGTGGTGAATTTGAGAGGTACAATAAAACCATTGTGAGCATTCTAAACAAGTTTGTGGCAGATTCTGGGCCAAGTTGGGACATCCGATTACCGCTTCCCCTGATGGCCATCAGATCTACACCTTCTTTGGCAACCAATATGTCTTCATTTGAGCGGATGAAGGATGGTGCTACCTCAGCATTTGCTCTATAGAACACAGGAGCAGACACTGAAACGCCTCCACAACTCACGAGTATGTTGAGAATCTAAGAAAATACCTTCAACATGCTTTTGCGTACGCTCTGCGGAATCTAGAAAGATCTGCAGAGGGTATGAAGACTTAATATGATCTAAAAACAACCAAAAAGGAATACCAAGTAGGGTAGAGGGTCTACTTGTACAATTTCCAAAGGCACCAGACCAAAGAGCACACATTTTTGCCCATTTGGCGGGGTCATTTTGAAATTGTAGATCAAATTTCCCCTGTCACTTACAGAATCTGCATCCCGAAAGGCGAAATGACGGAAGAGAAATGGGTCCATATTAATCACCTAAAGAGTCATCACCCTAGGCGCACTTTGCAACAAATTGAGGCACCCAGAGAGAATCAAATAGAGGGAGAATCTGAAATGAGAATAAGAAAAAGAAGAACCAGAAAGGAACAGATAGAGCCTTGGTATAATTATGTAACAGGGAGTATTTTTCTTCATTATCAATTGTCATCATTGAATGCCTGCGTATCCACTGCTGTCAACCGATTGGAGGGCAGTTAGTGGGAAATGGTAGTAACCGGTTTGTGTTCTCTTTCATAGATTTGTACTGGTTGCACCTTGACTACCAAGGAGGAGCTCCCCGGCGACCTGGATGGGAGAAATCAAAGAAAATATGGGGGTGTCACTCAACAACCTAAAGGAAGATCCAAGAGAAAGCTGGGGGTGTCGTTCCACGCTCCAATGAGAGAACGCAAGAGGTGTGTTCTGACATATGCAAATAGAATAAAGTGAAAAGGCAGTACTGCTTTGCTGAAAGCCAAAGATCCCCATTAAAAAGGACACTTTTACACCTTTAAAAATGCTGCTCTGACGCTATTCCCATCTGTTCTTCCTTAAACCACTGTGATTAATAAGGCCCTGCCATACCCACTATATTTCATTGTGCTTCAGCAAAACCAGGCATGATTTCTGAATTACAGGCCCTATCAAACCAACTCTGAGAAAAATCAACAAGGAACTCCACTTTTACCCGCACAGGAAAACGCATTCATTTTTTTCACAAAGTATCAAAGTAGTTCAAAGAAACTCTAGCTATCGGAGCCATGTCAATTTCAATACATATGTGCTTCAAACAAAACTCCTGCATACAAGAAAAATAACTATAGCTGCAAGACAGTGTGGGAATCCAGAGGTAGATGCAAAACCGAATTTAAATAGAAATGCCAGCTTTTCACCACACATGTAAAATGGGCTTGGCAAACTAAAGAAGAAAAATGCTTGTTGGAGAACACTATGTTGAACAAAAACTTCTTCTTGCCTAGCATGTGAAAGGGGATTGTACTGTAAAAATACAATGTATGAAATGGTTCTATTCAGCAGGTTTCCTTCCAATTCAGAACAAAAATAAATATATTAAATTAAACTTCAGTGGCTGCATGGGGGGGGGGGAGGAATCAGCCCACGATAGGTTTTCTGCTGAGAGGATGACAGAAACAAAAGGGGCCTCTCTCAGCAGATCCTAACAACCCAGTGAAAATTATTAGGTTGGACAGAATCTAGTCTAGGCTGAAACCACTGACAATGAAATGTCCAGGACAAGGAAGTGTGAAGTGGGGAAGGGGCAACAAACCTTCAATCAAGCTGAAAAAACCCCATCTTGCTCTGGAGGAAAGGACAGTTGGTGGCAGCTGAGGAAAGAAAGAATTGGTCCAGTGACAGACAAAGGACTGCCATTTGCTTCCAAAGACTATTTATGAATAGAAATGTAAAGACTTTTATCTCTGCAGCAAGACTTTGTAAAAGTCTTGCATTTTCAAAGTGATTTTGTATTTTATAAATTTGAGACTTTGTAGAAGTCACTAACACCTTGGGAATAGAAATGGCAAAGTATTGGGGATTATATGAAAAGTATCAATGATACCAATGCAAATTTTTATAGTTGCATCCCTTATGATGATCCACACATGTGTAAAAAGTTATGGAATTTTAGGCTGAATCTTTCATATTCAAAATTGCTAAAAAGTATTAAATGGACAAAACAATGTCTCACAGATTGCAGAGTTGGAGTGCTATGCTCTACACAAAATATGTAACCTGTCTATATAATTTGCTAAGAGATTTCAACTAATTGTACCGTTTGTGGCAAAATCGATGTAGTATTGATGTATCTATCTGCACTTGGAGCACACAGTGTTGGTAGTAGAATACAACTATGTCATCTAGAATGTCATGGGACCTGAGGGTTCCAAGAGCTACAGTTGAGAACACAGGATGGGAGAACCTTACTGAAAGGATGTCATCTAGCTCCCTGCCTTTCTAACCAACTAGCCCTGTAACTATGAAATAAACGTACTCCTTTTATATATACAAGTCTCCTGTGCCTTACCTGAATCCTGATGACTTCTCACCATCCTCCTACACTACAAATGGCGACGAGGACGAGATCAGGAGGTGTTGCTGATCCCCATCACCAGAGGAAATGAAATGGGCAAGCCTACTGATCCCAAGAAAAAGGACCCACTGATGTTTGCTTCTGGTCCTATAAATAAATATATGTATGCTGAAATGATGGTCTGCTGATTCCTGCCATGATGAGCCCAGCGTTGTGCAGCACATTGTTATATTATGGAACTCCAGCTCTCCACGCAATGCCCGCTGCAAGACTGGATCGGTTCCTCAGCTGAGAATGTAATTGCCAGCTGTTTGACCGTTAATACGGACGTCTTTATTCCATTGTGCACACCCTAATGTCTTGAGACATAATAATGATGTCATATTTTCCAGTGGGTGTGTTGGCGAATGTTTGGAATGTTGAGGCTGCAGTTCTGAAGCATTCATTCCTTGCCGCGGATGCGCACTTAAATGCTGAGAAAGGCCACTGCTGCGTAGGCTAACGCGATGACGCATACAGAAGCATTGTGTCACTATCGTGAAGGTCTGCAGTCCAGATAAAGGAATTCTGGAGGAACTTTCCACAAACGGATGGTGCTTTATGTTATGGAGTCCTGTCAATGGATTTATTTATGGACTTGCACCGCATCGGCAGTGCAATTAATTGCTTTTCTCATCATATATGTGGGAAAAAATAAGTTAACAACGTTATCTCGTTCAACATGTGTTTTTTAGTTGTGGCTGCGTATGTCTAATCAGCCGCCAGCACATCTTTAATGGATTTTGGATGTTGCTGTGCCGTGACAGTCGTTGTCATGAAAGATATTTATAAAATGAAAGTTCCGTTTGCTGCTGTGTTAACAGTGTGTTGGCAGTACTTCATGGAGAAATGGACGAATTGACAGGTACTGTGTTTTATTAATGCTGCAGCGCTGATTTGATTGAAAGGATTTATTTACATCACCATAAACCTGCCAAAACTTACTTTGTTGCATTATGAAGGGGGCATTAGCTAAGCCTCTCACATTAATGGAAACAATGAGGGCACTGTTTGTCTTTGTGGTTGCTGCAGATATTTTCTTCGTGAAATTCATGAATACACTGAGTTTTACTCTGATAATTATTCTAACCCTTTTACTTCTTTGCAGCCTTAGTTCTGCCTGTAATTCATGGACATTAACATACAATGGATATGAGTTTGGGTGTCTCGTTAATGCACTTGTAGAAATGATATTGTGGGTGCAATTTTAAATAAGTTTGGATTCTTGCGCATGTTGGTGTGCCTGGCTGGGGTTAGTAATTTATTAGATTTGCTATATGAGGAAGTGTGGGTGTATCATATTGATAATACACTCACTCATAACAATAACCAAAAAAATAACAAAGAAAAAAATGTTTTTTTTCCTGTGTAGTGTTTAACTATTTTATAGGATTTTCAAATTCTGGATTATATATATATATTGCTATAATATATGTGATATTTTTGTGAGTAATCCAAAAGGGCAATGATGTTGATATATATTAATATTTAATTCATGAGATGAACTGTCACATGTATACATTTTAATGGTACAGCATCGTTCTGATGCAATTTTTTCTTTTTTGATGATAACCTTTTCATCATTTTTGTCGTTATCTGTAGGTGGTAAGAGGTAGTGGTTTAAATTGAGTCTCATGGTGTTCTTTTGTTCAGTTCCAATATAGTGCTTAGAAAAACAGCGATTGTGTACGTATATTTGTTGTTATGTCCACTGAGCAGGGCGGCCCATCTTTGAGTGTTCATTTGTTGTGCTGAGAGTTGAAAGAACGCTCCAAATTGTTTACGCTGAGAAGAAAGTGATTGGCATTCCATGGCCAGGTGAAATATGGTTTCTGGGATTGCTTGATCCTTGCAGAATCGACAGTAGTTGTTTGTGACATTTGCAGGTAGAATGTTCAGACGTAATATTAAGAATGTTGTTCTAATGCTCTGGTCTGGGAAGATTTGAAGATATGATGGTAGCTCATGAATTTTCCTGTTATCTTTGGTGCATTGAAGATTCTGTTTGTAGACATTCTTTTTTTAAATCGTTTTTATCCAATCGTTATGGAAAAGTTTTATTTTTGTATATTGTGGACGAAGAGTTAGCAGTTCTTCTGTTATGTCTTTGTTTTCCATTTCCTTCCTCATTGACTGTTTCCATTTTTGTAATAACGTGTTGTTGAAGGTATTAGCTTGGGCTCAGAGGATTTGAATAGTTGTGGTTTTTTGGTCGGTAAGTATTTTTCGAAAAAGGTCTAGTCTTTTCCATAGTAAAATGGATTCAATTGACTGGGTTGCCATTTCATATCGAATTCTTGGCATTGGATATGACTGTGGTAGGTGGAGAATTTTGCGCCAGAAGATAGATTCAAATTTCATCCAGTTCATTGTACGGGCGTTCAACATTGCTTCTGTTCCATATGTTAGTATCGGGATGTACTTTTGTCTGTTATAGGCAATAATGGGTCTGAAAGAAAACTGGCCATATTTCCTGTGAAGTATACATCCTTGTCTTGCTAGGGTTTGTGCAGTTTGTTCGATTTTGTCAATCCATTGCTCCTCCGATTTTTATTGGTTTATTAGAACACCAAGATATTTGAAAGTTGTCACATTTTCTATTTGGTTCCCATTGATATTGAAGCACGGTTGGTATGGTTTTTTTGTGAGTGGTTTGGTTAAGGTCATTGTCTTCGTTTTTGCAATGTTCATCGTTAATTCATTTTTTTCCATGTAGCTACTCAGAGCTGTCAAGGATGCTTGTACTCCAGTGGGTGTTTAGTCCAACAAAACAATGTCGTCTGCATATGCCATGGCAGGAACTGGTGTAGAATTTATTTTCGGTGGATTGATTTTACTGGATCTTAAATGTTCCTCGATGTCTGCTGTGAAAAGGTTGTATAGTGTTGCTGCTAAAGGGCAGCCGTGCTTTAGACCATTTACTTTTGGGATTGCATTGGTGGTGGCTCCTCATTTTGATAATCTCACTTTTATGGTGGTTTCTGAATAGAGTAGAATGATTGGCTCGAGGATGTTAGGTGGACAGTTCCATGCTCTGTGTTTTGAACATAGTTTATGCCGCGAGATGGCATCAAAGGCCATCTTCAAGTCGATGAATGCTGCATGTATTGTCGTGTGAGAATGGATGGCTTCATGCTTTATTAGTTGGAGTAATATCAGATTAACATTGGTTACGACATTGGCAGTGAAGCCCGTTTGCCTGATCGAAAATGTGTCGTTTTCAAGTGCCCATGTAGTTAGTTGTTTCAGTAGTACTGAGGCGAATAGCTTCCCAGGCGGGTCTAGTAGGGCAATTGGACGGAAGTTTTGGGGTTCATCTCTTGGACCTTGCTTATGGATTGGAACAATTATTGCCGAGCTCTAGGAGTTTGGTATCCGGTTGAGTGTGTTTACCAGAGTTGTGATATAGCACATGAAGTTCGCCCAGGCAGACGGGTCTTGCTTGATGACGGCATTGGATAGTCCGCCAGGCGCTCTAGACGTGTTCAGGTTTTTAATGAGCTGCATGATGTCTTCATATTCAGCATTTACATACCATTTCGATTTGTTTGTGAGCATTTGATCTTGAGGTTGCGTTTTTCAGGCTGCGTAGATGGTCGAGAAATGCGTGATCCAAGTTTCCTGCGCAACGTTGGCTGTTAGTTTGTGCTGTTTTTGCAAGTTATCATTGAGCAAGTTCCAGAGCTCTCTCGTATCGTGTGTCTCGTGTAGTTTCATTATGTGTTCTGCATCTGCTTGTTGGAGGATTTTTTGCTGAGATTTTCTCCAGTTAGCGCATTTCTGTTTCAGATTTTTAATCTGTTTCCTGTTTTCCGCAGATGTTATTTTCTTTAGGTGTCGTATTGATCGAGTTAGGCATTTTTTCTTGTCAGCTATTTCTTGATTGTATGTATGGCGATATCTGTATGTGGGCGGTTTTTGAGTGCTTGCCGGAAGGGGAGTAGAATCCATTCATAATTGAGTTTCGCAGAATCTATCAGAATGGCATCATGAAGTTTCTTTGGTAGGTTTGCCATGGCTGGTTGTGGGATCCTTAATCTTGATGTTCTGCCGTCGAGTTCTACAGAGGCTGCTGGTGCTGGTTCTCTTTGTGGAGTTGATGACCAGGAATAGACAGTAAGTTGATTATGGTCACTTTTGTCAGTTATTATCGTTTGCGCTTTTATGACAGATTCATGTAAGTTGTATGATAGAAATATGTAATCGATAATTGCATTTGATGATCCTCTGGTCCAGGTTGGCGTGCAAGCTATGGAGTTGTTCTTTGCATGGTTCAGGAGGATGAGATTGCGAGTTGTAATTTCATTCATCCATCTGCTCACTTTTGGGCAAAGATGTGAATGAGTTTGGAGAGATCCGTTCAGATTGTATAGCTTGATATTCAGGACCCCGCAGATTATTATTTCTGGTATTTGGTGGTTTGCCACGACCTTGTCGATTGCTAGGAACTCACCATCAATTAATGCTTCTGTTGATATTGCTGCAGGATTCCAATATAGGTTTAGTATTGCAACTGTTGTGTCGTTTTCTTTCCGTTTGGAGTAGTTGTTGGTGCACATTAGTTTTGTTAGTTAGATCCAGGGGTTGATATTTTCAGTGCTCAGAACTGTCCAGTGGGGGTTTATCTTGATTAGGGTAAGGAGCCCTGATGCTGGTCTTCCTTGTTGTTCTGATGCTATGTAAAAGTGTAATGTTAGTGGCACAGCATCGTTCTGGTGCCATGGAATACATGATTTATCCCATGTTGGGATTCGGATGGTGCTTTGAATGTGGGCTCCGCATGTTTCAATTGAGGTGTGACAGAATCGCGAAAAAATGTTGAATGGTCTCCATATTGAATGAGAGTGAGCCCGATGTTAAATGTGGCACAAAAGTATTTGGGCATATGATAATTGGCATGCATGATATAATATGATAGCGGTGTATTTTCCTTGGCCATACACGTTTTAAACTTTGAATGTTTTCGTGTTTTGACTGCATTCCGGTTTTAAAGATCATTTTCACTTGGACTCAGATCTGATCAGTCTCTGTCGCAGCGTTTTCCTTTTTCACGCTGTTCTTTCCCAGCTGCGTTTGTTTTGATGTGATCTTTGTTTTGTAAGTTCTCTTTTCTGTCCTTTCCGGCTTTTCAGTGTTTTCTATGGCAGGGGTGTGTATGTGAATGAATAATTGGAAGGCGCAAATGACAGGTGTTTCTGAGAAGAATATTAGTGTATTGTAGTTATGGTTGTGATGTAGTTGTGATAAGGATAAATTATATGGTTCATATGAATGTTAGCTAGATCCTGATGGTTGCGTGAATACGCGGTTGTGCTGATACACTACTATGAAATAAACTTACTCCTTTTATATATACAAGTCTCCTGAATCCTGATGACTTCACAATCATCCTCCTACACTACAATCGGAGGTTAGCTAAAATAACTGTGGGAGGGTTTTTGAACATTGTAAACTCATATCATAAATCTGCCCTCCTGCTTTGAAATCCAACCAGTTGAGAGCGAGGCGGAGACTAGCACCCCTGACCAATCCCGTCAGTTAGAGGTGTGTTTAGCTAAGCCTGCCCAGCCATATACTTTGATGTCACTAGGCATTATAAATAAGAGTCCCTGACTCGGAACACACACTCTTCCTGATTTTCCTGCATCAGCGTTCCTGTTCCATTCATCCTGCCGAGTCCAGATTCCAACTACTAGGCCAAAGCATTGCTGACCCTACTCCAGGGCCCACTGCAAAACCCAAGCAGTGCTGATCCTATCCCAGCAAGCCCTCAATTCTGAAATCCCACTACAATTCCCAAATAACCAAAGGGGAAAGCGTGCTATTCTTTTTGGAAGCATCCTGAACCAGCCTAGCTTGTTGCCCACTAACTGCTGCCCACTAACTGCATCCAGGGGTACCTGTGCCATCCAGTGATCAGAATTACCATCCGGTGGCCGACCTGCCATGCTGTCTTTTGCCAGGCGCACTGCCGAGTAGTGACCAGAACTATTGACGGTCCAAAATACCAAACTAAAAGTGGACTGCAAGTATAATCCCTTCCCCATAGAAATCCATAGTCTACCTTGTCTTGCATTTGTTCTTATCCCACTCTCTAAGCCATCATATCCTGAGCCTGATAACTTGTTAAAACTGTCAGAATTCTCTGTGTTCTTGCCCTTAATCTGCAAGCGTCAGCGCCACTTTTCTCTTCAATTATGTCTTGCATAGATTATAGATCATTAGCGATACTGTGTTTAAATTAATTAATTTTCCCTAAAGAAAAGAGGTACACTGCGTGAAGGGTTACAACTGCAGCGTAACTTTTATATTCACGGGTGGCATTCCACTTTTTTTAGCCATTAAATCTAGTTTAAGTAAAACTTGCCTTTCACTTTTAAAACCGATTTTCTCTTTTTCACTGCTATATTTTCCTAAAAACAAACCTCACTCTACCTTCCAAATCTCTCCTAATTCACCAGCTAGAGACCTATTTTCACCTCTATGTTGTACCTGTGATATATAGCTATCCCCTAGCCTAAATACTGCACTCCAAATCAGAGTATTTCACCTGTTTTTATTAAAAACCGTTTGGGTAATTTAAAGCGGGAATTGAGTAAATTGCAGTTTCCAACATGTTATTTGGCTGCAGCATGCTCTAAACTTTCCACTCGTTTTCAAATTGTATGACTTTTGCTGATCCATTGCCTTGTGATCGCCAGTGACATAACATACATGCTATTGTGATAAAACATATGTATATTATAATTTAACCGCACATTAATTATTTATTTTTCCATTTCCGAGTGTCATTTCATAACATTGCAAGGGGTTTAAAATCCGTTTCCCATTTGGTGAGGGAAGATGTGATTTTTTGACTTTTGCCTCGTATTCCTGATTACCTGCTGTGTCTTTCTATCCATTCAGAATTCAATTTTTGTGGGTTGAGGAAGCATTGCAGGGGGAAATCCTAACTTTGCTAAATCAAAAAGTGCTCCTATTCCCTGTTGTTTTGTATATGTTCCACTAGAAGGTTAAACCAAGTGTATTGCTTACATCCTCATTGTAATTAAGACCCCATTGGCGATTGCTGCCCCATATTAAAAATGGTATGATTTCTTTTGAATTTTAAAATAAATAAATATTGCATTTTACCAACCAGCCTGGTTCATGGTCCATTGTGACCCGGGGTATTTGCAAAGGGGAGGGTGATACGAGTTGTGTACCATCTCAAATTGAATCTGCATAAAATAAGGAGAAAAGCATCCCAGAGGTGCGCTATACACTATGCCAAGACCAAGGTGTGTGTCGCCTGATTGAAATCCTTAACAGCGCATGACTAAAACTGTTTTCCCTTTGAAGACTGAACCTTGTAACACTCAGAACAAGTATTCTTTGAACACAGAAGTTGTCGTATAAATAAGAACATGCATTAACCAAGCCAAGAAGCTAACCCTTTCTAGATTGAAGAACCCCTTTTTTAAATCAATCCACCTAACTGGGGAAGTTGTTAAAGGTCCAGTGTCCTCTGATACAAGTGTGACATTGTTATCTGAAGTTGGAAGTGTGGCAATACAGCTTCAAGGTGGCTACTGGAACCAAGAAGGTGTGAACAAAGCTGGAGAAGGGAGCTGGGTGCGTGAAGAGTAAATAACTTGTAACTGTTGGGAGGTTATCCTAGTGGCAGTAAGGCATACCGAAGAGGCAGAGGCAAAGAGGCTGCCATTTTCTTGGAGCATGAGAAGAAAAAGTAGAGTGCCTTGCCTACTTGTAGAGGTCAGGGTGGCTTGTCTTTAAAATGCCTAGCCAGTCTAACCTATAAAGGTTGAAGCAGAAATACCAGTGGTTGTGTATTATACTGTCCGTGGATGTCACATTGAAGCTATTTGAAGTAGTGGCATTCTATGGAACCAAGGAGTCATCACAGAGCTAGAAGTGAAATCTGATGAGGGCAGAGTGACATCATGAAGGGAAAACACAAAGACGCACTGAAACAATAGGCAAACACATAAGAATAAAGATGTAACTGAAGTCACAAAAGAAACATGGAATCCAACATGAAGAAGTCATATGCGCAAAGAATATAAAGTAACCTTCTGACTAATAAGTGTATATTCACAGAAACACAGAGGTAGACAAGACATATAGACGCTTGCTGCAGTGGAAAACATGATGTGGCTAAAGTGGCCGAGATGGAAAGATGGACGCGGGACTCATTCAAACCAATAAAGCTATCTCTGAGACATATCAGGAAATGTGGGAAAACAGCTTTGTGTGAAGAATAACGAGGAGTTTATTGGCCTGGGATCAAGGACGATACTTCAAGGAATAATTGCACTGATAGTTCAATAATTTCAACATGCAGCTTTGGATGTAATGTTTATACAGGAAACAAGATTACAGGAGGGTTAGGAACAGACCGGATAGGGGTTTGGGTGAGGTTTATTGGACCTCTTGGGTAAGTAAACAAGGACAGTGTCAGAACTTTCCTTCAAAGCCGCCCAAAGATAAACCAAGTGAACATTTTAAAGCTATTGCAGGGGCATAAGTTGATAAGTGGGATGAGCCTAGTACTGCCTGCTGTAGATTGTCCCAATCAGCGGCAAATTGAGTTTAGTGAACAAGCATTGGTCGAAGTGCTAAATTTTGAAGGGCAGCTGGTCATCATGGGTGGTGATTTTAATAAGTAGGCGATGTGGAATCAGCTAGGAATTCCATGTGGAATGTATCTGAAGCAGCCGCAGTGTCGAAATCGAAATAATATTATACCTCCTATCGCACTGTTTGAATGTATGTTGGCCTACGCCAAGTTGTCTAAAAACATTGTGTAAATAGATTCCGCGGCAAGGTCTTGACCTTAATGTATTGTGTAAATCGCCATCTTGGCTTTAGCCGCCATTTTAGGTTCTCTTGTAGTGTGGAAGTCACCCTGAACAACAAAATGGAGGCCGAATGACATTTCGAGTGGGATTCTGGCCGTTGTGACCTCCGCACACATGAATAAGTAATATGCCCGCAGGCCACTTGTTGGGGTCGCGAACTGAGACCTTGTCCTATCCCTGACCTATGTGTAAATGAACAACTGTATCAGCGGAACTGATCAAATGCATACATTATGGGATTGACCTGGCAACAAACTCTAGGCCTGGTTCCAAGAATGGTTAACCCGCGAGGGGGTTGGCCAGAGCTGGATAAAAAGTATAAAAACCTGAGTATCCCAATGTACGGTCTCTCACACTAACACGGCGAACTACCGTTGATAGTTCGTTCTGTTACTCTGAGGGCCGAAATAGCTATCCGTTTGTCAATTGACTTTTGGTAATTGTTGTATCTTTGAATAAAGCGCTTTGTATGTTCTTTGTAACCTGTGTTGGTGTGTTTCCTTTGCGCTTCCCGGCCTCATATCAAATTTGTTTTTTCCACAGTTGGTGCCCGAATAGTGACCCTCAAGATTGATGCCGGATCATTGAAAGTTGACGCAGACTATCGAACCGGGATCGGACGGTGTGATTCTGTGGGCCCGACCGATCGAGACGCGATACCTCGGCAGCGCTGCACGATCCGATCCTTGGACGATAGTCGTGTGGTCTGACACAGCATCTTGACGAGGGTCCAATTTTGAGGCGGGCAGATTGTCATGATCTCTGCTTCCAAAAGGTCAGGGTTTTCCCCAACTCCCTTGGAAGCAGATCCATAACCCAGGTTCCGAGTGCCAACCAGTCCCAATTGGGACCTTTTGGACCCAGTCCTGGCGCCAGTGGCACCAGGCTCATAAATATGCCCAGTCCCAGCGCTGGAAGCGCCGGGCTCATAATGCTTGGGTGGACTTACCTGCAGCAGACCATGCTGCTTACTTGCCTGCCAGTTGAGCCTCTGATCCTCTTCTGTTTGGAACTACTTTTCCTGTTGGGTGGGGCAGGAGCCACTCCCTAGATTCAGAACACTGGAACTCTTCTGGAAAGCAGGAACTCTTTTCTTACCTAGGCGTGGCTGTGGAAGGAGACACCTAAGCACTACAGGAGGCTATTTAAACCACACCCGATGGATGAATCTTGCTTTGCGTTATTCTGCATCCTCTGCAGCAGAAAGCTTGTCGTGTCTTCAGCATCTGATCCTGGGCCTACGGGAAAAAGCTTACCATCCTGAATCCAGTCTTCAGCAACACCTATAAAGACAAGAAAGAACAGGTTAGCATTACAGTCTTCAGTGACAGCTCTTCACTTACCTGGTCCATCGGCTGTCACCAACGCCTTGCGCTGCATTCCGGCATCTGAAAGACAAAAGCTTACCAACTCTACGCACGCTCCGGAGGCCTTCGGCGCTGAATCCCGCATCTGAAAGACAAAACAAGGTGCGTTTAAAGACATTGGGGAACTTTAATACTCACGTGCCATTACTCCTTTCCACATCTAACCCAGTGGGTATTCCGGCACCCTGCAGCCGCTCCGAACTTGTACCTGCAAAATAAAAAGACAGTTAGAGCGCATCGTGAAGCAGGCAACAAGCGCTTACTACGTGCTTCCAGGCGCTTCTATTCATCACACGGGCTCCATTTTCAACTCACTTCAGCCCGTCATCCGCCATCGCCGGAACCCTGCAAAACAAGAGACATCATTACTAAAGCCTTTAAAGACATTAGAATTACTTGAAACTTACCGTTCGTGCAGTAAACGACGGACAGCAGTCCTCTGAAGTCAAGAGGCCTGCTCCCTTATCCAGTGAAGAAACTGGTTACAGCACCCTGCCCGAGGCAGATGGAGAGCACAGCGTTCACTTACCTAAGGTGAGAGCGTTAACCTTTGGGGTTCTACAGGAGAAGAGAAAGGGAAGAAGAGAGAGACATTCAATAACCCAGTTCCTTAATCCCATATTTTCTATCTGCAGACATCTTACCCTTCGAGTCAGACATACAGTGCACAGAGGTCCAGCCCAAAGAGCCAGCCGTGTGTTACACATCACCTTTGAAGAAACGGTATACGCCCAGTGAAGACCGGCGCCTCTACGGGAATCAGGGTGAGCGTTACAGAACGCAAAGCCTACCACAAAACTCCCGTCCAGGCGCTATGGAAACCTCGGATACCGACCAGCTAGCCCAGTTACTTGGGAACTAAGGGCAGAAGTGCATGCAGCCCGTCAGGAAACGAACGCTCTAAGAAGGGAACTGATTATTTCCAAGGAGCGAACAGATGATCTCGCTAGACAATTGCTACAGTCACAAGCCGGACAGACCCCGTTACCCGCATCTGGGGGAAATCTTCCTTCTACATCCTCTATGAATCCAGTGCAGATCAACCTACCTGGGAATGTACCTCTGGCTCCGCCCGAACGATTTTCTGGTGACCCAAAGAGGTTTGCAGTATTTATCAATCAGTGCCGGTTGCATTTCTTTATGCCGGCCAGCAGCCTTTCCAACTGATCAAGCTAAAGTAGCTTTCGTGCTTTCGTACCTTAGTGGCAATGCGGCAGACTGGTCGATCCCTCTAGTAAATCAAGATGATCCGGTCCTCCATGATTTTCAAGCTTTTCAGCTCAGTATGGAAAAACTGTTCGCAAGACATTCACAGGGGCAGGCCTTGGACAATAAGCTTCTTTCGTTGCGACAAGGTAATCAAGACCTTTTGGCTTATATTGCGTCTTTCAACAGACTGATAGTGGAAACTCAATGGCCTGAGGACAAAAGGATTACGCTGTTTTATAGAGGTCTACGTGGAGAGCTCAAAGATGTGTTAGCCCAAGTAGTGAATCCCCACAAGATTGTTCGGACTATATAGACTTAGTCGTTCAAATAGATCACAGACTGCAGAACAGGAAGGCCGATCGTTCCAAGTTTGATGCGCGAGTATTTTCCAAACGCCAACTCCTTCCAAAGGAGTAGACTCCGGGGAACCCATGCAAATAGGGGGCTGAAAGGTCCTCTAACACAAAAGGAGCGGGAAAGGAGAAACAGTTGCAATTATGCCTCTATTGCGGAAACTCAGGGCACTTTCTTCGAGACTGTCCGGTGAAACCTGCCAAGAAGGCAGTAGGAGCTGCAGTTACCAAAGTTACAAACTCTGAGCAGGGAAACGACCTCGCCCGACAAGAATAGAGGTCCTCTTGCCGAGCGTGAAAACCAGTTCCGTGACCTCGCATTTTCGTGATACCTATGGTCCTCATTAGCCCTGATAATCCGGATCGATTACATGCAATTGAAGCTTACGTCGACAGCGGTGCCATCGGCAATTATGTGGATCATGAAATGGTTTGGAGGATGAATCTAACTCTTTGTCCCAAGGCTGTAGAGGACGTCATTACTACGGTGGATGGTACGGAGATAGCCTCCGGGCCAGTAACGCATACCACTCAAGAAGTGACGCTAGTAAGTCAAGATGGACACCATGAGAAGATCGTGTTCAATGTGATCAAGGCCCCTCAGTTTCAGATTATTCTAGGAATACCTTGGTTAGAGAAACACAATCCTCTGATCGATTGGCGAGCAAGAACGCTCCAGTTTCCAGAATGTGTCTCTACTTGTCACCCTCCACCTGGTGTTGCACTGGCAGCAATTTCTTCAGAGACTCCCCAGTTACCTCCCGAATACCTAGAATACCAAGATATTTTCCGGAAGGATCAGGCTAACTCTCTACCTCCTCATAGGTCTTATGACTGCCAGATAGACCCGATACCTGGATCTACTCCTCCTTGTAGTAGAATTTATGCCCTCACCGAGCCCGAGAACCTTCACCTTCGACAATACCTGGATCAATACCTGGCAAATGGGTTTATTCATCCTTCCAAGTCCCCTGCTTCTTCAGCTTTGTTCTTCGTTCCAAAAAAGGAAGGAGACCTTAGAACTTGTATAGATTATCGCTCCCTGAACCAGATCACCGTTAAGAATAGATATCCGTTACCTTTGATCCCTGAACTCCTGGACCAAGTCAGAAAAGCATGCATATATACAAAGCTGGATCTTAGAGGAGCTTACCACTTGGTACGAGTAAAAGAGGGCGATGAATGGAAGACGGCCTTCCGCACCAAGTATGGGCTATTTGAATATCAGGTCATGCCCTTCGGACTTTGCAATGCCCCGGCCGCCTTTCAATATTTTATGAACGATGTCCTCAGAGAGCTCATAGATGTGTGTGTTGTTGTTTACATTGACGACATCCTTGTTTATTCTTCATCGGAATCTGAACATCGGAAACACGTGAAAATGGTCCTCGAAAGATTGCGTCAACACAAACTTTTCGCTAAGTTGGAAAAATGTGTTTTCAACGTGACTGAAGTTGAATTCTTGGGATTCATATTATCACCTGGCGGAGTGCGTATGGATTCAAAGAAGGTCGATGCAGTTCTCAAATGGCCATCACCATCCTCCGTAAAAGGTGTGCAAAGCATGTTAGGCTTCGCTAACTTTTTACCGCAGGTTTTATCCCGAATTCTCTCGAATAGTCCAGCCCATCACTGCCTTGTTAAAGAAAAACAAATGTTTTGAATGGTCTACCGAGGCGGAACAAGCTTTCCAGGATTTGAAGACTAAATTTATCTCTGCACCAATCTTAAAACACCCTCGCCCCGAACTCCCCTACATCGTGGAAACTGATGCTTCAAGCCTTGCCATGGGGGCAGTTCTATCACAAAAGACCCGGTAACCAATCAGTTGCATCCCGTGGCATTTTGGTCCCGCAAATTCTCGCCTCCTGAAATCAATTACACGATTACTGACAAGGAACTTCTGGCTATCAAGTCTGCCTTTAAGGCTTGGCGGCATTATCTGCTGGGGGCCCGACACACCGTTACTGTGATTACGGATCACCGAAACCTGCAATATTGAAAACCGCAAAAGCCCAATCCTCTAGACAACTCTGTTGGGCATTATTCTTTGCCGAGTTTGACTTCATAATTACCTATCGACCTGGTACAAGAACGGTAAAAGCTGATGCCCTTTCTCGGATGGGAGTGGAAGAACACTTCATCAACCCTAAACCTGTACCAATCATTCCCGAACAAAGAATTCTGGGGTGTAATCGCCACAGAATCCATAGAGGAAGTTAAGGATAAAGCCAGGCAACTTGTAACTCCAGCAGACATACAGAATTGGCATCTGCAGGGAAAGGACTTTGCAGTAAAGGACAACTTATTGTATTTCCAAGAACGATTATACCTACCCAGCACAGATTTACAGAAAAAAGTAATCTCTTGTTATCACGATTCTTTAATGGAAGGACATCCCGGTATGGCCAAGACCTCAGAAAAGATCAAGCGCTACTTCTGGTGGCCGTGGAAAAAAGATATCAGAGACTTTATAATGTCCTGTGGAGTATGCGCCCAAAACAAGAGTCAAAAGGAAAGACCAGCAGGCCTCTTACGCCCTATTGACATCCCACCTCGCCCTTGGCATACGCTTTCTATGACTTCATCACCGATCTACCTCCATGCTCCGGATACAATACGATTCTAGTAATCGTGGACTTATTCTCCAAGATGGCGCATTTCATTCCGCTCAAAGGCTTGCCAACAGCAGCAACTCTTGGCCCGAGAATTTCTCGAAAACATCGTCCGACTGCACGGTTTTCCTTCGGTTCTAATTTCGGATCGAGGTAGTCAATTTATTTCTCATTTTTTGGCGAAGTTGCTGTCGGTCGGCTCAAATTGATGTGAGACTATCGACCAGTCACCACCCTCAACCGACGGACAAACCGAGAGGACCAATCAAACTCTGGAACAGTATTTACGCTGCATGCTGCAACAAACTGAAAAAACTTGGAAAGACATCCTTTGGATAGCGAATATGCCTACAATAACTCTGTCCATTCGGGAACTGGGAAAACCCCGTTTTTTCTTTTGTACGGCAGTCACCCTCGAACCTCGGAGTTGGATCCCCTCCAAGATCTTGAAACACCAGCAGTAGACTACCTGCATTCTACAATCACCCAAGCCTTTAAGGAAGCTGTTTCTCACCTTCAAAGGGCTAAAGAACAATACAAGAAAGGAGCAGATCAACATCGGAAGGAAGCCCCTCAATATCAAGTAGGGGATCAAGTCTGGTTATCCACCAAGTATCTACCTCTAAAAGGGCCACGCACATTCAACCCAAGATACCTGGTCCCTATTCCATCACTACCATAATAAACCCAGTAGCGGTCAAGTTGGACTTGCCCCCGCACATGAAGATACATCCGGTCTTCCACGTCTCTATTAAAAACCCGTGCAACCTCAAACCCGACTAACTAAATCTCCAAAACCTATCCTAGTTGATGGAGAACTCGAGTTTGAAGTCAAAAGCATTCTGGACTCCAAGATCTCCAAATCTAAACTATTTTACCTAATTGACTGGAAAGGCTACGGCCCCCAAGAGAGATCCTGGGAAACCTGCTGAATATGTCCACGCTCCTCGCCTAATCAAAAGATTTCACCGAACATTTCCTGACAAGCCAAAACCCGCGGAGAAGCCCGGTTTGGAGGGGCCTTGAGGGGGGTACTGTCATGATCTCTGCTTCCAAAAGGTCAGGTTTTCCCAACTCCCTTGGAAGCAGATCCATAACCCAGGTTCGAGTGCCAACCAGTCCCAATTGGGACCTTTTGGACCAGTCCTGGCGCCAGTGGCACCAGGCTCATAAATATGCCCAGTCCCAGCGCGGGAGCGCCATGCTCATAATGCTTGGGGTGGACTTACCTGCAGCAGACCATGCTGCTTACTTGCCTGCCAGTTGAGCCTCTGATCCTCTTCTGTTTTGAACTACTTTTCCTGTTGGGTGGGGCAGGAGCCACTCCCTAGATTCAGAACACTTGGAACTCTTCTGGAAAGCAGGAACTCTTTTCTTACCTAGGCGTGGCTGTGAAAGGAGACACCTAAGCACTACAGGAGGCTATTTAAACCACACCCGATGGATGAATCTCGCTTTGCGTTATTCTGCATCCTCTGCAGCAGAACGCTCATCGTGTCTTCAGCAT